>CM046660.1:166578129-166612451 GCA_025594165.1 Tamias sibiricus | reverse complement strand
GATCTCCTCCGCAATCTCGCTCAAGTCCCTCGAGATCTCCGGCCAAGTCTCGCAAGATCCCGGGCCAAGTACGGAAGGCGCCAATGCCCAAACATGTCCAAAGCCAAAGCCCGTAGTCCACCGCAATTTAAGCCATCTCCCCAAACAGGGCTCCTGCAAGCATGCACTTTCTACGGTCCTTACCATTGCCGTGATCTGTTCTAAGCATTTTATAAACACCACCTCATTTAGTCTTGGAACAGTCCTATGAGGTGGGTTCCATTATCGTTATTGAGTAGACCTTTTCTAGCAACAGGACATATGTACAGAAAAGCACATGACTTCTAAATGTTCAGCTCAGTGACTGCTTACCATGTCACATGCCTGTGTATCCAGCACCCCCCTCAGGAACATCCCAGCACCCCAGAAGCTGCCCAGTGCCCTTCAGGTTATCATGCCCCCTGCCCATGATGCCTTGGTTTTGAATATTTTTTGAACTTTGTACAAATGGTTATTATATTCTGGCTTCTTTCTTTTGATATTCCATTTGTTGTGTTTATACCACAAATTAGTTCTTATTGCTGTCTAGAATTCTGATATAAACAGATCATAGTGTATATCTCCATTCCATTTAGGGCAGACATTTAATTTTTTTCCAGGTCTTAGCTATTAAAAATAGTGCAGCTGTGACCATACTTGTCCATGTCTTTTGGTGCACATATGAATGAACTTCTGCTGAGGAAGTATCGAGAAGTGGGATCCCTGGGCGTAGGGTATAAGTATCTGCTCGGCTTTGATAGGTCATGGTTATTCACTTAGTAGAAAGTAGCTGTATAAATTGACATTTGTACACCATTTCTCAGGTGAAGAAACAGAGGCACATGGCGGAGCTAGGTAACTTATCCAAGGTCACCTAACTAGTAGGTGGCCAAGCAGAAATTAGAATCTAAGCAGTGTGGGTCTCGGGTCTTGTTTTGTCTCCACTGTGTCTGGTTGCCTCCCATCTTTAGTTTTCGTACACCCTGTCAGAGGGAACTGTTCACACTGGGAAGCAAGTCCCTGTCACTTTCTGGACATGGGTTTTTCTCCTCTGTAAAATGAGGGCGTGGACTCCAAAGCCCATCTTCAGCTTTGCTATTCTGTATTCTGCGGCATGCAGTGGGTTCCTGATTGCTCTTCCTGCCTAGCCACACGTCCCACCTGTTTCCTGCTCACCCAGAAGCAGCTCTGCATCTTGTGGTATTTTCCCACACTCCCCTTCCATTGGGGTTCCCTCCAAAGATTGCTTAGGCCCTATTTGGGGACCTCATTTTCCCACCTTTCACTCCTCTCTCCAGTTCCTCCACCTGGTGCACGGGGATGATGTGGGGCCCATTCCTTCTTTGCCCTCCTGCATGTGGGCTAACCAGTTTTCTCTCCAAATCACATGTGTTCAGCTGCATGCATTTCACAATATAAACTCACCTGGGTATCTAGCACTGTTGTCAAGAAATTAAATATTTCCAGCTGGGTGTGTTGGTGTGCATGCCTGCTATTCCAGCTACCTGGGAGGCTGAGGCAGGAGGATTGCAAGTTTGAAGCCAGCTTGAGCAACTTACTGAGAGACCCTGTCTCAAAAAAATAAAAAGGGCTGGGAATGTAGCTCATGGGTAGAGTGTTTGCCTAGCATGTGCAAGGTGCTGGGTTCAATCCCCAGCACTGTCCCCCCAAAATGGAAATATTTCCAGGAGATTTCTTTAAGCTCCTCCCAATCATCATTTCTCCAGTGTAACTACCATTTTGACTTCTCACACCCATTGATTGAGTTTTGCCTTTTTTTGAACTTTATGTAAGTGAAATCATACAATATCTGGCTCCTTCTGCTCAACATGTTTTTTTTTTTTTTTTTTTTCTTGTAAATGTCTTCAACATAACTTATCCCATGATCCTTATTGGTTTGATGGATGATCTCAACTTCTTGGGGATACTGATCCTCCTGCTTGTTTGTCTGCTGACCTTTGCTCATGGTGAATGATTTCCTTATGTGTTTTGTATTTTCTGACTGTGAGCTTATCTTTATTTGGGATTTTGTGGAAATCCCACTGGTCTTAGTTATGGAAATGCCCTTATCCATTGCTTTTGCATTGATTCTGCCAAATTCCTAGAGGTATTATTGGACTGGGACCAATTTTTGCATTAATTAATCATTTTGGAAATTCTTGTATGGAATGAGGAGCATTCATTCAAACTTCCCAGTTCTGGGGTTTTATTTTCTCATTTATTAAGACTTTTTTTCCCCCTTTACTCAGAACTTTGGGTAGTAATAGACTTTTGCTGTTATCTTAGGCTGATGGACAGATTTTTTTTTTTAGTTCCTCTTTTATTCAGGAGAGTACATTTGAAAGGTCCAGGCTTTTGTCACCTGCATTACTGCTATAGTTATCCTTCTTCCCTTCCCCCCTTACCTCCTGTCTTGTTCTGTTCCCAGCACAGCAGTGAGAGGTCACTCCTGTGTATTAATTAGCTCTTGCAATGGCTGCAAAGCCCCGCCTGCCTAGTCTGATCCCTGCTTCTCTCTGTTGTAGCTCCTAGCACTGTCCCTCTTGTTCACTCTGTTTCAGTCCCCAGATATCCTTACTCTAACATCCCCACAGGCACACTCCCCACAGCCCTGGCACTGGCCCTTCCCCTTGGGATTAGATGTTAAATCTTTGGTCTAATGTCACTTCACAATGAGGCTTGTCCTGACTACCCTACTTAATACTGCTGACAACTCCCCAATTTGTGTCTGTCGGTCTCTCTGTGTCATTCTCTCTTTCTCTCCTGAGATCATCCTTCACCTGACTTTTTACTCCTTTTCCCCATAACATGTATCACCTTCTAATAAACCATTTAATTTAATTATTAATCATTTTTATTATCTGTCTTCCCATTGTTCCATTCATTCCTTTTTAACACTTGTTTGAATGTGAATTTGCATGAGGCCAAGATTTGTTGTCTATCCCTTTCCCCTTTCCTCACCTTCTCCCCTTCCCTTAATAAACCCCCTTTTACTACAAGGCGGTCCCGGTGTGGTTTTTGCTCTTCAGTGGGTATGTGCTCAAGGGCAGATAAATGTGCCTAAAATGGGGAAGAAAGGTAGTCCTGTTTCCCATGAGATTAGGGAGAAGGAGAGATTAGAGCAAGGAGAAAGGAGGAGAAAGAAACATGTCCAATTTAAAAATAAGTTGCAGTGGCAGAGCAGCAAGGGTTACAAAGCATAAAGTGGGACCACTGTTAACATTTTTTTCACATCCACCCTTCAAGGCCCAGTTATAGCCCTATCCTCTGAAAAGCCTGACTGCTCTTCTAAGTGTTGGACAAGATTCAGGCTGGCAGGCCATACCCCCAGGCGCCTTCCCAGAAGTGCCCAACTCTCGTGAGAATTCACCTTTGGCGGGCTCTGAGTCCCCGCCCTTCCTGATCCTGGGAATACTCACCTCTTGCGGGAATTCAACCCTGGGCGGGCTCTCCCTTTCTGAGCCAATCCGGACCCTACAAGTCACGCTCCCACCCCTCTGTACTTAAGCCCCCGGCTTGTCCAGAACTCTCTCTCTCTTTTCGCCATCATCTTCTCACCAGCTCTCCCCTTCCCCGTTCCCCTTTCTCCCTTCCCCCCCTTCCCCCTTTCTCCCCTTCCCTTAATAAACCCCCTCTTTTCCTTTTCTTTTTCCTCCTCCCACTCGTTCCCTTCGTGGTTCATCCCCATCCCCTCCACACGTGTCCCTTTGGTGAATCTATAAACCCCCCCCCATTTCTTTCTACATGGCGGTTTCAGAGTGCGTTTATCTATCCTTCACTAAGGATGAAGGCCCAGGAGATTCATCGCCACCATCCCTGAGGTCCTGGGTGGTCTAGGCCTAGCCCACCTGTAATAAGCAGAGGCAACTCCATTCTAGATACCCACCTGCAATAGAATCCTAGGGTGGAGGGAGACTACCCCAGCCTTAAACCATCTCCACCTGAGGGCCTGCGGGCGCATTAACCCTGTGCTTTATAAACCCTGCCTTTGCTATGAGCAAGCGCCATTTTTTACCACCCTGCTTTGTGCAGGGACATAGTTGGTGGCCCTGGCCCGAATAAAGGCTTTTTTTGGCTGTTATGTGAGAAGCTTGTGAGACTTTTTTTCCTGCAAATTGGGTACAAAACACCTTTCCAACTTGCTCTCTCTGAGCCAGCACGTTCCAGCCACAGGACCTTTTCACCTCCCATTTCCTCTGCCAGGCACGTTCTTCTTTCTCTTCTTGGATGACAAGCACAGCGCCTGCTTTCTCATCACTGAGTCTCCTGCATGTACCTGGCACACACCTGGCACTTATTTGGAGCTCACTGCATATTTGCTGAACAAATGAATGAATGAGATCAAAGTTGGGTTTTAGTTCAGTGAAATTATTCTAAAAAATGGAGGCACACTGGACATGGTGGTGTGCACCTGTGCCGTAGCACCAGCCCTGATTAGAGCTAAGGGGTAGGACCTCAGCAAATATGCTTTTCCTTTTGTGACATGCAGGCCAGCTAACTGTGTGGAGTCTTGTTTAGGATTATTTCCTGAAAAAAAAATTTTTTTTTTTTTGGTACTGGGGATTGACCTCAGGGGCACTCGACCACTGGGCCACATCCCCAGCCCTTCTTTGTATTTTATTAGAGACAGGGTCTCACTGAGTTGCTAAGTGCCTCACCATTGCTGAGGCTGGCTTTGAACTCGTGATCCTCCTGCCTCAGCCTCCCAAGTGCTGGGATTACAGGCGTGCACCACTACGCCCGGCTTATTTCCTGAAATTTTGACACCAGAAACACTGAAGATACTGACAGTCAAACTGCTCTCTGAAAGTTTGTGCTGCTGAGAAGTCAGGTTCCCACTTCACTGCATAGTCAACAGCAGAGAGTATTATTCCAAGAATGTTTACATTAACTTCAAGCTGAATACTTAGACTTTATTTTATTTGACTTCCCATTATTAGAGATGTTTTTCTCATGTGTTTTTTTTTCTAAAAAAAATTAGAGTAGTTTTTTTATTTGCAGTATTCCAATGCAACTTCTATTTGTGTCTTTTTTCAAAAAAACACAAGAGTCTTCATGTTGATTCCACCGGTTGCCGGTGACGAGTTCTGCTCCCCCAAATGTTGAAGTTGGAACATTAGAGAAGCACGCTGAGGCAAGCATATAAAGCAGGGTTTATTCAAAAGGGATAGCATGGACTTATCCTGGGAGGGAGAAGGGGGGCCATTGCTGGTATCCTGGTATCCCCAGAAGTGATGTGTTCTGCCCTTTTTATATGACTCAGGCTTCCTTTGTTCTCCTGCCCTCTTCCCCTTATCATTCTCCTTCCTGTGTATGTGACTAGGTCCAGGAAGGCTGGGTGGGCTGGCCAAAAAGTGGGAAACAGGGGGCTGAAGGGGAAGGGCAGGATGGTGCAGCCCAAGACACATTAATTAACAATTTTACAGCTCCCTGTATGGAGGGGCAGTTCCTGGGACAGGTTACCTTAGCAACCAGTTGGAGCAGGGGCAGGTTCTTGATAAGGGTGGAGGAAGGGTTCTGTAGGAATTAACATTTCAATCCCTCAGGGGACAGACTCCAACTTCCCGGAACTCACTCAAAATTGGCTTCCTTGATCTGACCTGACTCGATTTACCCATCTATACTGACTGCCTGTCTAATTCTGGCTTCAATGTTAGCAACCTCTTAAATTTATCAAATGGAATGGGCTGTTGTAACTTTTAAGTTATTTTATTTGATTTTGTTTGGTCTTTGTTTTGCAGTGCTGGGGTGGCACCAGGGTTTTAGCATGCTAGGCCAGCGCTGTACTGCTGAGCTACACCCCCTGTTCTAAGCAATTTATTAAAATTTCTACCTTGAAATTTTTCAAGCCATTAAAAAAAAAATTGCAGGAGTGACATAGTAAATACCCACCATCCCTGACCAATGTCACATTCACTGACATTTGCTTTATGTGTTTCTATTTAGTTGTTTTTTATGAACTATGTGAGGATAAATTGCAGATTCTTCTTCCCCAATTCTCTTAAAAACCAAGACCTTCTTCTGTGAAACCACAGTGCAGAGATCAGTATCAGAAAGTTTATCACGGACACTGTGATGTTAGTTCACAAGTTGACCACATTCACATTTTGTCAATGGACCTGATAATGAGCATTTCTTTTCAGATACAGGCTCCAGTCCAGGATCACATGTGATAGGCTTTCATCTGGATCATCCCTTGGTCTTTTTTTTTTTTTTTTTTAATTTTTATTTTTTAGTTGTAGTTGGACACAATACCTTTACTTATTTTATGTGGTGCTGAGAATCGAACCCAGGGCCTCGCACGTGCTAGGCGAGCACTCTACTGCTGAGCCACAACCCCAGCCCATCCCTTGGTCTTTCTTTGCCCTTCAAGAAAGGCATTGACCATTTTGGAGAGCACAAGACAGGTATTTTGTAGACTGTCCCTCGAGTGGGTTTGTCACGATTAGCTCTGCGTTTCTGAACAGGACTGTCGCCTAAGTGCTGCTCTGTCCTGGGCACATGGGAGGTCTTGTCACAGTGAGCAGTGATCACTGGTAAGCAGCCTCCTCTGCAGAAACCGGGGTTTGGTATTTATTTTCCTCTGAATGACTGCAGCTGTTGTGTTGTTCTTATTGATTGCTAAGACTCATGGGTGTGCAAAGCCCCTCTCGAGAGGGCAGCTCAGACACAGCTGGGTTTCAGGGATCTTGGAGGCTGAGAGCAGGGGAAGCTGTCATCCAGCTCTTGCCAGCAAACCCTGCTGCTTAGTCGATGCAACCTTCTTGATGCTGACATTGCTGCCTCCCACAGGATGCCCGGCAGGAGAGGAGCCGTGTGTGCTGAGACTGGAGGAGGAGGAAGTGCCTCTGTAGGAGCCAAAGTCCCAGCATCAACACTCTGAGTTCATGGAGGACCCAAAGGGACAGACCAAAGGGGTCCTCTTGCTCCCAGCCATCTCAGGGTCTGGCCTTCACCCCTCCCTGGTCACTGCCTATTCATCTGTAACCAAAAATGCCAGGTGAGAGTCTGTCCAAGTAAGGGCCATTGGCATCCGAGTGGGGCAGTTCTGTGCCGTGGGAGTGACCTTTTAATGTGCAAGATATGAAGCATCTCAAGCCTTACCCATGAAATACACCCCCCACTTGTGAATAACTAGATAATGGCTAATGATTAGCTATTCTATATTAACTTCCTATGTGCTGGCCTCATGCCAAGCACTTAATATGCATTATTCCATTTATACCTCCCCCTCATCCATTTTATAGAGCAGAAAAGTGAGGCCCAGAAGGGTTAAGCAATAGCCAGGAAGTGCTGGAGACAGGACCCAAGTCGATGTCCCACCCTGTCTACCTCCACGCACTAATGGAGACAAGGACCTGGTTGGGACCAGGTTTCTGAGTTAAGGCTGAGTGAGGGGATTTGGATTGTTGTTCAGCAAATGTTCACCCCCCCACCCTCCCCCTTTCACTGTGGACAGAGCTTAGTGCCCAGCGGATGGACCTGACTACATGACTTGCTTTGTCTAATGGAATGAGAACCAACAAGAACATAAACTGAGGTCTTAGATGTGCTGTGCAGTTTGGTGTGGCTTCTGTGGCTTCTGTGCTCCAGTGACCTGCCCTATATCCTGGGTGACCACAGCCCCTATAACCTAGGTACAGAACAAGTACACATGTAGGAGACTGGCTGACCTAAAGATGAAGCAGAATCTCCAGCCCAGCCCAGACCAGATCCATCAATCTGCACTCAACTTGCAGGCCCATGAGCATGTTGCTGTCAGCCACTGAGCCAGTTATCATAGTTATCATGCAGCATTATTGCAGCAGCAGCTGACAGATACAATGCTCCTGCGTCCTAGGACCAGTGTGACTACTTATAAACTGGGAGAGTTTGGGCAAGTTGTTTTGCTTCAGCAGGCCTTTGTTTACCCATCTGTATAATGGTTCAATAACAGTACTGATTTTTATAGGCCTGTTGTGGGGATTGAAGGTGATGATGTTCTTGGTTCAGTGCGTAGAATAGAAACTATTTGGTAAATGTTGGTTATTTATTACTACTATCACCACCATTATCATTAATGGTGACCCTCGGGATCCAGTAAGAAGCCCACACCTCCACTCAAGCATTCTGATAGTCTGAAGTTAATGAATGGGAGCTGGGCTGGGGTGTGGCTCAGTGATAGAGCACTTGCCTAGTGCGCACAAGACTCTGGATTCCATCCCCAGCATGAAAAACCAACCAACCAACCCATGAATTGGAGGAGAGTTAGCCCTTGAGAAGGTGGCTTCCAGAGCACCTTGCCCTCACCCCAGAGCTGCTCCCCACCCCCGACTTACACTGGCCCAGGCCCCGCCCCATTCCCTTAGCAAGCATCTGGAGTTGGCTTTTGGGCACCAGATGGCCAAGGACCTCATGGGGAGGCCTGGCCAGATCAAAGTGATCCACAGGCCACAGGAAATTCGTAGCCACCCGACCCTCCCTGACAGGTTTCACCTCCCTCAGCCCAGGATTTACAAGAGCAGCGTTTCCGCAGCAGCACCCACTGCCTAGTGTGAGTGTGAGGGTTGGTGTTTGTGTCTGTGTTTCCATGTGTGTGCTTTGGTGTGCATTGTGAGTCTTTCTTTGTGTGTGTGTGTGTGTGTGTGTGCACACACACACACACTCTTTGGAGTGTGTGTTTTCCATATGTTTCTCAGTGTCTCTTTCAGTATGTTAATCAGCGTGTGTCTGGGGGTGTAGAGGGGTTGTCTATTTCAGTGTGCATATGTTTCACGGTGTGTTTCAGGGTGTGTGTGCATTTCCACACTTTTCTGTGTGTCCGTTTTTCAGTGTGTGTGAATGGGTGTGGCTATTTCACTGTGAGGGTGTGTGTGTACTTGTGAGTCTGTCTGTTTCAGCGCCAATGGGTTATATATGTGTGTGAGTCGTGGCGGGGAGTGTGTCCATGTTTCTGTACATGTCTGTGTGTCTGTAGCAGTGGCCAGCTGTGCCCCAGGCTCAACATTGCTGTCCAGACATTTCTGGGAGCTGACCCCACAGCCAGCCCACTGGGTCAGCATACCTTCAATTCATCCCAACTCTGCCCCCTACTCACTGATGATCCAGGGCAACTGTCCCCACCTCCCAAGCCCCATTTTCTCATGGGGTTGTCATAAGTATTGAAGACAACCATCCCTGTCTGGGTGACTCCCCTGCTCTAAACCCGGCAGTAGCTCCATATATATATTTGGGGGGGGGTACTAAGGATGCAACGGAGGGTTACTCTATCACTGAGCTACATCCCCAGCTGTTTTTATTTTTTATTTATTTTCATTAATTTGCTTAAGATCTCACTAAGTTGCTGAAGCTGGCCTTGAGCAGATCCTCTTGCCTCAGGAACTTGGGCGGTTGGTATTACAGGCATGCGCCACAATGCCTGGCAATCACTCCCTATTGTTCAGACCAAACTCCCATCTTTTCAGGGTGGCATATATGAGAACCCCCTCCATGAATCAGTTCTTTCATGTTTTGATCCATTTATTCAATCTAATTTCTGAGTACCTGCTGTCACTAGAGGAGTTCTCAGAGAGCGGGAATCTCAACTCAGGACAAATGGGCATCCTTGGCACACGTGATGGGAAAAGAAATTCATCATACATTGTTGCTGCCTGAAGTGGAAACCGCTTGGAGCAACGAATGCCGCAGGATAATTTGGAGGCAGGATGAAAATGAAAAAAGGTCTCTTATTCTTCTTCTCTCTCCGGCTCCAGCAATCACTCCAAACGCTCTAACTCCAACCACCACCTTCTTCTTCTTCCCACCACTCTAACCGAACTCACCCAGTTATATACATATAGCTTTAACAAGGACACGTGCTTACAGCTCGAGCTTACAGGTGCGTCACGCAGTGTTCACGGACATACAAAGATTCTTTGGATAATGTATTACTATCAGGTGGAAACTAGAACATCTTTTATGGCTCTCAGCTAACCGCAATCTTTAGCTATCTCCTTGATTATAGGCTCCTTCATTTCCCCCTTTTAGTTTTAAAAGAGGGGATGTTCTAGGACGTCCATGTGCAACCGACATTCTTACCCGTCATGGGAGTCTAGGCTGTCCTGACTCCTGGCTTAGGTTGACATGCCGGCCACATTAGACTGTCCCATGCGACTGTGCCGTGCCTTAGGTTGTCCCCTTCTGGTGATCTTACCCGTCATAGGCTAACCAGCCATCCAATAGAGCCCTTCAGGATCGACTGTGTGTTGACTAACAGCCGTCCAATTTTTAGGAGATGCTGCGGCTTTAAGGCGGTAAGCCTACTGCTGACGAGCCAAGTTTCCATAGCGTATCAAGTTCTTTAAGCCAATCAGCTGCCCTTAGTTTCATCAAGTAACGTACTGAGTTCTCTTAGACAAATACCTGCAAGGCATTGTCCCGTAATGTCCCAAAATAATGGAAAATCAAAATGTCCATAAGTTATAACACATAGATTCAGGAGGCCCCATGCATGCAGAGCAGAGGCCACACTGCTGGTTAGGTTGTTTGATGCTTGAGCAGCAGGGATGCTTGCGGCTACCGTGGTCCCTGCAGTTGTAGCAGCAGCCGTCTTTTTTATGTCTAGACATTTCCACCGGCAAATCTTCAGGGCCCGCTACCTAAAAACTCAAGCATCCATTATTAAGGGAAAGGCAGTGTTATTCCAGCACTGAGATCAAAAGGTGAGCTGTCAAACTAAAAAAAAGAATTATTAGAGTAGAAAATAAAAGTTGATCTCTGCTCACACACATTGCTGCTTAAGCTCCCACAAACATGAGCTGGCAAAATATCACATTCAGAAATAATCAAAGAGAAACTGAGGATGTTTACTGCATTAAAGATAAAGAAAAGCTAAAGGCACTTTGGAAAAATAATTTGTTAGCTGGAATCCTCGAGTCTCTATATACACAGCAATCCTATACCTGTTGAAATAATTAAAATTAATCAGCTATTAAACAAATGAAGTTAATAACAAACGATCCTCTGTCGGAACACCAAAATATCAGGTTATACAACATTAAACATATTCACAGCTGAAGAGAAGTCCCAGAGACAACTATAAATCAAAATTGATTATCATTATAATTGATTATCTAATTAGAATATTCTGAACTTATGTGAATATCTATCTATTGATTATCTAATTAGAATATTATAAGCTTAAATGAATTAACATTATTTGGATCTATATCTATCTACCTATTTTTTTCATAAGCGCTTAATTATTTGTGACGTCACACTAGACAGATGCACATATAAACATATATTTGTGACATCACATTAACATGAAATTTAGACAAATGCACAGACATAAAGACATATATAAAAGAAAAAAAAATACAATTGTGTATACACTGAAGAGAGATCTTCTTGTCCCGGCCGGGAAGATGAAATTTAAGTTGTAAATTTAATGGAGGACTCTTAAGGGAATCACTCCATACCTTCATTTTGGTCCTCTTGATTTTGTACTTGTTTATGCAATCTAGACTCCTCAATAACTTCGTCTTTATCCCTTTGACTTTGTACCTGCTTTATCAATCTAGATGGTATCCATATTGGAGAGGATTCGTGCTTTGGAAAAACACAAACAGATCCTCTCCCCCAAATTAATACTGGGTCTGGACCCTTCCATGTACCTGAGAGAACATCCTTCCAGTAAACCAAAGTTTATGTTGTTGGTGTGGGTTCCAGTGTCTATCTCCAGCCGAATGTCCATTAGAATCTAAAGTTAAGAAATTTAGGGTAAACAGGGCAACTGCCAATCTGTCCTTAGGATTTTTCCAGTTTCCATCTTTTTGCTTTAGTAACATATTTTTAAGTGTCCGATTTGCTCTTTCAATTATTTTTTGTCCCTGAGGATTATAAGCGATACCTGTTTTGTGGATTATATTGAACTTTGTACAAAATTGTTTGAAGGATGTGGATGTATATGCAGGGGCATTATCTGTTTTAAAGCATTTTGGGAATGCCCAATGCAGCAAAAGCTTGCAGACAATGAGATATAGTATCTTTAACTTTTTCTCCGGAATGTAAAGAAGCAAAAATCATGCCTGAGCATGTATCTATGGTGACATGAATAAACTGTAATTTTCCAAAACTTGGCTCATGTGTAACATCCATCTGCCACAAATGATTGGGCATCAAACCTCGTGGGTTAACCCCATAATGTGGATTGGGCAAAAGTGTTACACAAGATGGACATTCTTTTACAATTCTACGAGCTTGTTCTTTTGCGATTTTAAATTTTTGTCTTAAGGTAGTGCTATTAACGTGGAACTGGGAATGAAATAAAGTAGCTTGTTGTACTGTAGTAAATATAAATATTGTTTTAGTGAGGGCATCAGCTTTTTGATTACCTTCATGGAGAGGACCAAGCAGATTAGTGTGAGCTCTTATGTGACCTATAAATAAAGGTTCTTTTCGTTGCCATAGGAGATTTTGGACTTGAGAAAACAATTTAAAAGCTGGAGTATGTGGTGCTATTGGACCTGCTAGCTCCAATTTAGGGACAGCATGTACAATATAGTGGCTGTCTGAAAAAATATTCATAGGCTGTTCTTTAAATTTTTCCAGAGCTATTATTATAGCTTCGAGTTCCACTAATTGAGCTGATTTTTGATTAGTGATATGAATCATTTTTTCATTTTGAGTGACTACTGTAGCAGTACTGTTAGAGGATCCATCTGTAAATACATTAAATGCTTTAGGAATGGGTTGATTTTTTATTACCTGTGGGAATATGATAGGATGATTGATACAAAAGGACAGTATAGGAGATTTAGGAATATGATTGTCAAAATTTGCAGAAGTAGAGCATCTAGCTATAGCCCAATCATTATCATTGAAGCACAAATATTCAACCTGTGACGATGAATAAGGAGTAATAATAGTAGCGGGATGAATTCCAAATATTTTAGTAGAGGTTTTAAGTCCTTGAAGAATAAGTTTAGCCACCATGGAGGTATAAGACTCAATTGTACTTTTAGGAGAGACAGGCAAATGTATCCATAATATAGGTCCCTGTTGCCAAAATACTCCTGTTGGTGTATATTGTGAAGGAATAATAATATTAGTGGTTGTGCAAAATCAAATCTATCACAATGGGATCTTTCAATGGCCTGTTCTACTAATTTTAGAGCTCTCCTGGCCTCAGGAGTTAATGTTCGCGGTGAGGATGGATCACGGTTCCCGCGAAGGATGTCAAATAAAGGTTTTAATTGTCCAGTAGTGAGGCTTAGTGTAGGGCGAAGCCAATTAATGTCTCCCAATAATTTTTGGAAATCATTGAGGGTGGTCAAATGTTCTTTACTTATTAGAATTTTTTGGGGTTTAACAAAAGTATCCATGATTTTAAAGCCTAAATATAGTATAGGTGATCTGCTTTGAACTTTTTCTTCTGCTATATATAATCCATATTTTTTAAATTTTTTGTTATTTCACTAAATATATTAAATAAGATTTGTTGATTAGGGTGAGCTAATGAAACATCGTCCGTGTAGTGTAGACACATGAGGTCTTGATATTTGTTTTTAATGGGCTGTATAGCTCTGTCCACATATAGTTGGCACATTGTAGGGCTATTTGCCATTCCCTGCGGCAATACTTTCCATTGATATCTTTTATCAGGGCCATTATTATTGATAGAAGGAATTGAAAAAGCAAACCTGGGGGCATCCAGAGGATGTAGGGGAATGGAAAAGAAACAGTCCTTTATATCAAGAGTTATAAGGTAATAGTTTTTTGGAATAGCTACAGGATTAGGAAGTCCAGGTTGGGTAGGTCCCATAATTTGCATTGTTTTATTAATTTGTCTTAGGTCTTGTAATAGTTTCCATTTTCCCGATTTTTTCTTAATTACAAATATGGGAGAATTCCAGGGAGAGGTGGAAGGCTCTATGTGTCCTGCTTCTAATTGTTCTTTAATTAATTGATGGGCCGCTTGCAATTTTTCTTTGGATAGGGGCCACTGAGGGACCCAAACTGGCTTATTAGAGAGCCATGGTATTTTTAAAATTGTTTTCTCAGTGGCCCCTAGAAAAAATGTCCTTTGCCTTTTTTATTATGATGAGGATTTTTATTCTTAACACCTGCAGGCTTGGTTGCTAGGTGTAGCCCCATTTGATGTAAGATATCTCTTCCCCATAGGGTAACTGGCAAGCTGTTTAAAACATAAGGTTGGAATGTTCCTGTATGGCCTTCATTGTCTTGCCAATTTAAGATTACAGCACTTTGTGCTGGGGTATTGCTATATCCCAAGCCTCTTAAACTGGTTGAGGCTTTCTGTAGAGGCCAGTGCTTAGGCCATTGTTGTAGATTTATGATGGAAGAGTCAGCTCCTGTATCAATCAGCCCCTCCATCTCTATACCTTGAATTTTTAATTTGCACATCGGCCTCCGTGAACAATCCTGAACCCAGAAAGCCATAGGTCCTGAACCAGTGGAACCGAATGCTCTGCTTTTTCTATTTTGTGGCATGCTTTTAAAAGAACTATGGAGACTGGGAATGAGGAGCAGCTGTGCGATTCTGTCTCCTTGATTTACGGAGATGATGCCCCTGCGTGTACTTAGCATTATTTTAATCTCTCCATTATAATCTGAATCAATAACCCCTGGTATAACATTAAAGCCTAATAAACTCTTGGAACTACGCCCAAGGATTAGTCCCACAGTTCCTGAAGGGAGAGGTCCCCTGATTCCCGTAGGAATCAGCTGAACCCCCATTTCAGGTGTCAGGACCATCTGGGCAGTAGAACAGAGATCTAATCCTGCACTTCCTCTTGTCCCTCTGATAAGGGAGTTAATGGGTAGGAGGGATTGTGACAAGGAATCATTTGGATCTGAGGGCATTCCTCCTCTAGTGCGCATTCCTCCTCTAGTGCCTCGTACATTTGTGGGCCCCGGGGCATTGGGCCCCGTGCCCCGTTTTTTGAAATCCTTGATAAATCATTTTCATATATATCATATCTGGAATGGCATTGATTGGCCCAATGTATACCCTTTTTGCACCTGGGGCATCGGCCTGGAGTGCGGTATGAATTTGATCTTATTACCCTTGGGGGATATTGCTTAGCATATCTTGGTTGATTATAATACTTTTGTCTGGAATATCCTGTTCTAGGTTGAATCCTTTGGGAATTTCAAGGGGAGGAATTTTTCATCACTGCAGCAATTACGTTGCCTGTGATAACAGCCTCGTTAATGTCTTTGCACAGTCTGATATAAATTGATAAGTCTTTTTTACTTCTCCATGGCCTTATTGCATCCTGGCAATATTTATTAGCATTCTCGTACGCTAATTGGATAACTAGAGGCATAGCTTGCTTGACTTCGCCAAAAACTCTAGATGTTGTTTTTAAGAGTCTATCTACAAAATCAGCGTAAGGTTCGTTAGGCCCTTGTATAACTTTTGATAGGCTGCCTTGCAGATCCCCTGTGCCTGATATTGTCTTCCAGGCTTTCACAGCTGCAGCGTGTATCTGGGCATACACACCTGGATCGTATTGTAGCTGATTTTGTAGTTCGGCGAACTGACCTTCCCCTGTGAGCATATCTATATTGCGTTGAGGGAAACCTGCTGCAGCATTTCTCTTTGCTATTTCTGAACAAAGTTCCTGGAATTGAGTTTTCCAGATTAGGTATTGTCCCCCACTTAGTACCGCTCTGCATAGACTTTTCCAATCTGAGGGGGCTAAGATTAGGGTGTTAAGTGACTCTATCATACTTAATGTGAACGGAGCTTGAGGCCCATAGGTCATTACCGCCTCTTTAAAATTCTTTATTGTTTTAAAGTCTAGGGACTCGTGATATCTTTGTCCCTCTTCATTTTGAAATACTGGCAGTTCTAGGTGCTCCTGCGGTCTATGTTGTTCGAGAGCGTATAAGCGCTCAGAAAGGCCGCCAATTTCTACCTCAAGGGCACGTACATTCTGATCAATACTCCTTATTGTAGGTATTCTATCCATGAAGGAGCAGAGGGCACTAGTGGTTCCTCTATTTGACAGTCTTTTCTCTTTTTTAATTTCTTTTTGTTCTTTTTATTGGAGACTGTGCTCCCCGAATCGCTTTTTGATTCCTCCTCACTACTAGCTTCATAATTCCTAACTGGCTTAGTGGAGGAGACCGTACTCTCATGGTTTGGCTCCTTGTTACTATTATCACTTTCACTAGTATCCGAGTTTCAGCTTCTAAGGAGAGTACATAATCCTCAGCTAATTTTATTAAGCTTCTGATGGCTTTTGCAGTTCTTACTTTTGAATTTACATTACTACTCTCCTTGCTGGTCTCAACTGAGTCAGAGGATATGCTTTCTTGTTCACTTTTCTCACTATCCTCTGAGTTCTCCATATCAAAAATTTCATTCGTGGCTTTTATAAACCAACTTTTTGTTATATTCGCTCCCATATTTTTAAATCTTCTTTTTTCTTACCTTGCCGCCGAATTCCCCGTACAGGCCACCACTATACACCAGTCAGAGGTATAGACAGATTTATTTAGGAAAGCAAGAATACATTTAAGGGAGAATGTGGGCTTTCTCAAGGGAGAGTCAGCCACCCGTGGGTCTGGGGACTGTAGCTAGGGGCTGGACTAGAGGACTAAAGTCAGGTGGAGTTAAACAATTTTGTACCAGTTTTTCTAGCCCTTGTGCTTTGACCTTGGTGTTACTTTTTTTCAAGTAAGGGTGAGCAGTGCAGCAGGAGGAGCTGGGCTGAGAACGTGGCTGGGTTGCTGAGGAGTTCACGTTTGTATTTCAAAGGCTCAGGGGCATTCCTTGCATTCCAACAGCTCCTGGGCCCTCCTCTTTTGGGACTCAGCCTTTTTCTTTTGCTTCCTGCCTCTCCAAATTCCTATCTCACTACTCTGTGGGAGGGACTAGGATATCAAGGAACAAAAGACAGAGCTTTGAAGAGAAGCAAGTCTTAACAGGGTGGCCAGCAGTCCAGTAGGGGCCTGTAGGGGGACGATGTGAACTGAGAGAAGGGGACTCAAAGGAAGAGGGCCCCTCAGTAACCACCCCAACTCCGGTTACATCAGATTACCTTCCATTCTTTTTTGGAGGGGGGTGGGGGACTCAGGGGCACTCGACCACTGGGCCACATTCCCCACCCCTTTTTTAAAATTTTTTATTTTATTAGAGACAGGGTCTCACTGAGTTGCTAAGTGCTTTGCCATTGCTGAGGCTGGCTTTGAACTCGTGATCCTCCTGCCTCAGCCTCCCAAGTGCTGGGATTACAGGCATGTGATACCGCGCCCAGCAATTTACCTTCCATTCTTATATGCACCAGGCTGTGTTCTCTCTCTCCAGGAGAGGACAGGACATTGACATACTCACTGAACACTCCCCACCACCCTTGTGACAAATTCCTCTGACCTTCTCCACCTGGTTGAGCTCTGTCCTCTTCTGCAAAACCACTCCTGAGACAGAGTTGGTCCCTGAGTTTCTCCAGCCCTGCAGAAATCTCATTCCAATGTCCATTTCATCCAGTTGCCATGTTAATCATGATCTCTCCTGGAAAGGAGCTACCATCTTGGTTTTATCTTCTGCTTCTACTAACACATGGGGAACTTGGAGAGCCTCTCTTCTGGCTTCCTCTGCCTCCCCTCCAGTCTTTCCTATCCAAAGCTCCCCCATCTGCTAGCTCAATGGTACTCACTCAGGAGTGCTTGGGCACACATAAACCCCAGGGACATTTGGCAATGTCTGGAGATGTTTTTCCTTGTTGTAATTGGGCAGGGGGTGGAGGCTGCTGTGACCATCTAATGGGCTTAGGCCAAGGAAGCTGCTGCAATATTCAGGACAGCCCCACAACCAAGAGTTACCTGGCCCAAAATATAACAGTGTGGAAGTTGAGAGACCCTGTTTTAGTTTTGTTTGTTTTAATGCAGTGCTGGGGATGGAACCCAGGAGTCATGAGTGAGTTACATCATTAACATGGACCAAACACATTTGTGTCTTTCCACAATGTCAGAATTTGTTGAACAGCAACAAATTCACAGGCTACACCACTTTCATCAGCAGCAGTTCACTGACTAGTTATGGGTCACATGGTAGTCATAAGCTGGACAGTCACAGTTTATTTATTACAATTAATTTCTAATATCTATAACACTCAAGTCATACATTACACACACACATACACACACACACATGACAGAAAGGCTAAGAAAGGATTAAGGCACAGGGAAGGGTTCAGAACTAAGAACAAAGGCAGAGAGAGCTGATACAAATGCAAAGAGTCAAGGTAAGTGGTCAGATAAGATTACAAATCCAAACCAGCTGAGGAACTTGTTCAGGTGCCAAGCTCTCAAAGCGCAGGTACTTATTCTAGGCCAAGATCTGGACAGACAGCAGTTTTACAGTGTCAGTTTGAGATGACAGCATGGAGTGGAGAAACTGCACTCTGCCTTAAGACCAAGAGTGGGAGATTGATCCCTGTGTTGATTTTCCTGGGGAAGGCTGTAAGGAGTGACCAAGTGATGGGGTCAGGGTACCATCACGTCCAGTCTCGGGGTGCTCCTCCTTGTATGGGCCTCGGGTGAGAGGTGGCTTCATTTGATGCTCTGGTATGTTCAATAAGCTTGTGGACCTGGCTTTTCTGATGTGAGTTGGAAACACCCATGCATTCATGTGTTTCTGAGTAATTTGGTAAGTCCACAGGTGGTAATTTTTAAAAAATATTTTTATTTATTTGCTTTAGTTGTATACGATGCATTTTATTCAATGCGTTTTATTTGTACGTGGTGCTGAGGAGCCACAATCCCAGCCCTGGTGGTAATTTTTTATTAGCACAATTAGTTTATCAGTTTGTGCCTTATGATTGTGTTAGGAAGATGGTGGTTTTTTACTTGTACAAACAATGTGTAGAATCATTCCACCTCAACACTTAAAGTGGAGTAACTCATGTCACGCTACTGCTTTACCTGAAAACTGCTGTTCGATACATCATGGATTAACAGAGAGGACACAGCCTGCTCTCCACATGAAGCTAAGTTGGGAGATGGTGGCACCCTCCCATGCTGCCCTCTGAGGGGCTAAGTGGTGCCCCCACTATCAGTGTTTGCGCTTCTTCTTGGGCACACAGGAGACTCAATTTCCCAGCACCCCTTGCAGTTAGATGTGGCCATGTGATGAGGTCCGGCCAATAGAATGTGAGAAGTGATGTCATCACTTCTGGCTTGCCCCAGAAGACCTCCAGGGACCACCCTTGCTCTCTCATTCCCTGTCTCCCAGCTGAATAAGACAATGACCCCGAAGATCTGGAGGAAGCAGAGTCAAGCGGGAAGGAGTCTAGGTCTTTGAATGACTGTGCCAAGCAAACCCCATTTCCTCCCTGGCACTGCCAACCCACGATGGCTATGACGTGAACCATCAATAGGTCTTTATTATGTTGAGCCCTGAGACTTTAGATTTACTTGTTACAACAACTAATTTTATTTAACTAATTAACTGTCTAATTAGGAACATCAAAGATGAAGACAAAGTTTCCCTTCAGTTTTTCAGAGCTGACTACACTGTAAGATCCTGGGTTGATCTTAAGAATTCCACCCCTTCCCCCACTTAGATCTTTAGTAGTTTTTGCCAACCTTGGCAAGCAGGTTCTCCAGTAGGCTTTAGCCTGGTATTTAAAAGTTAAGGGGGGGCTGGGGTTGTGGCTCAGTGGCAAAGTGCTCACCTCGCACGTGCGCAGCCCGGGTTCGATCCTCAGCACCACGTAAACATAAATGCATTGCATTGTGTACAACTAAAGTAAATAAATAAAGATTTTTTTAAAAAGTTAAGGGATTTTGCCAGGTATGGTTGTTTATGCCTGTAATCTCAGCACCTCATGAGACTGAGGCAGGAGAATCACATGTTCCAGTTCAGCCTCAGCAATTTAGCCAGGCCCTAAGCAACTTAGACCCTATGTCAAATTTGAAAAGTGGCGGGGGGTGGGGGGGGGAGTGGCTCAGTGGTAAAACGCCCCTGGGTTCAATCCCCAGTACAAAATAAAAGTTAGGGGATTTCTAGCAATGGGTGTGTAACTCAGTGGTAGAGTGCTTACTTAGCATGCTCAAGGCTCTGGGTTCATTCAATCCCTAGCACTGCCAAAAACAAAAACAAAAAGTTAAGGGATTATTTTTTGTACTCTGAGTTGTGTGAGTTTCCATGGGTCACACAATTTGTGTTGTCCTTTTTCCTGGACCATGAGCCCCTTGAGGAGACGGCCTGGGCCTGATTTGGTGGATGTCACCAAGGCCCAGTGTGGGCTCAGCACACAGCCCTCCTGAGGATCTGTTGATGCACGTCTCTGAGCTTATGGTGTCCCTCACTGGCCAGCCTAGCCACTCCCCCCCCCACACACACACAGCAGGGAGCTGAAACTCTGCACCTTGGCTCTTGTGTTCCAACAAAAGAAAATTTAAAGTCAGACACCAAAAGTCATGCAAGAGAACTTTGTTATAAGTGAAAGTAAAGTAAAAGCAAAGAGGCTTAAGCAAAAAAGCACTCTCAAGAGATGGAATGGGCCATCTCCAAGCTGAGGACAACAAAGGAGACGATGCTCTCCCCCAAATTTTATCACTGTTTACCAGGAGAACTGGGACCACCTTCTGTACTCTGAGAATCAGGTGTTCATTCCTCCTTCACAACAGGAGGTGGAGTTTTTGACCTTAGTTGGTCTTCTCCAGAACTGTCATGGTGGCTATCCCATTTAGGGGGGCTTCATCTCCAAGTCAATCCTATGTTAATGTGGGCACTGGGGTCAGTAGCTGGTCAGAAGTTACCTTAGTACACGTGCGCTACTAAAGGAATCTTCCCTCCCAGACAACTGGAGACATTAGAAGCCATAATTCCTAACTTCACATCAACCTCAGTGGACTCTGTCAAGAGTTGGTCCCATTAATCCTTTTCTCTTGTGATTTTCAACTAGCTCCCTTGCTTCAGTTTATTTTCTACAAATTAACTACCACCTTTTGCTTTCTCATCTACTGATAGATAGGCTTGGGCTGACAGGCCACCTCCCCCATTGAAAATTCCATTAGGAGCAACCTGGTTTCAATTTCCCCAGGCAGGAGCCAATAGGCTTAAAGTTCACCCTGTTTACTGGGAAAAGAGCCAATGGCATTAAAGGTCCCTCAGGCACCCTTCCCCCCAGAAATCCCTACTTAAGTCCCTGCCTGCCTGGAGCTCACACAACACAACAGGAAGCAGCCACTGCAGCGGCTCCAGACTCACCATCTCCAGCCCGACGGCAGCTGCTCCAGCCGACAGCTCCGGAGACCGCGGCTGGCACGATTAGGCACCAACCCTCCGTCCAGAGCTTGCACGCTTCCCTCTCCCTGACTCCTCTCTCCCCGTACTTCTTCTGCCTTCCACCAGCCGTAGAGGCTGGTGAATAAATCTCTTGGCTGCACGGTTGACTCCGGTGTGATTTTTGCCCTTCACTTTGGAAGTAGTTTAAAGCAAACCCTAAAGTAATTTAAAGAACACTTATGACCTTGCCTGCATTTCACTGCTCATTGTTAGCTACTACCTAACACATTCACATGTGCAAAATGAAAGGATTCAACCTTCCAAGGAGTAAACAGATAAGAGGTTCTTTTTTTGCCTACTTAACACAGGCCAGCAGCAGTCAGTTGTCAGCATTAGGAACCTGACGCCAGGATCCTTAGTATGTTGACCTTTTGTCCTCATGCTTTGGCTTTATAGGCACAAAATGGCTGTCATAGCTCTAGTCATCACACCTGGGTTCAAGGCAAGCCAAAGTGTTGAGAGCCATTCGTAGGCTATGTGTGGACTACATCTGCATCACAGCCGTGAATAAAAGAATCTGGTGTCTGGGAACTTCCAGTGGAAATTTCCTCTGACAAAGACCGCCCAGACATATTGTGAGCCCTATTCAGCTCTGCCTGGTCCCACACAGCACAGCCTGTCAGAGATGGGTGTGACCTGCCATGATGCCGATCAACCTGCTGACTCTGAGCCATCACGAAGCAAGACTCCACCCCTGAAGCCTTATTCCTGCCTTTGATGTGCCCCCTTAAATGAACCATAGGAGCCATTTTTAAAATATTATTTTTAGTTGCAGATGGACACAATATCATTATTTGTTTATTTATTTTTATGTGGTGCTGAGGATCGAACCCAGGGCCTCACACCTGCAAGGCAAGTGCTCTGCCACTGAGCTACAGCCCCAGACCCCAAGAGCCATTCTTTAATTGTCCAGCTCCAGCTCCTATGTGAGCTGGATCTATCAGGTACTCTACTTCAAAACTATCTTTCCGACTCTGAGTCTTTTGCTCTTCCCTAATTATTTCTGACTTATTTTCTCTGGTGGCTTATGCCCTCCTGGGCAGGAAAAATGACCCCCTGGCAAGGCGCTGGCAGCCTCCCCATACCAAAGGTGAGGGAGATGTCAAGGACCATGCTAGCTCTATCTCTCTCTTTTCATCAGGACAGCAAAATCTTTCCTAGAATCCATGTAAGATTATTGCTTGGCCAGATCAGGACAAAATGACCAGCTGGAGGGGCTGGAAAATTTGATTACAATATGCATGACTGGTCTAAAACACTGACTCACAAACTGATGGAGACTTTGTTAGCACAAAGGAAATAGATATTAAGAAAGCCATCAACAGTGTCTGCCTTGACTTCCAGGCCTGTGCTTAGAGCTGCTGCCAGAATCCCTACTATAGTACGGATATAGTTTGTCCCCCACAAGTTCATCACCGGAAGCTTGGTCCCCAGTGTAATAGGATTGAGAGGCAGTGGGACCTTTAAGAATCAAGACCTTAGTGGAAGGTGATTAGGTCATGAGGGTACCTCCTTTAGAAGGGATAATGGCCCTCTTATGGGATTGGGTTAGGTCCTGAGGACTGGGTTAATCACCGTGAGAACAGATTGTTATAAAGCTAGGTCATCCACGTGTTTGGCCTTTTCTGCAAACGCCACTTACAGTTATCACACATTCATGTTCCCACCATATGACGTCATCCACCATGTTATAAGGCAGCATGAGGCCCTTGTGAGTCGTGGCCACCTGAGCTTGGACTTTCCAATTTCCAAAAGCATGAGCCGAAATAAACCTCCTTTCCTTATAAAAGATTCAGTCTAGCGGGGCCCAGTGGTGCACACCTGTAATCCAGTGGCTCAGGAGGCTGAGGCAGGAGGATCTCGAGTTCAAAGCCAGCCTCAGCAATGGCGAGGCACTTAGCAACTCAGTGAGACCCTGTCTCTAATAAAATACAAAAAAGGGCTGGGGATGTGCCCAGTGGTCAAGTGCCCCTGAGTTCAATCCCCAGTACCAAAAACATATATATTTTTTTAAAAGGGATGGGGTAGAGTGCTCACCTAGCCTGGGTAAGGCACTAGATTGGAGCCTCAGCACCACATAAAAATAAATAAATAAAAATAAACACATGTGTCCACCTACAACTAAAAAACATTTAAGGGGCTGGGATGTGGCTCAGCGGTAGGGCACTCGCCTAGCATGTGCGCAGCCCGGGTTTGATCCTCAGCACCATGTAAAAATAAATGCATTGTGTATAACTAAAGCAAATAAATAATTTTTAAAAATCATTTAAAAAGGGGGGGGACTGGGGATGTGGCTTAGTGGTAAGTGCCCCTGTGTTCAATCCCCAGTACCACAAAAAGAAAAGAAATGAGGAAGGCAGATGTGGTTCAAGACTGCCGTGGTTTAGATCAGGCATCTCCCTCAAAAGCTCGTGTTTTGAAAGCACTGATCACCAACACGGCAAGGTGCAGAGTTGGGGCTTTTAGGCAATGATTAGAGCTCTGATTAATCCAGGAAATGGATGAATCCATTGACAGCTGAATGGACTACTGGGAGGTAAGTCTAGGCAGGCGGGCGTGGCTGGAGGAAGTAGGTCCTGGGGGTGTGCCCTGCGCACTCTATCTTGTCCCTGGCTCCCCCTCCCTCTTCCTGCTTCCTGGCTGCCGTGAGCTGAGGACTTTTCCTCCCTGCTGCCCTTCCACCATGATGATTCTGCCTTGGATCCAGCCAACCATGGACTGAACCTCTAAGACAGTGAGCCAATGAAATCTTCTTTCTCTAAGTCGTTCATGTCTGGTATTTTGGTCACCGTGATGAAAGCTGGCTAATGTCACAGACACTGTCTCATTGGACCCCAAAGTCAGCCCATGGAGGTGAATGGGCTCTTGCCCCATTCCATCCCACACAGGGGTGACACCTGGAGGAGTGTCCAGAACATGAGCTCTGTCCAGATCAGAACCGTTTGCCAGCTGGTCATTCTCTAGCTGCACTTCCCTCAGTTCCCCCATCTGTAAAATGGGAGAGAGAGCAATGCTGACTTCCTAGACTTATTGGGAAAATGCAAGGATTGATATGTGTAAAGTACTCAGAAGAAGGTCCAGCGCCCAATGAGCCCAAGATGGCTGCATGCAAATATTAGGACACCCACTTTAGAGACGGGGGTGGGGGGGATGAGAAAAATTCACACATAACTATGCATTTCCTCAAGGTGAAGCCACCCATTAAAGGTGGAACCAGGGGCTCAAAGCCAGGTCTCCCCAGCCGTGCCACCCAAATGCTATATCTGTCAGGCTGACCCCCAGTGGGCACAGGTGACAACAGGAGCACAGTGTCCACATGCATACAGTGCAGTGGGCCCCCTAGGAGACGCCAGGCAAAGCCATCATAGGGCGGTGAGGCACTTTTTTTTTTTTAAGTTGTCGATGGACCTTTATTTTATTTATTTATATGCGGTGCTGAGAATTGAACCCAGTGCCTCGCTCGTGCTAGGCAAGCGCTAATCACTGAACCACTCCCCAGGCCCAACACCTCTTTTGGCAGCACACACCCCACTATTTGGCTCTCTGAGCCTATGTCCCCAGCAAAGCTCTCCAGAGGGCTGAGTCATATTTATCAAGAGATCTGGAACACTCTAGAGAGATCTAGAAGGCATGGGAAATGACTTTTGGGGATGAGATAGAGATGAAGCTCCTGCAATAGGCTCCTATTCTTTTTTTTTTTTTTTTGTACCGGGGATTGAACTCAGGGGCACTTGACCACTGGGCCACATCCCCAGCCCTTTGTTGTATTTTATTAGAGACAGGATCTTACTGAGTTGCTAAGTGCCTCGCCACTGCTGAGGCTGGCTTTGAACTCGCGATCCTCCTGCCTCAGCCTCCCAAGTGCAGGGATTACAGGTGTGCGCCACCGTGCCCAGCACAAAAAATAAATAAAATAAACAGATAGGGGCTGGGGTAGTGGGTCAGTGATATGACACTTGCCTAGTATTCATGAGGCACTGGGTTTGATCCCCAGCACCACATTAAATAAATAAATAAATAAACAAACAGGGGCTAGTGGAGCCTGAATCTCTGATGATTTTGTGGAGCTGACAATCCAGCCCTGGACCTTACCATCAGTCATAGTCATCTTTTATGTGAAAACAAGTCCCCAATTTGTTGAAATATCAGTCAGATAGCTCTCTCTTACCAATTGCCACTTGCAATTTCTAACAGGAATTTTGAAGGGCAAAAATCACACTGGAGACAACCGTGCAGCCAAGAGATTTATCCACCAGCATTTATGGCTGGTCGGAGGTAGAAGAAGTATGGGGAGAGAGGAGTCAGGGAGAGGGGAGTATGCAAACTCTGAATGGAAGGTGGGTGCCTAGTTGCGCTGGCTGTGGTCTCTGGAGATGTTGGCTGGGGCAGCTGCCGTCGGGCTGGAGACCGGGCTGGAGACGGTGGGTCTGGAGCTGTCACAGTGGCTGCCTCCTCTCAGCAGGGAGGAGTTGTTGTGTCTGAGCTCCGGTCAGGCAGGAGCTTTAAGTAGGGATTTTTGGTGGGGTGTGTTCCAGAGTGACCTTTAACGCTATTGGCTCTTTTCCCAGGGAACAAGGTGACCTTTAAGCCGATTGGCTCCTGCCCAGGGAAAATGAAACCAGGCTGCTTATTATGGAAATTTCCATGGGGGAGGTGGCCCGTGGGCCCAAGCCTATCTATCAAATATCACCTTTGGAATCACCCACAGTTGAGTTTAAATTATGCCTCTACCACTTATGAGCTATGTGACTGGAGCAAGTCACCTGATCAGTGTAAGTCTCAATTTCTTCATCTAAGTGGAGGTGACTCTTCCATCCTGAGCCCTGACTTGAGAGTTCCCACCCATCTCTGGGCCTTTACTTAGACTCCTGCCCACTCCCACTGAGGCCTCCTCAACCCCATGACCCTCCAAGCCAAACCCCAACTCTAGGCTGTCCTCCTTGGGGAAACCAAGGGAGTATTGAAATCACTCCCACCACTGCTCGCCATACCCACAGCCCACGTGCTCCTAGGAGGACGTCCTTCAAGATATAGGCCGAGTGTCTCTCAAAGAGGCCCCTGTGGTGGCACCACACACCAGACTAACACCGCAGGCCTCTGTGGTATTCTCACCAAAAGCACTCGGACCTGAGTCTAAGCATGCAGTAGACCCAGCCACCAAAGTGCAGGCAGTACAGGACACAGAGGAGCGTGGACACAACGCCACGGGGAGGCAGCTACAGAACTCCAGACAGTGGGACCCCGGCGTGAGCAGCTGGCCTCCTCAACAAGCAAATGGCAGGAGTCAAAGAGAGGTGGACCAGGAGCCTACAGAGTGATTACATGATGAAGGGTCACGGCAAATAATATTCCTACAAGAGAGCCCCTGGGGAAAATGAAAAGACAGCGTGGCTCAGGAGGAGGAAGGGGATCAGCCAAACACTAAACCTTCATCCCTTCCCGGGTTCCTCCCCAGCATCTCCACCAAAAGCAAACATTCACCCCCTCCCACAGGTGGGTCCTGGAGGGAGGAGGCGGACACCGAAATGCTGGCCCTGGACTTCCCGCCTTTCCCATTGCCGAGGAGTCCTGGAAGGAGAAGAGCAAGCAGTGAGGCTCTGGGAGACAAAGGATCCTGGAGAAAGAGGATGAGCAATGAGCATGGAGTTCTGAGCTCTTCCCAGGGACCGTGAGTTCCAGGCTTTTTACAACTTCTCTCCTGACTATCCAAATCAACATGTCCGCAGTTTCTAAAGATTAATTCACCCTTGTTGTAACCTATAAAACTCACACTCCTTCTGTAACCCACTGGCCATTTCCATACCCAGAAAATGAGCCCTTCCAGTGCCTGATTGATTGGCCTGATTGATTGACTCTGCTGCAGAATAAAGAAAAGTTTGCTGATCTGTTTGAGGTCTGCTTCTGTCCCGGTTGTTTGTATTTTAATTATGGTGCTGAAACCGTGTTGGTTATTTTTGCTTACAAATAACATATGTGGATATCACAATGGTGGATCTCATTTGGAGCCCAATCCAAGTGTGTGTGTGTATGTGTGTGTGTGTTTGTGTGTGTGTGTGTTTGAACACGGGGATTTGACCCCAGGGATACTTTACCACTGAGCTACATTTCCAGTCCTTTTTACTTTTTATTTTGAAACAGGATCTTGCTACGTTGCCCAGGCTGGCCTCAAGTTTGTGATCCTCCTGCCTCAGCCTCCCAAATTTCTGGGATTAAGTCATGTGACACCACACCTACTAATTTGATGATCTTAAAAAACTAAAAATGCTTTTTAAAAAGAGATTCATTTTTTACAGCAGTTTTAGGTTCACAGCAAAACTGAGAAGGTACAGAGATTTCCCATATGGTCCTTTTCCTACACATGCACAGCCTGCTTCATTATTCACAGACCCCACCAAAGTGGTACATTTGTAATAATTAAGGAACCTGCATTGACACATGATCATAACCCAGAATTCTTAGTTTACATTAGGATCCGCCCTTGTGGGTTCACATTCTATGGGTGTGGACGAAATCAGAGTGATTGTCCGCACCATTGAAGTATCATGCAAGGGAGCTTGCCTGCCTTAAAAACCCTTTGGAGTTCTCCCTATGCCTCCCTCCCTCTTCCCTTCTAACACTGGCAACCACTAATCCTCTTACCATCCCCGTAGTTTCAACTTCTCCAGAATGTCATGTAGTTGGAATCACACAGTCTTTTCAGTTTGGCTTCTTTCACTTAATAATACACATTTAAGTTTCTTCTGCATCTTTTCACAGCTTGACAGCTCTCTTCTTTTTAGCAGTGAACACTTTCCATTGTCTGGATGAACCACAGTTTATTTATCCATTCACCTCCTAAAGGACGCCGTGGTTGCTTCCAACTTTTTGGCAATATGTATAAAACTGCTATAAACATCTGTGTGCAGGTTTTTGTGTGGACATAAGTTTTCAGCTCATTTGGGTAAATACCAAGGGGTATGATTGTTGGACCATATGTTAAGAGTATGTTTAGTTTTATAAGAAACTGCCAAAATGTCTTCTAAAGTGTTTGTACCATTTTGCATTCTGACTAGCAATGAATGAGAATTTCTTCAAAAATTCATTATAAGAAATGTAACCGATATGCTAAGAAAAGAAAATGGAATCACAGTGCTCGATAAAAGTCACAAATGGGGCTATGGCTGTGGACGTGGCTCAGTGATAGAGTGCTTGCCTAGCATGTGAGGCACTGGTTCAAACCTCAGCACCACATAAAATATAAATAAATAAAGTTTAAAAATAAATAAACAGGGGAAAAAACATACTGATTTTTTAAAAAATCACAAAGGAAGCTAGGTGCAGTGATGCATGCCTGTAATCCCAGAAGCTCAATCCACAGTACCAAAAAAAGAAAAAAGAATTAGAACAACAAATAAAAAGGGTAGACAGCAATTAAACTAAATCTCTAATCACTTTGAATGCCAATGGTCTAAATGCACTGATTCAAAGACAGATTGTCAGAGTAGATCAAAAAACAAGACCCAGGTCTGGGGCTGCAATTCAGTGGTAGAGCACTTGCCTTGCATGTGTGAGGCCCTGGGTTCTATCTTCAGGACTGAAGAAAAACATTAAAAAGTAAACAGATAGAGAAAAATATGCCATGGTACTAGTAATCAGAAAAAAGCAAAAGTAGCTAATCTAATGCAGAGAAGACTTCAAAAGCAAGGAAAATTATCAGGGATAAAGGAGGGCATTACATATTGATAGAAGGATGAATTCTCCACAATCCTTCATGTGCATATGCCTAACAACAGAGCAAGGAGAGATACACGAGTCCATTATTATAGTTGACTCAACAGCAGCATCAACCAACCAGATATGATTGACATCTGTAGACCACTTCACCCAATGACAGAGGCATGCAAATTATTTTCAACCTCACATGAAACATACACCAGGATAGACTACCTTAATTGGAAACGATGGCACACACCTGTAATCCCCACCACTCAGAAACTGAGGCAGGAGGATCATGAGTTCAAAGCCAGCTTCAGCAGTTTAGCAAGGCCCTTTGCAACTTAGCAAGACCCTGTCTGAAAATGAAAAATAAAAAGGCCTGACTGAGGGTGTGGCTCAGTGGGTTAGTACCCTGGGTTCAATCCCTGACACCAAAAAAAAAAAAAAAAAAAAACTACCTCATGGGTCATAAAAACACCTTAACAAATATGAAAGAATGGAAATTACACAACATCTGCTCTCAGGAAACAGTGCAATTAAACTAGAAGTCTATAACAGAGAGATAACTGAAAACTATCCGAAAACACAAACATGAATCAACACACTTCTAAATAACAAGTTAAAGAAAAAACTCTCAAGATATATTTTAAGGTTTTGTTTTGGTTTTGGTTTTGGTTTTTTGTTTTTTGTACTGGGGATTGAACTCGGGAGCACTTGACCACTGGGCCACATCCCCAGCCCTTTTTCATATTTTATTAGAGAGAGGGTCTCACTGAGTTGCTAAGTGCCTCGCCATTGCTGAGGCTGGCTTTGAACTCTCGATCCTCCTGCCTCAGCCTCCCAATTAAGGTATGTTTAACTAAATGAAAACAAAAGCACGAGTTATAAAACTTGTGGGATGGGGCTGGGGTTGTGGCTCAGTGGCAGAGCGCTCGCCTCACACGTGCATGGCCCAGGTTCGATCCTCAGCACCACATAAACATAAATGCATTGCATGGTGTACAACTAAAGTAAATAAATAAATATTTAAAAAAAAAACTTGTGGGATGCAGCAAAAGCAGTGGATAGGGGAACATTTATATCATTGAATTAATATATAGGAAAAGAAGATCTAAAATCAGTAATCTAAGCTTCCACTTTAGAAAACTACAAAAGGAAGAGCAAATTAAATCCAAAGTAAGCAGAAGAAAAGAAACAATAAAAATCAGAGCATAAGCTGGGCCTAGTGGCACACACCTGTAATCCCAGCACTTGCCTAGCATATGGTACAAGGTACTGAGTTTGATCCCCAACATTGAAAAAAAAAAAAAAAAAACAAAAAACTCAAGTAGTGAAGTCTATCACATCAACAGGCTAATGAAGAAAAATTACATGATCATGGGGCTGGGGTTGTGGCTCAGCAGTAGAGCACTTGCCTAGCATGTGCACAGCCCTGGGTTCGATCTTTAGCACCATGTAAAAATAAGTAAATAAAATAAAGAGATGATATCTTTAAAAAAAAAAAAAAGAAAGAAAAAAATTACATGATCATATCAATAGATGCACAAAAAGCAATTGACAAAATCACTATTTTTGAGGTGTTTATAATAGTGATATGTTGGTAAAAGAACAGTGCTTGTCTTTTAGGGGTAACTGTTGAAATATTTACAGATAATATCTGGAATCTGCTTCACAATAATAAGGGACAAGTAGATACAAAGATGAAGCAAGATTGATCAAGGGTGGGTAACATGATGTGGGGGGCAGATGCTGGGGTTCTTCACACTGTTCTCTCTGGTTTGTATATTCCTAAAATTATCCAGAAGTTTAAAAAAAACATGGAGAAAAATCCATGAGGATATTAGCTGGAGGTCCTCATTCCCTCACTGACTCAGTCAGAAAGTCCCCGTTGGCGTCTCCTGAGCACCAGACACCAAGTCTTCCTTGTCCATAGTAGAAGCCAGACCTGAATGAGCACCAGAGAGCTCTGTGTTCACACAGGAGACTCCTGGGAGCTGTGGGCGGACCACAGAGGGCTCCTGGTAGAGCCTCCGGAAGCAGTGTTGACCAGATGTAGGTTCTGAGCAGGAAGGTGAGGAAGGAGGAGGAGGAAGAGGAGGGGAGGGGGGAAGAGGCTGAGGAGGAGAAAGAGGAGGAGAAAGAGGAGGAAGAGAAGCAGATGGAGGAAGGAGAGGGTGAGGAAGAACAGGAAGGAGGGGTGAGGGGGAAAGGGAAGGAGGATCAAGAGGGGAGAGGAGGAGGAGCAGGAAGCTGCCCTGTGCGGGGGCAGCCTGCCCACCCCACCTGAGCCACTGGTTCTGCACATAAAGAGGTCTGTGTCCCCGCGCGCTCGGGAGCAGTGGCGATGCCGTGAGCAGAGCCCCTACCCCTGGAGACCTGCCTCCTAGCTGGAGAAAGGTAACTGGCAGACACAGCTGATGGCTGCCAGACGGACTTCAAGTGGGTGCCGTGTGACGGGCTGGGTCTGGTGCGCAGCGAGGGAACAGCCAGTGCAAAGGCTTGGAGGAGGGAGGGCCCGGTGCAGGCAAGGACAGGGGCAGTGGAGGGAGAGGAGGACACGGCCCTGCGAGGGCTGATGGCGCTGCAGCACCTGGGCCATGCTGGGCTTTGGGGTCGTCACCCGTGCTCTGATTCAATCTGGGTTTTATTGTGGTGAGCTACACACTGGGTCATTGTAGCCCTTGTCACATACGCAGTTCAGTGGCATCGGGCACATTCACAATGCTGTGCAAATGTCACCGTGCCCTAATTCCAGAACATCTCCATCACCCCAAAGGACACCCTGAACTCCTCAAGCCGTCACCCCTTGCCCCTCTTCCCGGGCTGGCCCCTCAGTGGGCACTCTGTGGGTTTGCTCTTCTGTACATTTCATACAGGTGGAATCGTGCATTTTGTATCTGGCTTCTCTTGATTTACTTTCTTAAAGGCCTCTGCGGCTGCCTCAGGGAGAAGAGTCCAGACCATAGTGTGGTGGAGGCAAGGAGGCCAGAAGGAGGCTGAGTCCACCATCTGGTGAGGGAGGCTGGCCACCTGGACAGGCAGGAGGTGTGGTGGTAAGAGGCAGAATCCAGATGTATCCAGAATTCTTTGGGCCACAGGAGGATGAGGGAGCAAGGGTCCTGAAGGGTTTGGGTGTGCGCACCCGGGACATCAGTGAGACCAAAGGGAGGTGGTTGAGCCTGGAAGAGGGATGTGTCAGTGGGTCTTGGAGCGCCTGTCTGAGAATCTGAGAGCCAAGTTCAGAGGTGCTGTGCAGATCTTTTTTTTTTTTTTTTTTTTTTTTAAATATTTATTTATTTACTTTAGTTGTACACAATGCAATGCATTTATGTTTACGTGGTGCTGAGGATCGAACCCGGGCCGCGCACGTGCGAGGCAAGCGCTTTGCCGCTGAGCCACAACCCCAGCCCCTGTGCAGATCTTTAACACAGGCTGAACCTGGACCCCCTGGACTGTGAGCATCAGAGTCGGTGACCAGGGGTCAAGTGGGAAATTGGGCCAAGAACACGCCCAGTGTTTGTTAAGGAGAGTGGGCTATCCACCTTCAGGTGCTTTTTGTGGGAACAGCCTGTCAATTTCTCTGCTCGCTAGGATGCATACCAGCAACAAGGTGAGCACACCCACCCACTCAAAACTTCAGGGCACCCACTCACCCTATCTGCTTAATTTCTAGGACTCGGGGCTATATCATGCATCGTTGCACAGGTTGGACACTGCACAACCCAAGAAGAGTACATCAACACAGACTTGGACCGACTGGATTCCTCTTAGAGTTAGGCAGTGTTCAACCTGTGCAGTGGCAGTCATGGCCACTGCGGAATTACTGTGAGTGGAGGCGCTCTCTGGAGAAGAGAACAGAATGTCTGTGAGAAACATGACAGCTTTCTCAGCCTCTGAAGGTCAAGTGAGCGCTGGCATTTAAACTCAGCTGCCAAAGTCACCCGTGTCCTATGTTTTCTTCCTAAGAAAAAGGTTGGCCAGGGAAATGTCAACTCCAAGATGCACCCGCCGCCTCACCACACAATAGCACCTGTGAGCTGTGTGTCGCCTATTCTCTGAGGCAGTGGGGGGTCCCCCGCCCCCCAGTCCAAGGCCACCACCGTCCCCCTGCTGCTTCCCAGGCATGCACACAGGACCCGGCTCTGGGCCAGGCAGGCCACCCGATCTTGTTAGAATATGGGGCCAGTGGACAGAACCCCGAGGCTGCCTCGCTGGGCCCTGTGAGCAGTGCTGGCAGCTGCAGTGGGCACAGGTCCACCCGGGGCCGTGCAAACAGCCTGCCTCCAGAGCCTCAGCCTGGGTTCAAGGCTCAGCTGGGCCACGGGCCGACGGTGGGGACTTGTCAAGTCACGCCACCTCTCTGAGCCTCGGTTTCTTCCTCTGCCCGGTGGGAACTAGGAATTTCTCAGGGACAAAGGGGTGTGGGGAGGCCCCTGGCCCCATTCCAGATGCAGAGCCCTGATAGCTCCTGTCCTGATCCCTGTACACACACAACACACACACACACACACACACACACAACACAACACACACACACAACACAACACAACACACACAACACACAACACACCACACCACACACACACAAACACAACACACACAACACACCACACACACACACACACACACACACACACACACACACAACACAACACACACACAACACACACACAACACACCATACACCACACACACAACGCACACAACACACCACACACACACACACACACAACACACCATACACCACACACACACACACACACACACACACACACACAACACAACACAACACACACAACACACCACACACCACACACAACACACACAACACACACACACAACACAACACACACAACACAACACACACACAACACACCATACACCACACACACAACGCACACAACACACCACACACACAACACACACAACACACCATACACCACACACACACAACACATACAACACACCACACACCACACACACACACCACACACAACACACCACACACCACACACACACAACACATACAACACACCATACACCACACACACACAACACATACAACATACCACACACAACACACACAACACACAACACACACACCACACCACCACACACACAACACACACCACACACCACACACACAACACATACAACACACCACACACAAACACCATACACAACACACACAACACACACAACACACCATACACTACACACACAACACAGACAACACACCACACACAACACACAACACACACACACACACACACACACACCACACACACACCACACACACACACACCACACACACAACACACAC
>CM046660.1:166530402-166578029 GCA_025594165.1 Tamias sibiricus | reverse complement strand
ACTCATATTTCGATTTAGAATCTTAAAAACTTTTGATACACTCCTTTAAGAAGTCACATGAGTACAGCATTAAACTAATAAGATGGGGCCTCACACCCATCTTGAATTATTTGAGGAAGTATTGCCATTGAAAATGATTTTTTTTTTACCTGAGACAATCAATCATGTTGCAAAATTGCACAAGACAATACAAGTTTTCCCCACAAAAAAAAGATGGGAAAACCTGACTATGAGGAAAACATTTGTTTCTCAAAATGTTTTTCAGTCACTTTCTAAGCTTCAGTTGTTTAGAAGGTAAGGATCAAATTTAAGATCTGATCATTTATTTCTCTAAGGTAAGAGAATGTAAATATGGTAAATTCTGGTTAGTGTTTAAACACACTTTTTATAGGAAGTAGTTTACAAGTGGAAAAACTAAGGCACAGAAAATTAATCAAGTTAAGTTTCATGGCTGAATTTAATATTACAGTAGAAATAAAATTTAGGGCTCTGATTCTCAGGTTAGAGGGTAATGGGGTAATATCTTCCCAACAGGGAGAAATAAATTTTCCTCATTTCTTTTGGTGGGTAATAATAAGTAGTCTTTTTTGAAATCTATTATATAAATTTCCTTGAAAATCTTTGGCATATTTAAGTTTTTGGAGGCTGAAGTTTCTAGGCATTTTCTCCCCAAAATATAAAAGGGAGAGCTAGCTTTTAAGTTAAACAAAAAGATTAACGACCTGAGTTAATTCTATATTATAATCGACTGTACAGCCTATGAGTCCTGTGAATCATAATAGATGCCACTACACTAGATCAAATTCACACTCATGCTTTCTGCCATAAAATTTATATAACTAGGACTTGAAGGAGCCTATAATCAAGGAGATAGCTAAAGATTGCGGTTAGCTGAGAGCCATAAAAGATGTTCTAGTTTCCACCTGATATTAATACATTATCCAAAGAATCTTTGTATGCCCGTGAACACTGCGTGACGCACCTGTAAGCTCGAGCTGTAAGCACGTGTCCTTGTTAAAGCGATATGTATATAACTGGGTGAGTTTGGTTAGTGTGTGTGGGAAGAAGAAGAAGGTGGTGGTTGGAGTTAGAGTGTTTGGAGTGATTGCTGGAGCCGGAGAGAGAAGAAGAATAAAAGACCTTTTTTCATTTTCATCCTGCCTCCGAATTTTCCTGCGGCGTTCGTTGCTCCAAGGCGGTTTCCGCTTCAGGCAGCAACAAGTGGTGGCCTGTATGGGGAATTCAGCGGCAAGGTAAGAAAAAAGAAAATTTAAAAATATGGGAGCGAATATAACAAAAAGTTGGTTTATAAAAGCCACGAATGAAATTTTTGATAGCGAGAACTCAGAGGATAGTGAGAAAAGTGAACAAGAAAGCATATCCTCTGACTCAGTTGAGACCAGCAAGGAGAGCAGTAATATAAATTCAAAAGTAAGAACTGCAAAAGCCATCAGAAGCTTAATAAAAATTAGCTGAGGAGTATGTACTCTCCTTAGAAGCTGAAACTCAGGATACTAGTGAAAGTGATAATAGTAACAAGGAGCCAAACCATGAGAGTACGGTCTCCTCCACTGAGCCAGTTAGGAATTATGAAGCTAGTAGTGAGGAGGAATCAAAAAGCGATTCGGGGAGCACAGTCTCCAATAAAAAGAACAAAAAGAAATTAAAAAAGAGAAAAGACCGTCAAATAGAGGGACCACTAGTGCCCTCTGCTCCTTCATGGATAGAATACCTAACAGAAACAATAAGGAGTATTGATCAGAATGTACGTGCCCTTGAGGTAGAAATTGGCGGCCTTTCTGAGCGCTTATACGCTCTTGAACAACATAGACCGCAGGAGCACCTAGAACTGCCAGTATTTCAAAATGAACAGGGACAAAGATATCACGAGTCCCTAGACTTTAAAACAATAAAGAATTTTAAAGAGGCGGTAATGACCTATGGGCCTCAAGCTCCGTTCACATTAAGTATGATAGAGTCACTTAACACCCTAACCTTAGCCCCCTCAGATTGGAAAAGTCTATGCAGAGCGGTACTAAGTGGGGGACAATACCTAATCTGGAAAACTCAATTCCAGGAACTTTGTTCAGAAATAGCAAAGAGAAATGCTGCAGCAGGTTTCCCTCAATGCAATATAGATATGCTCACAGGGGAGGGTGAGTTCGCCGAACTACAAAATCAGCTACAATACGATCCAGGTGTGTATGCCCAGATACACACTGCAGCTGTGAAAGCCTGGAAGACAATATCAGGCACAGGGGATCTGCAAGGCAGCCTATCAAAAGTTATACAAGGGCCTAACGAACCTTACGCTGATTTTGTAGATAGACTCTTAAAAACAACATCTAGAGTTTTTGGCGAAGTCGAGCAAGCTATGCCTCTAGTTATCCAATTAGCGTACGAGAATGCTAATAAATATTGCCAGGATGCAATAAGGCCGTGGAGAAGTAAAAAAGACTTATCAATTTATATCAGACTGTGCAAAGACATTAACGAGGCTGTTATCACAGGCAACGTAATTGCTGCAGTGATGAAAAATTCCTCCCCTCAAAATTCCCAAAGGTTTCAACCTAGAACAGGATATTCCAGACAAAAGTATTATAATCAACCAAGATATGCTAAGCAATATCCCCCAAGGGTAATAAGATCAAATTCATACCGCGCTCCAGGCCGATGCCCCAGGTGCAAAAAGGGTATACATTGGTGTAGAAGCCCTGTTTGGGGAGATGGCTTAAATTGTGGTGGACTATGGGCTTTGGCTTTGGACATGTTTGGGCATTGGTGCCTTTTGTACTTGGCCCGGGATCTTGCGAGACTTGGCCGGAGATCTCGAGGGACTTGAGTGAGATTGTGGAGGAGGTCTGTGCCATTTTTGGAGGTTAGAGGAGCGTGGACGGCGTGTCGGGGTGTAGTTAGAGCCAGGGAGAAAAGTTGCCAGAATAAAGAGCTGTTTGTTTCTAGTTTGTCTCAAAACTTTTTCCCGCGGCTTTTTTGCTCCAAGCGGCCATCGCTTCAGGCGACTACAGGTGGTGGCCCGTACGGGGATTCGACACGGCAGGTAAGAACTGAGGAACCTCGCAAGAGTCTCTAGTCAGAGCGGTTAAAATGGGTTCGAAAATAACTAAGACCCAAGTGTACAAGGCTCTTGATAGATTCTTTGATATAGCTGAGTCAGTTATTAGTGAAGAAAATTTGAAAAAAAGTGAAAGTGATCATGAAAGCTTGGCCTCGGCTGAGTCAGTTAGGGCCAATAAAGATAGTATCAGTGCAGACTCAAAAATGACAAAGATCCAAGCTGCTAAAGCTATTCAAGATTTATTAGAGATAGTTCAAAGATACATGCTCTCAATTAAATCCGAGACTCAAAATGTTACTGAGTCAGTTAGGACCAATGAGAGTAGTAGTAGTGAAGAGAAATTAAGTAAAAGTGATTCTGAAAAAATGAACAAAAAAAAATTAAAAAAGACCAGATATGATATATATGGAAATGATTTATCAAGGATTTCAAAAAACGGGGCACGGGGCCCAATGCCCCGGGGCCCACAAATGTAGGAGGCACTAGAGGAGGAATGCGCACTAGAGGAGGAATGCCCTCAGATCCAAATGATTCCTCATCACAATCCCTCCTACCCATTAATGCCCTTATCAGAGGGACAAGAGGAAGTGCAGGATTAGATCTCTGTTCTACTGCCCGGATGGTCCTGACACCTGAAATGGGGGTTCAGCTGATTCCTACGGGAATCAGGGGACCTCTCCCTTCAGGAACTGTGGGACTAATCCTTGGGCGTAGTTCCAAGAGTTTATTAGGCTTTAATGTTATACCAGGGGTTATTGATTCAGATTATAATGGAGAGATTAAAATAATGCTAAGTACACACAGGGGTATCATCTCCGTAAATCAAGGAGACAGAATCGCACAGCTGCTCCTCATTCCCAGTCTCCATAGTTCTTTTAAAAAGCATGCCACAAAATAGAAATAGCAGAGCATTCGGTTCCACTGGTTCAGGACCTATGGCTTTCTGGGTTCAGGATTGTTCACGGAGGCCGATGTGCAAATTAAAAATTCAAGGTATAGAGATGGAGGGGCTGATTGATACAGGAGCTGACTCTTCCATCATAAATCTACAACAATGGCCTAAGCACTGGCCTCTACAGAAAGCCTCAACCAGTTTAAGAGGCTTGGGATATAGTAATACCCCAGCACAAAGTGCTGTAATCTTAAATTGGCAAGACAATGAAGGCCATACAGGAACATTCCAACCTTATGTTTTAAACAGCTTGCCAGTTACCCTATGGGGAAGAGATATCTTACATCAAATGGGGCTACACCTAGCAACCAAGCCTGCAGGTGTTAAGAATAAAAATCCTCATCATAATAAAAAAGGCAAAGGACATTTTTTCTAGGGGCCACTGAGAAAACAATTTTAAAAATACCATGGCTCTCTAATAAGCCAGTTTGGGTCCCTCAGTGGCCCCTATCCAAAGAAAAATTGCAAGCGGGCCCATCAATTAATTAAAGAACAATTAGAAGCAGGACACATAGAGCCTTCCACCTCTCCCTGGAATTCTCCCATATTTGTAATTAAGAAAAAAATCGGGAAAATGGAGACTATTACAAGACCTAAGACAAATTAATAAAACAATGCAAATTATGGGACCCACCCAACCTGGACTTCCTAATCCTGTAGCTATTCCAAAAAACTATTACCTTATAACTCTTGATATAAAGGACTGTTTCTTTTCCATTCCCCTACATCCTCTGGATGCCCCCAGATTTGCTTTTTCAATTCCTTCTATCAATAATAATGGCCCTGATAAAAGATATCAATGGAAAGTATTGCCACAGGGAATGGCAAATAGCCCTACAATGTGCCAACTATATGTGGACAGAGCTATACAGCCCATTAAAAACAAATATCAAGACCTCATGTGTCTACACTACATGGACGATGTTTTATTAGCTCACCCTAATCAAAAAATCTTATTTAATATATTTAGTGAAATAACAAAAAATTTAAAAAAAAATATGGATTATATATATAGCAGAAGAAAAAGTTCAAAGCAGATCACCTATACTATATTTAGGCTTTAAAATCATGGATACTTTTGTTAAACCCCAAAAAATTCTAATAAGTAAAGAACATTTGACCACCCTCAATGATTTCCAAAAATTATTGGGAGACATTAATTGGCTTCGCCCTACACTAAGCCTCACTACTGGACAATTAAAACCTTTATTTGACATCCTTCGCGGGAACCGTGATCCATCCTCACCGCGAACATTAACTCCTGAGGCCAGAAGAGCTCTAAAATTAGTAGAACAGGCCATTGAAAGATCCCATTGCGATAGATTTGATTTTGCACAACCACTAATATTGATTATTATTCCTTCACAATATACACCAACAGGAGTATTTTGGCAACAGGGACCTATATTATGGATACATTTGCCTGTCTCTCCTAAAAGTACAATTGAGTCTTATACCTCCATGGTGGCTAAACTTATTCTTCAAGGACTTAAAACCTCTACTAAAATATTTGGAATTCATCCTGCTACTATTATTACTCCTTATTCATCATCACAGGTTGAATATTTGTGCTTCAATGATAATGATTGGGCTATAGCTAGATGCTCTACTTCTGCAAATTTTGACAATCATATTCCTAAATCTCCTATACTGTCCTTTTGTATCAATCATCCTATCATATTCCCACAGGTAATAAAAAATCAACCCATTCCTAAAGCATTTAATGTATTTACAGATGGATCCTCTAACGGTACTGCTGTAGTCACTCAAAATGAAAAAATTCATATCACTAATCAAAAATCAGCTCAATTAGTGGAACTCAAAGGTATAATAATAGCTCTGGAAAATTTTAAAGAACAGCCTATGAATATTTTCTCAGACAGCCACTATATTGTACATGCTGTCCCTAAATTGGAGCTAGCAGGTCCAATAGCACCACATACTCCAGCTTTTAAATTGTTTTCTCAAATCCAAAATATCCTATGGCAACAAAAAGAACCTTTATTTATAGGTCACATAAGAGCTCACACTAATCTGCCTGGTCCTCTCCATGAAGGTAATAAAAAAGCTGATGCCCTCACTAAAACAATATTTATATTTACTACAGTACAACAAGCTACTTTACTTCATTCCCAGTTCCAAGTTAATAGCACTACCTTAAGACAAAAATTTAAAATCACAAAAGAACAAGCTCGTAGACTTGTAAAAGAATGTCCATCTTGTGTAACACTTTTGCCCAATCCACATTATGGGGTTAACCCACGAGGTTTGATGCCCAATCATTTGTGGCAGATGGATGTCACACATGAGCCAAGTTTTGGAAAATTACGATTTATTCATGTCACCATAGATACATGCTCAGGCATGATTTTTGCTTCTTTACATTCTGGAGAAAAAGTTAAAGATACTATATCTCATTGTCTGCAAGCTTTTGCTGCATTGGGCATCCCCAAAATGCTTAAAACAGATAATGGCCCTGCATATACATCCACATCCTTTAAACAATTTTGTACAAAGTTCAATATTATCCACAAAACAGGTATCGCTTATAATCCTCAGGGACAAGGAATAATTGAAAGAGCAAATCGGACACTTAAAAATATGTTACTAAAGCAAAAAGATGGAAACTGGAAAAATCCTAAGGACAGATTGGCAGTTGCCCTGTTTACCCTAAATTTCTTAACTTTAGATTCTAATGGACATTCGGCTGGAGATAGACACTGGAACCCACACCAACAACATAAACCTTTGGTTTACTGGAAGTATGTTCTCTCAGGTACATGGAAGGGTCCAGACCCAGTATTAATTTGGGGGAGAGGATCTGTTTGTGTTTTTCCAAAGCACGAATCCTCTCCAATATGGATACCATCTAGATTGATAAAGCAGGTACAAAGTCAAAAGGATCAAGACAAAGTTATTGAGGAGTCTAGATTGAATAAACAAGTACAAAATCAAGAGGACCAAAATGAAGGTATGGAGTGATTCCCTTAAGAGTCCTCCATTAAATTTACAACTTAAATTTCATCTTCCCCGGCCGGGACAAGAAGATCTCTCTTCAGTGTATACACAATTGTATTTTTTTCTTTTATATATGTCTTTATGTCTGTGCATTTGTCTAAATTTCATGTTAATGTGATGTCACAAATATATGTTTATATGTGCGTCTGTCTAGTGTGACGTCACAAATAATTAAGCGCTTAAAAAAAAAAGGTAGATAGATATAGATCCAAATAACGTTAATTCATTTAAGCTTAGAATATTCTAATTAGATAATCAATAGATAGATAGATAAATAGATATTCATATATGTTCAGAATATTTTAATTAGATAATCTATTATAATGATAATCAATTTTGATTTATAGTTGTCTCCGGACTTCTCTTCAGCTGTGAATATGTTTAATGTTGTATAACCTGATATTTTGGTGTTCCGACAGAGGATCGTTTATTTGTTATTAACTTCATTTGTTTAATAGCTGATTAATTTGAATTATTTCAACAGGTATAGGATTGCTGTGTATATAGAGACTTGAGGATTCCAGCTAACAAATTATTTTTCCAAAGTGCCTTTAGCTTTTCTTTATCTTTAATGCAGTAAACACCCTCAGTTTCTCTTTGATTATTTCTGAATGTGATATTTTGCCAGCTTATGTTTGTGGGAGCTTAAGCAGCAATGTGTGTGAGCAGAGATCAACTTTTATTTTCTACTCTAATAATTCTTTTTTTTAGTTTGACAGCTCACCTTTTGATCTCAGTGCTGGAATAGCACTGCCTTTCCCTTAATAATGGATGCTTGAGTTTTTAGGTAGCGGGCCCTGAAGATTTGCCGGTGGAAATGTCTAGACATAAAAAAGACGGCTGATGCTACAACTGCAGGGACCACGGTCGCTGCAAGCATCCCTGCTGCTCAAGCATCAAACAACCTAACCAGCAGTGTGGCCTCTGCTCTGCATGCATGGGGTCTCTTGAATCTATGTGTTATAACTTATGGACATTTTGATTTTCCATTATTTTGGGACATTACAGGACAATGCCTTGCGGGTATTTGTCTAAGAGAACTCAGTGCGTTACTTGATGAAACTAAGGGCAGCTGATTCGCTTAAAGAACTTGATACGCTATGGAAACCTGGCTCGTCAGCAGTAGGCTTACCGCCTTAAAGCCGCAGCATCTCCTAAAAATTGGACGGCTGTTAGTCAACACACAGTCGATCCTGAAGGGCTCTATTGGATGGCTGGTTAGCCTATGACGGGTAAGATCCCCAGAAGGGGACAACCTAAGACACGGCACAGTCGCACGGGACAGTCTAATGTGGCCGGCATGTCAACCTAAGCCAGGAGTCAGGACAGCCTAGACTCCCATGACGGGTAAGAATGTCGGTTGCACATGGACGTCCTAGAACATCCCCTCTTTTAAAACTAAAGGGGGGAATTGAAGGAGCCTATAATCAAGGAGATAGCTAAAGATTGCGGTTAGCTGAGAGCCATAAAAGATGTTCTAGTTTCCACCTGATAGTAATACATTATCCAAAGAATCTTTGTATGCCCGTGAACACTGCGTGACGCACCTGTAAGCTCGAGCTGTAAGCACGTGTCCTTGTTAAAGCGATATGTATATAACTGGGTGAGTTTGGTTAGTGTGTGTGGGAAGAAGAAGAAGGTGGTGGTTGGAGTTAGAGCGTTTGGAGTGATTGCTGGAGCCGGAGAGAGAAGAAGAATAAAAGACCTTTTTTCATTTTCATCCTGCCTCCGAATTTTCCTGCGGCGTTCGTTGCTCCAAGGCGGTTTCCGCTTCAGGCAGCAACAAGGACTTATGTACTTAAGTATTAAATTAAACAAGATGCCGCAATCTAATTTTTCCAAAGCCCAACTATTTGAACATGTCAAACTTATTACAGAGGATCATTAACTCATTATTTGTATGGTATGAAGTTAGCCCCAAATTCAAGTATTTATAATATTCATCCCAAATGAAAGTCTCTCTGTACTGGCTGAGATGTGAAATGTGAAATTTATATAGCTCAGATTGACATTTTTCCCTGTATGTATATTTTTGATCACACAACCACTAATCTCATAAGTTTGTACTTTAAGAGCCCAGGCAGGTTTAAGGAGTCGTAATGTGATAGTATATAAGATATCAGGTAGAAGATAATTTTCAAGTTTCTTTGTTTTTAAAGTGCTCCATGTGCTATATTAAATCAATTTTCAGGTTATAGAAATCCATTTCACTAGTAATACTTTTACAAAAGATCAGTTAAACAAGAATAAGTTGTTCAAGTATGTATGAATACATAGATTAAGAGATGCAAAAACTCTTCAGCATAATCAAATCCAAATAATACAAAAATCCACTAACATACACAAGAAGGGATGGCAAAGTTGTTAAGGAGGAATGTCAGAGTGTCAGATAAATTTAAAAGGTTACTAATGTGTAAACGCAAACCAGTTATGAATATTTCAGTAACAAATATTTGTACAACAAAACAGGAACAAAACATAAATCAAGTCTGTCCAACTGCTCAGAAGCTATATTATCATAAATTTTTTTTTTCTTGAGAAATTTAACGTCTAATAAGTCGTTTCATCCATGTTGTCGTCACTTTCTGCACCAAAATCATCCCCATCTTCAAAATATGAATTAATGTAGCCATTTTCCTCCTCTCGCTCTTCTTCATCATACTCCTCCTCAGCAGCGTCTTCGTCGTCATCATCGCCTTCTTGACTTTTCTCTTTGCTTCCTTCTCTCTCTTCATTTTCCTCATGTGATATTTCACCATCGCCACTCTTTTCCAATTCCTCAATTTTCTTCAACACATCTGCAGTATTAGCGAGTGAAGTGCCTTTTTCTGTATCTTTTGCCTTTTTGGATTTTGGGTCTTTTTTGCATTTTTTCCTGGGCATCATCTCTCTTGGGAGTCTTCTCCAATCTGGTATCCACGCTTCTTTGTATACCTTCATGTATCTTTTACTATACCTTTCAATGTCCTGTTTTTCTTCAGGTGTTTCAATAAAATAAGGCATTCTTCTCATGGTTTCTCCTAATCCCTGTTTCAAGGCCAGCATGTGATCTCCCCGTCTCCTGTTTCCAGTGGCACTGGTTTATAATCTCTATCAGGGAATAGTGGAGGTGGTTTCGACACTGCATCAGGTGACTTTTCACCTCTGCTAAGTCCAACGGCCTCAATAGGAAAGGTATAGGCAGCACGACCTCTTCCTTTATTCATAGCCATCAGAACGAGTTATACCACAAGAATGGCAAGCTGATCACTTATTCTCGCGGTTTGGACAAAACTGTGCGCCCAAGTGCCGGCCGGCAAGGAAGGGGTGCAGGCAGCGGACGCCGGCTCTCCTCAGCTATATTTTAAGGGAATGCATGAAGGGTAATATTGAAGCCCAGTTCCTTCAACGCTGGTCTTAAGAACTAGAACATGAGTTTCTGGGATGCTTTCCGCGTGTAGGCAATCATTATCCTTGATTTTGTAATTATCAACTACCTCCTACTTTTTTTTTTTTTTTTTTTTTTTTTTAAGGTTTATTGCTTTTCAGATTATCTGACGATACATTGAATTTTAAAATGAGATTTCAATCTTACACATAAATGGCTTCATGCTTTATGATTTCTGGGCCTTGTTTCTATTGCTGGAGGTTAGGTTTGAGAGATTCTTTTTTCTTCTTTGCTGTTTTTACATGTGTTCATTTTTCCGATGAACACTCTGTTGGTTTCTATTTTGGGGTAGTACAAGCAGTGCTTCTCTAAACAGAATGGTCCAGATCTCCTCTGGCACATGTGCAGGGACTGGGTTGCTGGGTCAGCAGGCAAGCCTACACAGTAGATCCCATTTAAGTGCATTCCAACATATTTGCAGCAGTCACGACTTCAATCTCAATGTAAGAGAGCGTTCTTCACTCTCTTGCAGAAGCTTCCTATTTCGGTGTTTATTGACCTCTTACCCAGTCAGGGGTGCTGAGCAGTTTCTCCTTTTGTGATAAGCAGAGGCGACTCCATTCTAGATTACCTGCCATTTTAAGGTGGGATCCACCCCCTGTCCCGCCCCCCCCCCCCCCATGAACCCGAACCCGAACAAAGAACCGGGTTATACAACACCTGCAATAGAATCCTAGGGTGGAGTGAGACTACCCCACCCTTAAACCGTCTCCACTGGAGGGCCTATTAACCCCGTGCTTTATAAACCCTGCCCTTGCTACCACGGGCAAGATCTTCTACCACCCTGCCTCCTGCGGGTAGGAGTTGTGGCCCCGGCTGGAATAAAGACTTCTTTGGCTGTTACATGAGTGGCTTGTGAGACTTTCTTTTCCTGCGAATTGGGTACAACACTTTATACTGAATCACACAGTTTCCTACATCTGTTTCCTAATCTAGGATTTGATAGCAAGATTCTTATCTGTCCTGTCTTACCTCCTCTCAGGGTAAAGTCCAAAGACACTCCCACCCCAACAAGTGCAACTTGTCAAGACTCCTTGAAGAGCAAAGTTTTGCTTGTGCCACCAGCGATGCCACACTCTCCTGAGCTATCTCCTCCATATCTTCTCTCCCACCTTCCCTACATCTTTACACAGTCTCTACTGCATAGTTTATGGATCTGCATTTGTTTCTCATTTTTCCTTGTTGCTTTCATTGAATTTTGAAGAAAAGAAGTGGAAATGTCAAATTTATGCCTATCATCTGCAAGCCAGAATACCTTGGAAAACATTTTTAAAATGTGGTTTGTTAGTCTGATCCCAAGCCTACTGTGTTAATTTTTGAAAAGCTCTCCAATTGTAAAGCCAAGCTTAACAACCACTTAACTAGAAACCCTGTTTTGTGCTGGAAAGTGAACCTAGAGACTCTAGAGGGCGCTGCATTCCTTGGTTTGTTGACCCTTCCTCACATCATTCTAATCTCGTGCTTCTGTGGGGACATCTCCTAATGTGTTTTCTGGGATGATGCAGGAAAGTCTCCTCTTCTCAAGATCCTTAACTTAGTTGCATCCACAAATTCCCTTTTGTCATATAAAAGAACATTCTCAAATTCTGGGGATTACACTTTGAATTTGGGGGGGGGGACCCACTATTCAACTGACTACAATGAGTTAGAAAACTTGTTTACATTCTCAAGGTCTTCTCCAGCCATTTTTGTATGCAGGTGAGTCTTGCTTCATCTTTAAGAATTCCTTGGGTGTTGTATTTCTCTTTCTGTATCTCAAGTCTGGTTCATAATCTATTTTCAGCAATTCAAATATTGTGCTTATATGTTAAATTATCCTTTTATAGAAAATATATTTTCTTGAGTGAAATGTTCACTGAATAATCAGAATTCTCCTACTTGGCTCTTTTTTCACTGCAGGTGAGAATAAAGTAATAAAACCACCTTCCCTATTCTGATTCTTATTTTCTGTCACCAATTCTGATACATTTCTGGTTTTCCAACATAGATTCTATGGGTGGCAAGGTGATGCTGGCCATGTGAAATATGAACATTTGTGTAATGTGAGTTTGATTCATTTATTGAATTTCTATTAGGGACAGTATTGGGTACTTAATTTTAGCATTTAATTTAATTTATTCCTTGAAAGAGCCCAATTAGGGCACACCTATATAAAATCTCTGTCTCCAAACACAGTATCACTTTGACATTCTGGGGATTAGGGGTTTTGATATATGAATTTGAGGGAAACACAATTCAGCCCATAACATATAGAAAACTTGTTTTTAGTAAGAACATAACCAGTGTTGAGACTTGAACTCAAATCCATCTCTCTCTAACTTATGCTTATAACTTGTTTATCTTCTTGTTATCTTTTTTGGCACCTGAAGTTCCACTATGGATTATTCATTTCTTCTCATTTATTCATTTCCTGTCTCCTGAAAAGGAATCCCCTGTGACTTGAGCACGCTTCTGTAGAATCCTGACCACGATGGATTATAACTCAAGCTTGACACCAGCAGCAGTGGGGATAATAATTCATAAACTTTCCAAAGGTTTCTTAGAGTGGCTCTGTGACCTGAAACTTAATTAAAATTGTCTCTCAGTATCTGTGTGGGTTGGTTCCAGGATCCCGTCCCCAGGATACTAAAATCTGCCAGTGGTCAAGTCACTTATATGATATGGCATAATATTTACATATAACTCATGAACATCCTCCCATATACTTCAAATCATCTCTAGATTACTTACACTATCTCATGTGATGTAAAGGTTACATAAATAATATGATACTCATTGTTTAGGGAATAATGACAAGAAAAATCATCTGTAAATGCTCGGTACAGACATGATTTTTTCCCTGACTATTTTCTGTCTGCAGTTGGTTAACTTCTCAGATGCACAGCTGGAGAACATGGAGGACTGACTGTACAGTCGCGTTGGAGGATCCTTCAGGAAATGGTCCAGACAAGACGACAGCAGAGTGAAATTCACACACTGAAAGCTTCACATATTCAAAGCTTCCAATCAGCTCTGTGTTCTCACCAACAGCCACGACACCTCCAAGGAAAGTGTCTCTGAAAGAGACCAGCTCAAGAACAAAACTATACAGCAACATTTGCCTGGCCTCAGAAAGTTAACCCATGCCAAATTATGCTGGGAAGATGGGAGGAGCAGGTCACAGGCATGCAGTGGGTTGTGGGCAAGATGAGCGCCAGCAAAATGCATTTGGTTGAGAAATGTGGAGAAAATACCTCCAAAGGATCTGCCAAGGAAGATGTGTGTGGATGGCAGAGACAAGGGGGAGAGAATAGAGGCAGGACATCATATGTCTCAAGAATGTTATGGTTTAATTTTATCTTTATACTCTTTGATAATTTGATTACAATGTAAAAGAAATAAAGAGTACAAAGTATCAGCCTGCATAGGTTGTTGAGTAATGATGCTGATTTATACTTATAAAGCACTCAAATTCATACATTTTTCTAGTTATTTTTCCTTAACTTCATTTTAATCTGATCAGAGAAGAAATAGAGGGGGAGAAAGCATGTATAAATGCAGACATGGAAAAGTACTGAGAGCTTTGAAAATGTAGAAAAACATATTCTTAGTTAATAATTCAGCTCTGCAGTGCTCCCCACCCCGGCAGTGTTTCGCGTAGTTAACCATCCCCTCACTCTCGTATTTGCTTTATGGTTTTGATCTAACCAGTCTAAGATTTGTTCTACCCATACCATATGCTATCCAGACATTGTATTTGGAGAGAGTTGGGCTGCTTGGTGTCCTCAAGCTCATTTTTCTCCCCCTGAGGGTGATGAACCACCAGTCAGTTTGGAGGAAGCATTGGGCCAAAGATGATTATTCTCGCACCTTAAAATCTAGCAGAATGTCTCTTGCTAGGGTTGAGAGTTGCTCGGGACCCATTACCCCATTCTTCCTTCTTGTTTCTCTCTTTCAGAATGGGAATATCAGGCCTATGCTTATTCCACCATTGTATTTCAGAAACACATAATTTGTCTGGTTTTAGGAGTTCACAGGTGGAGAGGAATTTTGTCTCAGGATGAAGTGTACATGAGCTCTCACTCGTTGAATTTAGATGATATTTCATTGAGACTTTGGACTTTGGTGTTGATAGTCACTCGCTCTAGGGGAGTCTTGAGGGTGGTAGTGCTCTACCCTGCTTTGTGTAGAGTAATGTTGAGTTCAAGGATGGTGAGCCTTTAGGCTGAGAGTCCACACCTACTGGAGAGCTCGTCATCACTCACGGTGGGCATCTTATGTACCAGGAATGTTTTCAGGTCAGAGCTTCACCTTCAGTATCCTAGAAGGCAACACTGGATTTGGCCTGGAAACCATTAGCCCTGGAGGTTCCTAGAAAGCAGGGGAGGTATGACTTCTACACATGCCGGTCCCAGCTGCTCTCCCCTATTTTGTTTTTTTTTTTTTTTAATTGTTATTTATTTATTCAAAGTTGTTGTATTTATAATAGTAGTATGCATTATAATTCATAATAAACATATAGAGCATCTTTTTACAAAACACTGTTTGTATACAATGTATATTCATACCATTCAAATCTTCAATCATGCATTTGGGATAATGACATCCATCTTATTCAACCACCTTTTCTTTTTTTTCCCCTCTCTCCCCCCTTTCTCCCTTCCTTCCCCTCCCTCCCCTTTGACCTTTCTAGCATTCCTCTAATCCTCCTGTGTAACCCGACCCAACACTACTGTGGATCAGCAGCCTCCTTATATCAGAGAAAACATTCGGTATTTGGATTTTTGAGATTGACTGGCTTCACTTAGCATTATATTCTCCAACTTCATCCATTTACCTGCGAATGCCATTATTTTATTTTATTTTATTGCTGAGTAAAATTCCATTGTGTATATGTACCACATTTTCTTTATCCATTCATCTACTGAGGGACATCTAGGTTGGTTCCACAATCTAGCTAATGTGAACTGTGCTGCTATAAACATTGAAGTGGCTGTGTCACTGTAATATGCTGTTTTTAAGTCCTTTGGGAATAGACCCAGGAGTGGGATGGCTGGGTCATAGGGTGGTTCCGTTCCCAGTTTTCCAAGAAATCTCCATACTGCCTTCCATAACGGTTGCACCATTTTGCAGTCCCACCAGCAAAGTATGAGTGTGCCTTTTTCCCCACAACCTCTCCAACATTTATTGTTGTTTGTGTTCTTAATGGCTGCCATTCTGACTGGAGTGAAATGAAATCTTAGAGTAGTTTTGATTTGCATTTCTCTAATTGCCAGCGATGTTGAGCATTTTTTTCATGTATTTGTTGATTAATTGTGTATCTTCTTCTGAGAAGTGTCTTTTCAATTCCTTAGCCCATTTGTTCATTGGGTTATTTGTTTTTTTTTTTAATTAAGTTTTTTGAGTTCTTTATATATTCTAGAAATTAGTGCTCTATCTGATGTGCATGTATTAAATATTTGTTCCCAAATAGTTGGCACTCTATTCAACTCACTGATTGTTTCTTTTACTGAGAATAAGCTTTTTAGTTTGAATCTATCCCATTCATTGATTCTTGATATTAATTCTTGCGCTACAGGATGCTTATTAAGGAAGTTGGGGCCTAATCCAACATGTTGGAAATTGGAGCTTACTTTTTCTTCTATTAGGTGTATTGTTTCTGGTCTAATTCCCAGGTCCTTGATCCACTTTGAATTGAGTTTTGAGTATGGTGAGAGATAAAGGTTTAATTTCATTTTGTTGCATATGGATTTCCAGTTTTCCCAGCACCATTTGTTGAAGAGGCTATCCTTTCTCCACTGTACATTTTTTGGTGCCTTTGTCTAATATAAGATAGCTGAAATTATATGTATTAGTCTCTGTGTCTTCAATTCTGTACCATTGGTCTACCAGTCTGTTTTGGTGCCAATACCATGCTATTTTTGTTACTATTGCTCTATAGTATAATTTAAAGTCTGGTATGGTGATGCCACCTGCTTCACTTTTCTTGCTAAGGTTTGCTTTGGCTATTCTGGGTCTCTTATTTCATGACTGCTTTTTCTATTTCTTTGTGCTCTCCCCTATTCCTACCCAGCAGGGCTTTGGTGACTCTTGACACTCATATCAGTGGACCGGACCTTTGATACTGATTCCTGCTGTTAGGTGAGGAACAAATAAAGATTGTGCCAAGAAACTTCTGAGAAGATCTCAGAGCAGAACTGAAAATACTTTACCTTTTTCTCCTATGGCTGTTGGAGCCTCTCTGTGCTGCAGGCTGCAGACTCTACACGGCCCCCACCCCCAAGGATACCGTACGCACAGAGGTGTACCTGCCCAGGACCAATGACCTGCCCTCCTCCTGGCACAGTTTCTCATAATTGTGGGTCTGCTAGTTCCTGGGTTCCTCCTTTGCCTCAGTGGTTTCAGGGACAGATTTTATGGACAGAGGCAGCCGTTTCTGCTAGTGCTCCACACTGGCAGGATTCAGGCCTCCTCTTGGAGTGTTCAACTCAGTTTAAATAAAGCACAGCTTGGCGACACCTCTGACAAGTGTTGGGTCCCTAAGAGATGTGTGGCTCTTGAACCCCACCCTCAGAGAACTCCAGGGCAATTCTGTGGCCTGCTCCTTACTCCGGAACTCAGTCTGCACTCCACTCAGTGATCCCGCCTTCCCCCACAAGCCACATGCTCTACGCCCATTCCTGCCCCTCCTGAGATCAGGCAGCTTTCAATTGTCTGCTGACTCTAACCCAAGCTGCGAACACACTTGCAACCTTTTTTTTTTTAAATATTTATTTATTTGCTTTAGTTGTACACAATGCAATGCATTTATGTTTACGTGGTGCTGAGGATCGAACCCGGGCCGCACACATGCTAGGCGAGCGCTCTACCACTGAGCCACAACCCCAGCCTGCAATCTTTTTTTTTTTTTTTTTTTTGGTACCGGGGATTGAACTCAGCAGCACTAGACCACTGGGCCACATCCCCAGCCCTATTTTGTATTTTATTAGAGACAGGGTCTCACTGAGTTGCTAAGTGCCTCGCCATTGCTGAGGCTGGCTTTGAACTCGCGATCCTCCTGACTCAGCCTCCCAAAGTGCTGGGATTACAGGCGTGCGCCACCGTGCCCGGCCCCAGCCAGCAATCTTGATTACTCTGTGGGAAGCTCATGGTCACTGCCTGGCTTCTCCCTCCCAGCTCAGCTTTGCCACCACTGCTGTGCCTGCACCAATCGTGCGAGTCTCCATGCACCTCCACTAAGTCCCCTTTCTCCCTTGACCTAGCCTCAGCTGAAGTCCTGACACCTCGCCCCCAGCACTTCATGTCAAGGAGCTTTTACTCCTGGAGCCTAGGATTACATGTAGAAACCCCTGAGATTTCCAGAACTAAGTACAAGTAGCATCCTCATTCCCAAATCCAAAATCCCAAATGCTCCAAAATCCAGAACATTTTGATCTCTGGTAAGATTCCACAGTGGAAAATTCCATACCTACTCTCATGTGATAGGTTGCATTCAAATGCAAGTGCACTAAAAATATTGTAATTGTATAAACTTACTTTCAGGGTGTGTATGTAAGATTTGTGTGAAACAAATAAATTTTGTGTTTAGACTTGGGTGCTATTCCCCAAGGCATTTCGTTATGTATAAGCAAATATTCCCAAATCTGAAAAGATCTGAAATCCAAATACTTCTGGTCCCAAGTATTTTGGATAAAGACTAGTTAGCCTATGATAGGGAAGTTTTATGGCTGCCATATCATGTGACTTCTGCTCAGTGTGTGACCAGGTCCAACTCAGCTTTCAATGGTAAGAAGAGAATGTAAAAGGAGTTTAGGGTCCTGGTTTGGTTCATCCCACTAATTTCTCTGTGTTCTTAAACAAATTTTTCCTTCTCTTTTGATTTCATGAGTTTGTCAGTTTTTTTTTAATATTTATTTATTTACTTTAGTTGTACACAATGCAATGCATTTATGTTTACGTGGTGCTAAGGATCGAACCCAGGCCGCGCACATGCGAGGCGAGCGCTCTGCCACTGAGCCACAACCCCAGCCCCAAGTTTGTCAGTTTTTCATATTCTGTGATCAAAATACCCGACAAGAACAACTCAGAGGAGGAGAAGTTTATTTTGGCTCAGGGTTTCAAAGATCTCAGTCCAAGGTCAACTGACTCCATTACTCTGAGCCCAACATGAGGCAGAACATCATAGTAGAAAGGTATGGCAGAGGAAAGCTGGCAACTGGGAAGCAGAGGGGGAGGAAGGGGCCAGGAATAAATGAAGTCCAAGGCCACACCCCTAGTGACCAGCCATGCCCCTCCTGCCTATTGTTTTGACAAGGAGACTCTCAATGATTCTTCCAGATTCTATGGTCATCTGGTCAACATCTTTGTGGGAGGAGGCCAGCTGATCAAGAGGTCTCTGTTAATTTTCAGGAAGACTAAACTTTACTCATTGCTATCTCCTGGTGACAACTCAGCCCCATGCAGATATCAGAATGCCTAAAGCATTTCTGGTAGCACCATGTTAATGAGGCTGATGAGAATGAGCAGGTTTCTCCAGTTTCTCATGAGTGCCACTCTTCCTTCTTCCTTCACCTCCTCTGAAGGACACAGTGAAATGCCACACATATATACCTCCTTTGAGAAAGGATTTTCAAGAAGCAAGCAAGGAAGGAAGAGAGGGAGGGAGGGAGGAGAGAGGAAAGGGGAAAGAATTTCCTGCCTGACCTGCTGGGAATGTTTTTGGCATATGGCCTTCATCTGTCAGCCCTCTTCAAAAGTGCTTCCACCTGGCTGAACTCTCATTTCCTTCAGCAACACACACCCAGGGGGAGACTGCTATGGTTTGGATCTGGAAAGTCTCCCAAAGACCAGTGTGTTAAAGTCTTGGTTCCCAGTTTGGTACTACAGGGACACAATGGAACTTTTGAGGTGGGGCCTCATTGGAGGCCTTCAGGTCATTACAAGTATGTCCTTGAAAGGGATTGTGGAATGTGGATTTCTTTCTCTGTCTTTTGCTTTCCGACCACGAGGTGAGTGATTCTGCTCTACCATGTACTTTTTCCACGATGGGCTATCACTGTCCAAAAGTGGTAGGGTCAACTGAACATGAACTGAATCCTCTAAAACTGTGAGCCAAAATAAACCTTTTCACTCTATAAGTTGATAACTCAGGTATTTGTTTTAGCAACAGAAATATGACTAACACAGGGTTTATACAACCCTCTTCCTCCAACTCAGACCAACTCTGAAGGGCCTTCCGAGCTGCAGAGAAAGCTACCATGTGCTCCCCATATGTTCTCCATCGTGTTGTGCTGCCTCCCCACAGGCCCAAAAGCAATGGAGTCAGCTGACCATAAACTTAAGCCTCTAAAACTATGAGCCAAATGAACCTTTCTTCATTTTAAATGTTTATCTCAGGCATTTTGTCACAGTCACACCCAGAGCCGAATAACACATTGCTTTTTCCTCATCCTGCTTCCATCCTTTCCCTTCTGTGGGTGATGACCCCAGAACACCCCCTAATAAGCCTGCACACTAACTAACCTCCATCTCAGAGTGTTTCTAAGAAACCCAATCTGTAACCGTTGGTACTAGTAGTTTGAGGAGGAAAAGGCTAAGATAGGATTTTTTACTTTGGATCACTGATTGCCTGGCTGGCAGAAAGGAGCCATCACTGGAAGTTGATGAAGTGTGTACATACTCTGGCATAAAGTACAGGTACAACTGTTACGAAGTCACTGGTGATGGATGCACAAGTATACAAGCAGAAGAGAATGTAGCAATGAATGTCCGATGAATATGGGTGAGTCAGTCATTGTCAGGACAGTGGGATTAGGGTGACTATAACTAAACTGAGAATAATTAATCAACAATTTCAAACTAAGTGAGAAAGCCAGAGGATCTCCTTGATAGCATATAAAGTGACTAGAAGACAGAGAAAGCTGAGGATCAGGACCAGGACTTAATCATGAGTAAAAGAGTCCAAAGAAAAGATTTCCTCATCCAGACAGGTCTGCTACACCAAGCTTGTGTGCCAATTGAGAAACAATACAGCTGTGACACATGGATGGAACTAGATGATCCTCAAAACCTTGAATCATCAGATTTCTCTAAACCCTCTGAGCTTGCAGAACTGGCTCCCCCTTATTTCTTATGGTTTAGCAGTTCTCTCTTGCTTCCAGACTTGCAGAGGCCACTCCTTTGCAAAATCACAGCACCCATCTCAGATCTTCCCTCCCTTTGCAACCTGGCCAGTTAGCCAGTAACTAGGATTAAGTCACAATAGCACCCAACTGGGCATGTGATAGTCTGAAATGGGACTATGACCCAAAGGAGCTGCAGGACCTAATCATGAACCAACAGGAACTGGGAAAGTATTTGCACAACAGGGTCTGATGGCCCATGTCAAGGGATGGGAGAACAAAGTTGAAAAACAGGGTGGAAATGCTTTCCTGGATATAAGATTATCCATCCTGAAAAGAATCCCAGGATATGGTGCCAACATGTAGCTACTTTGGTACCTAAAAGCATTAAAGAGGTGATCACCCAATCTGAAGGAGGTAAAAAGGCCCCAGTTGCCACATCAGAGGGTGGAAGAAGGAATTAAAAGGCTCAGTGACATGGACGTGTTCCTGTGAACAATACTGCATTAGGCTGGAAAACCCCCAGATGCTGTTGCTCCACAGATGTCTAATTGCCAGTTACCAACACAGCCAGGAATTTGCCCAGGAGAAACCCCAGCACCACAGACATGTCAGGTAATTCCAGTTAGATCACACCTAAGAGAAATGAAAATGTGCACACAAAAGCTTGTACATGAACACTCTAAATGTCATTGTTCATAATATCCAAAAGTTGACACCACCCAAATGTCCATTGGCTGACAAAATGAACAAAATGGGGTCTATCCACACAAGTAATGTTAATCAGACACAGAAAGGAATGAAGTGCTGACTCATGCAATAATATGAATGATCCTTGAAAAGGTCATGCAAAGGAAAGAAGGAAGTCAATCACAAAAAATCACACGTACATGACTCCAAAAGTCCATAATAGGCAAATTGATAGAGACATGTTTTAGTCAGCTTTTTCACTGCTGTGACTAAAAGATCGGACCAGAACATTTTTAGGGAAGAAAAGTTTGAGGGCTCACAGTTTCAGTGGTCTTAGTCCATAGGAGGCCAGCACCATTCCTTGGGGCTTGAGGTGAGACTGAACATCATGGTGGAAGAGTGTGGTGGAAAGAAGCAGCTCACATGGTGATCAGAGAGCAGAGAGACAGGCTCCACTTGCCAGATACAAATATACACTCAAAGCCACACCCCCAATTCCCTGCACCCTCCAGCCCCACCCTGCCAGCCTTCAGTTACCACTCAATTAATTCGTCAGGTGATTAATTCACTGATTGGGTTAAGGCTCTCACAACCCAATCATTTTCGCTCTGAACCCTCTCATTGTCTCACATGGGAGCTTTGGGGGTCACTTCACATCCAAACCATAACAAGACAGAAAGTAGATTTGCAGTGCCTAGGGAGATGGTAGGAGTGGGTTTGGGGGAGATAGCTAAAGGTTACAGCATTTCTCTTTAAGGCAATACAAATGTTCTCAACTTGCTTGTGATGGTGTTGTACTCTGTGAATATATTGAAAACTGTTGACTGTGTACTTTACATTGATGAATTGTATAATATGACTTACATCTTAATAAAAGTGTGACATGACCTAGAACCCCAGAGCCCTGTTGAACCAGGTCACCCTCTGTCTGCCACACTTAAAGCACTCTATCATCCACCCTGGGCTCAATCTCCCTCTCATAAACCCACTAGCCCAGGGCCTCTCACCCTGATTCATAGAGATCAGTTCACTTTTCATCCTTCTTTCTCCCCTAGCAGCCCAGATTCAACAAGGGCTTACTTGGTCCTTAACTGCATCTTATTTCTGTTGTCCTCCTATCAGTTTTTCTACAGTCACAGGTTGGGTGGCATTCCTTTGGACTCCCTCCTGCTAATGTTCCAGTAAAAGTCTCAGCCGACTGAGTCCAACCCTGGGACTGGGCATGAGGGGATCGGGGTGGGATGAAGCATCAAGAGATGGAAGTGGCCAGGGAGAGAAGGAGCCATCAGAAGGCAGGCAGGACAGCCGCTGAGTTCTCCAGGAGAGGTGGAAATTGGGAATTCAGGGACCCAGCACCCAGGGACTGTGGTGAGTGAAAGCAGGAGTGCAAAGAGAAGGTGGAAGAGTGAGGAAGGCCTGTCCTTCCTCCTCCACTTTGAAATTTCTTTTCTTCTTCCACCTCAGCTCACACACTCCTATAATTTGAAATGTCCCCCAAATTTCACACATTGGAAACGTCATCCCCAGTGCAACAGTGTTGGGAGGTGATTAGTGCAGAGCCCTCATGAATGGGTTAATGTCATCATTGCAAGAGTGGGTTTGTTAGAACAGTGAGTTTGTCCCCATCTCACCCTCTCATGTACTCGCATCCTTTTATATTTTCTCTCCTTTTTTTGGCTCTTCTGCCATGGGATGATGCAGCAAGAAGGCCCTTGCCAGATGCTGAACGTTTTGTCTTGAATCTCCCAGCCTCCAGAGCTGTGAGCCAAATACATTTCTGTTGACGATAAATTACCCAGTCTGTGGCGTTCTCTTACAGCAGCACAACATGGCCTAAGACACATTATCTTCCCCCAGGGAGGCCTCTCTTAGCTGACATTCAATCTTCCTTCCCTGACTCTTGCCTATGTCTTTGCTTACACATCTCTCACCTCTGCCATGGCCTGTCTTGTGCAATAATTAATGGCAACTCCATTAGGACAAGAACAGTGTAAATTTTTTTGATCCTCATTGTTCTCACCATGGCTTATTGCACACAGAGATCCACTCATAAATGTTTATGAATTGAAGCACCTCAGAAATTCAGAAATAGGGCCATTCGACCTTATTTATTCATCATCTATCATGCACCACTATCTTCTGCTTGCTACCAGTACAGAGACCACTACTCTGAAAAAAAATGACAAAAATGTTAATTCCCATGGCATATTTCAGTGACATCTGTTTTATATCTATTGATTTGCAATTACATTTAGTGATATATGTGTGTGTGTGTGTGTGTGTGTGTGTGTGTGTGTATTTTTCTTCAATAATGAGGAAGAGGAGGTTCCCAGAGAATAGTGAAGAACCCTAAATATTGTGAAAACACCACATCTTCCATCAACACATTAGAGGTGAGATTCAAGATGGTGGACTAGAGGAAGGCTACATTCCTTGCTGTTTTGTGGCTTGGGATTCCAGCATTGGGTGTATTGCTTCTTAGCAAGGTGGGTGAAAGAAGGATTCCACTAAAATTCAATATTGGATAGTCAGAGTGTCTTACAGAGGCAGGAGTTCAGGTGCATTGAACAAAGAAGAAAGACTACATTGGAGCCAAGCTGGTTGCTGCTGCAGCAGCACACTGGTCCACAGGAGGGGAAGGATAACACAGACAGATCTGCAGCAGACAGATTTGGTATGAAAAACCTGTAAGTCAGAAAAGCTGCCTGGACTTGGCTGATCCAGAGTCTGCACCAAATACTGGTGTTTGAGAAGTGCTCTGTATTTCTACTGACCATGGAGAGCTGAGGAGAAAGCCAATCTTGAAGAGGTCATGCTGCAGCTTCTGCTGCAGAGCCCAGAAGATCACAGCAAATGTTGTCACACTATCTTGGCAAGTGCCTACCGTGGGGCCTAGGGTGTACCTAGCAGAATGTGACGGAAAGAGGCGCAGAGAAGATGGTACCCAGGGGCAGAGCACCTGAGGCCTGATGAGACCTAAGCCCTGTGCTCCAGAACTACCCCTACAGAACTCTGCAGCAGTCCCATCTGGGAGGGCATTGATTTGGTCTGTGCAGAGAAAACTCCAATCTGTAGTATTTCCCATTCCATCCCACCTTACAGTAGTGAGAAGGGAAGCTGAGAGCTATTTCAACCAGCTTCAGACTTAGGCCACTCCAACAAAAAGAGGAAGGGGTTGACAACCTCCAGACCTTGCTTTCTCAGTACATAGCCCACTAAGAAGCCCAAAGAAGAACACTGACCATTCATTCTTGTCAATGTTTTTGACAACCTTAATGAAAGACGTTTCTTCATTTTTCATTAATGATCTTTTTTCCTGGGCTGGGGTTGTGGCTCGGCGGCAGAGCACTCTCGCCTCACACGTGCGCGGCCCGGGTTCGATCCTCAGCACCACGTAAACATGAATGCATTGCATTGTGTACAACTAAAGCAAATAAGTAAATATTAAAAAAAAGAATCATGGTGTTATTTTTAAGACATTGCAAATTCCCACACACTGGCATCCCTGGCACTGCCCATGAGCAGTCACAGGCCAGAGGCTCCTGATGGGCCTCATGAACCTGACTCCTCCAGCCAGGCCCCCTCATCGTAAGAAGAGAAATGAAGCCGGGCGCGGTGGCGCACGCCTGTAATCCCAGCACTTGGGAGGCTGAGGCAGGAGGATTGCGAGTTCAAAGCCAGCCTCAGCAATGGCGAGGCACTTAGCAACTCAGTGAGACCCTGTCTCTAATAAAATACAAAAAAGGGTTGGGGGTGTGGCCCAGTGGTCGAGTGCCCCTGAGTTCAATCCCCGGCACCAAAAAAAAAAAAAAAAAAAAAAAAAAGACGAGAAATGGGAGGGGTCGTGCCATTGCCTACTGGCCACCTCTGTGTATCGCCTCTGTGGAGGCCAGCAAACCCCAGTGTTGACCTCTGAGCCCATAGGCTGAGCTGATTTCCATTTAATACATGTGCATGTCACCTGCTCCCCAGAAAGGGCCCAGAGCAGCTACCCCAGAATAGTTTAACCGGTGGACACTGCGTATTCGGCTCTGTCTCCCAGAAGTGGCCTCACTAGACAAGTTTCACACAACACCTGTAGATGTGGAGAGGCAGCCTCCCCTCCCACATCCACAGCCAGGGCACTGCACTACCTTCAAGACCCAAAAGGGTCCATCTTCCACCCCTGAGCTCCTCTGAGGGCCTGTGACCCCTTCCCAGCCCCATATGGGGCCAGTTACATCAGTATTTCTCCTCCTTACCTCAGCAGAGCCCAGGGTCAGTTCTTACCTCTGGGAAGATTCAACCCTCTGCCTTCATTAGCCACGAGTGCAGAGAGCCAGGCGACAGTGGAGGTCTCAGAATTACCACTTCCTAAAACTCACTGTCTTAAAACAACAGACACACCTTTGCTCCCAGTTCCCTGGGCTGGACTGAATTGGCACTGCTGGTGTCTGCTCTCTTTGGTATTGGCTGGGCACGCTCGGGCAGGAGCCCTGGGTTGGCTGGCATCGGCGGGGTGATGGTGTCAGTGCGGCTACCCGCTCTCAGGCTTCTGAGCTGCAGGTCTCAGCCTGTCCCTGCGGTGGGTTCACCATCTGCAGCTTGACGAGATGGTGAGCCCCGCTGAGAAATGCCTGTCCCTCCCTACAGGCAGTACCAGCGACATCATGACAAGTGATCACAGCCCTGTCTTCGCCACGTTCGAGGCAGGGGTCACCTCCCAGTTTGTCTCCAAGAATGGTAAGCGGTGAGCAGTGTCCCTCTCTCTGTTTTCCTCAAAGACAAGGGGTCTTGGGGACTTGTCTTCTGCGTGCAGCCATCCCTTGTCTGTGTTGGAAGAAGGCTTGTGCCAGGACAGATCCACAGACCGTCACGTCCAGGCCATGTCACAATTTCAAATACTTCATTTGTCAAATGCAGCAGCCTTTGAAACTCTTGTTTTGTGTAGTCTGAAAACCAGGAAATCACTGTCTACTGAGCTGTAGCCTCTCTCTACCACCAAAAATGATTCTGGGGGTGCAGGATGGGAATGAGCATTTATCAGTGATGTGTTTGTTCTAATACGTTTTAAAATTCGTCTCTTCCATGTAAGTGAGTACATTGGTTTTCCTTTCAGTGTGGTGGTATAGCCTTCATTACACTCACGTTTTAAAAGTGAGTCTCTTTCAGGTAAATATTGGCATGGTTACAAAGTCGGTCTGATGGTGAAGATTTGGAGGTGGCAGTAGATGGCTGGTCTTGGGAACACTGGAGTAAATGATACTTAGATTTGCAGGTAGTTTCTCAGATTCTCAGGCCCAGCCCCCATTGCCAGGCTTCCCTCGTCCCAGCAGGTAATGTGTCTGTCCAGCCCGTGGCCTGGGTGTCCAGGGACTTGGGTTGCCATCTCCGCCTCCTCCCTATGTTGTGCAGCACACAATTCAGGCTCATTTACAAAGGCTGAGTGTGGGGGACCTAAGTACGGGCAGGGAGAGGCTGTCCGGCTCTGTGCCCTTTGTCAGGAGGGCTGGAGGAAAGGCTGGGACACCCTCTCCCTGGAATGCTTTTCCCATGTTACGGGCCCCAGGATCGTGACCTTCCCTCTCCACCAGTCTTGGCCCTCCATTCGGCCTCCTTCCCAGCTCTGCCGCTGTGCTCCACAGACCCTTCTAGCCTTTAGGTTCCACCTCTTCCTTGCTCCCACCCATCCCCCCTCTCTCTGCAGCCTTGATGGGGTGGCCCTGTCTCCTCCCATCTCTTGCTGGCTGGAGTGTCCTCTCTGTTGGGCGTGGCTTCCTTCCACTGGGACTCAAGACATAGCAGATGCTCAAAAATACTGGTTACCTGGATTGAGCTTTTTTTTTTTTTTTTTTTTTTTTTTTTTTTTGGTACTGGGGATTGAACTCAGGGGCACTCAACCACTGGGCCACATCCCCAGCCCTTTTTTGTATTTTTTTAGAGACAGGGTCTCACTGAGTTGCTTTAGTGCCTCGCCATTGCTGAGGCTGGCTTTGAACTCACGATCCTCCTGCCTCAGCCTCTCAACTGCTGGGATTACAGGCATGCACCAACACACCCAGCTCTGGATTGAGCTTTATTGCTCATCTACCAGAGCAGGCTGGCCTGGGTGCTGTGGGGCTTAGAAGGAGAAAGAAAAGAATGGAGAATGCGAGGAATGGAGGAGGGAGATATTTGTTCTTGTTCTCAGTTGGCTCAGAGTTTATAAGGATGGGCTGAATCCTTGCTTAAAACCAGCTTAAGGATACTTACAAAAGCACCACTGAATTGACAGGATCTTAACTAGCACCAGAGAGCTTGTGGAGCCCAGAGCGGGGACTGGGGATAACCACATACCTACGGAAGAAAGAGAAGATGTCCCTCACTTACCTGAATTCAAACCCGAACAAATTTAGATTTTGAGTATCCAGGCTATCCTACGAACTCTTCGTTGAAACTAGTGGGGAGATTGTCTGGTGAGATTAAGGGGGTTCCCAAGGCTACACAGCTTCAGTAGCAAAAGTAAGAGTAGATCTTGGCTCCTTGAACCCTTTTTTTCCTTTCCACTCTACTCCCCACATGGCTAGTTCATGATTGACCAGAGAGGTTGTAACTGTCATCTGAAACACTCAGCAGGGGCGGTGGATTTCGTTGTAGCCTCACCTCAAGGAAAACTTTTCCTTCCTCCTCCTTTCCCCTTCCTGGGACCGGAAGTAGGAGCTCAGCCTGGGGAAAGAGCACCCAGAGAAGAGAAAACCTGGTGAGCAGCCGATAGGACATGCTGCACCTCCAGACACACTGCACCCCTCAATCACCTGTTCCAGGTCCCGGGACTGTCGACAGCCAAGGGCAGATCGAGTTCCTCGAATGCTATGCCACGTTGAAGACCAAGTCCCAAACCAAATTCTACCTGGAATTCCACTCAAGCTGTTTAGAGAGTAAGTGGCCTTTTGGGTGGGACAGGCCACCACTCTTTATTTTGGAAGGGGTTACTGGGGATTGAATTCAGGGGCACTCCACCACTCAGCCACATCCCCAGCCCTTTTTTTTTTTTTTTTTTTTTTTTTTTTTTGTATTTTATTTAGAAACAGGGTCTCGCTGGGTTGCTTCGCTTTTGCTGAGTCTGGCTTTGAACTCGAGATCCTCATGCCTCAGCCTCTCAAGGCACTGGGATTACAGGCGTGGGCCATCGCGCCCAGCCAGGCCACCATTCTTTCTCATAAATCTTTTTCATAAATGGTGTCCCACTCCATTTCTCTTCTCACTGGAAAGGACTCTCAGATGGGCCTCCGTGGGGTCAGAGAAGTGGGGCTGCAGTGGGAGGCCCGGGGGACAACCTGCAGCCTTTGATGTTCAGACCTCTCAGCCCCTGGGAGCCTGTGGCTCCTCTCCTGGCCCCTCAGCAGACTGTAACTCAGTTGAGTTTGCTCCTTGCTGGGCTCTGACTCAGCCAGAGAGTTTGGGGCAAAGTTCTGAAGGCCAGCACAGGGCCTGAACAGCTGCTGCCACCGGCCCACCTTTGCCCTGGCCCCTGCTGCTCTGTAGAGTCACCAGCATCTGCCAGTGCCCTGTAGCATCCAAAGCAAGCTGGAGCTGGACAGCCTCCTCAGCTGGCAGCATCTAACACAAACGGTGTTTAGGAAACACCCTTTCTGGGTGACATTTCTAGACAGATTGTCTACAGCTCTTCCAAGGCAGGAGATGTGCACGATTCCTAGTTCTCACTGGGTTGGTCTGGATAGTGGCGCGGAGGAGGGAGGGAGGGAGTCAACGCCACAAGGAAGGCGTAGCTGTGCTGCTTTCAGAAATCAGGACTGCTGCCAGCTATACCTCTGTCCCCTGTGTCCCTTCCTCCTCTGTCTCAGCAAGACCCAGTCCTGGTGATAGAATAGCCTTTGCAGCCGAGTCCCCAGGACCCTGCTCACCAAGCAGGGTCAGAGCAGTTCCAAAAAGGTTGAGGATTTTTTGCATGGGTGTTTTTAATAAACTCTCGAGACATTTGCATACATTTCTATGGAAACAGCATATTAGGAAGCTTAAATTAGAATTTCAAAAGACTGCTATCCTGAGTGGCGTGGGACGAGCTGTCATGTTTCCTAATCTTCTTGCCTGTGATGTGATGATTTCTCTGTTGCCCAGTTTGTTGCAGAGACCCGAAAAGGAGGGGGGATCTCCTTGATTTTCCTAAAAATACTTAGACCATGTTGGCAAATGACCATTCCCTGCTCAGAAACAGAGTTCCCCACAAGCCTGATTTCTAAATGCAGCTGAGGCCCCCGAAGATTTAAGAGGAGGGGCCATCTTCTTTGGCTGGGGGGGGACACCCCAAGGGATCGTCGGGTCTCGTCCTGGCCCTATCTTCCCCCACACCCTTCTTGTCCTCCAACAGGTTTTGTCAAGAGCCAGGAAGGAGAAAATGAAGAGGGGAGCGAAGGGGAGCTGGTCGTGAGGTTTGGCGACACCCTTCCCAAGGTAATCCAAGAAGAGGACGTTCCCTGGGGGATTTTGTAGTCCAGGGGCCAGCTCTACTGGCCCAGGGCAGAGCTGTGACCTGGCACCCCCATGGATCGTAGAAGGGGTCTTGAGGAAGACTTGTCTCACCACGGGGTTTTGCAGAGAAGGAAACTGAGGTGCAGGGTAAGGGGCACATTCGTGAGTGAGACCCAGGACTGGGTGACACAGGTGCCCTTCTGTGCCCGTTCACCTGTGCAGTGCTGGCTCACAGGTCAGGTGAAGGCCATCCGCTGAGCATCAGGAAGTGCGTGAGGTGGCCGTGGCCTGGGTGAGCAGGGCGTATTGCCAACAGGCAGGCCGGCCTCAGTGGGAGCGTTGTCCTTATGTAGAAAAGGTTTTCTGCAAAACTGCCTTTGTGCTGCTAAACTGACAGTGGAGGTGCTCGCTGTCACTGAACACGAGCTCCTTGGGTGTTCCAGATGTTCGTGCTGGGAATTCAGTGGAGTGGAACGCTGTTTCTTTCTCGCATCACGAGGGAGGGGTACAAGGAAGTGGAGTCTGGGGCCAGGTGGATCTCACAGGAGGGGGGTCTCCTGGACTCCCTGGAAGGCCCCCAGAGGGTAACACCTGAAGTGAGTTCTAAAGGATGGCTTTAAGTAGGTGGAGCGACCTGGTCCCTCCCGAGGCTGGGATGGGTCTAAGACAGGTTTGGGTGGGGCTGGGCGGCCCACACTGGCATTAATCGTTGATTGGAACCAACTCTTGGCCACTTGAGGAGGCCATTTCATCTCAGGACAGAGGCAGTGCCTGAACTCCAGGTTCTCCTGATTCAGGTACAATTCCAGTCATTTCGGGGCCTCGGGTATTTCACAGGGCTGTGATTGGAGGCCTGTGCTGAGGCCCTGGGCAGCTGTCAGAGTCCCCGTCTGGGGCTGTCTCAGGGCTCCAAGTAAACATTTGTGTCCATCAGCTGGAACCTGTCCTCCTGGCTGGACCTCTTCTCCCGGTTGCTCCCACAAGGGACCTGAATTATTTTATTATCGGTGACGCCAGCATCCCAATCCCATGGTGTGTCCACTCCCTGGTCCAGCTTGGGACCTCTGGATACCCTGTCTCCCTCTAGACCCCACATCTTAACTATTGCCGAGTCCTACTGCTCTTCTTATCTCTGTCCCCTTTCCTCTGTCCCACTGCCACCTCCCAAGAGTCTCCACTCCTGTCTCCTGCTAATGGATCTTTCTGGAGTGCCTGTCTGACCTTGGCATCCACCTGTTTATCAGGCTGACTTCAAGGTGCCAGGTGGGGTGGCCTCCCCAGCCTCGTGTGCTGCTCCCACAGCACCTCGGGGCCTTCACCCAGCTCTGCTCCAGACCTTCCACCCCTACTTCTGCCTCTGCTTCTCTCATCCCCCGAAATCCCTGCAGCACAGAGAAGATGGGGTCCTGTGTCGGCAAACCCAGCCCCGGCCCTAGGTCCAACTTAGAGCCAGACATCACTCCCTGTCAGTGAGCAGAGTGGTGAGTGCAGCGCTCAAACCCCAGGATGCCTCAGCCTACTGCGATTTCCAGTTATTTTTCTGGAACTTTCTGAATAGAGAAATAGCAAGTCCATCCTGATATGATGCCAGGTGCACTGCGCTGGGGGACAGCCTAGAGCAGCATGTGACCTCATTATTAGGCCCTTCTGTGTTGGGATCATCGAGGGAAACTTTAAGTTATAAAAATAACATAAATTGCAGCTGGCATGTAGGAGCCCTGGGCACATAGAGCTCTCCCCTGTCCTGGCTCCACCTGGCCCTCCACAGGTGAGGGTTACAGTTCACCCAACAGGGTACAAAGCCTGGCATGAACCTGTCCGCAAGCTAGAGCAGCAGGGCCTCCAGGAGCCCCCAGTCCCTGGCCCTTCTTATAGCAGGAAGTTGGGGACAGCTAGAATGAGGAGTCTGTATCTGTCAATCACTAAGCCACACCTCCAGCAACCTGCAGGACACTCCTGGCCCAACAAGGTGGGGGTCTGCTTCAGGGAGACACAGGCCTCCTCCCCCCCCAGGTGCGGTCGGGCCTGTGGTGTCAGCAATGATGCAACCACAGACCTATGAGAGATTGAGGGCCAGGGCTGTGGCCTGCCAGGGGGAGTGTGGGGCAGAGCGGGACACAGGAGTCCTTCCAGACCTGGCCCCTGGCCCCTCTCCCAGGAAGGGAATGAAGGGAGGGAGGCCATGTGGACCTAGGAGGCCTGAGTCCAGGCGGTGGGGGACAGGGAAGAAGACCCACCCAGCCAGGCAGGATGTGCCTCCCAGTTCCTACCTGTGCTCTCCGTCACAGAGAGCTGAGGGTTGAATCAGCTTGATAAAGAACAACTTCTGTCCTGTTTCCCCATGCGTCCCCCCATTGAGAGTAGACACCCTAATCTACCAGTGCATCCGCGCGTCTTCTCACCTGCCCCCACCTGTTGACGAATCCTTGCCTCCCTGCAGCTGAAGCCCATCATCTCCAACCCTGAGTACCTGCTAGACCAGCACATCCTCCTCAGCATTAAGCCCTCTGATAGTGACGAGTCCTACGGTAAGCATCCTGCGGCAGGGACAGGCCCACCTGAGAGCCCGCAGCCTCTAGCGAGGAGGCAGCGCCACCTCCTCCCAGGGAAGCTGACCTGCCACTCCCATCTGTCCTCCTACCACTCCTGTCCCTGTCCTGGGGCTGCTGCGTTGAAAGGGGCCTTTACGAGAGGTTCACTGTTCCTGTCCCATGAAGACTCTGGGCATAACAGCAATCGCGACATCCCCCGCCCAGCACCTTCCTGTGTGTCAAGCGTGTGGCAGGTGCTTTGCAGGTGTTGCTTGATTTAATCCTGATGAGCGTTCACAAAGTAGGTACCACTTATTCCCCAGTGAGTAGGTACAAACTCCAGCTCAGAGAGATCAAGTCACTTGACAAGTTGCACAGGTACTGACTGAGTCCTGATTTGAACCCAGGTCTGCAAGCACTGTTGTGCTTCTCAAGTGTCCCCAGCCAGTCCACCCTCATGGACAAGCCAGCTTCCCAGGTCATTTCTTTTTATTTTTATTCTAGGGGTTATGTGTGTGTGTGTGTGTGTGTGTGTGTGTATTTTTTAATGTACTGGGGATTGAACTCAGGGGTGTCCTACCACTGAGCAAAGCCCCCAGCCCTTTTTTTTTTTTTGAGACAGGGTCTCACAAGTTGCTAAGGCTGGTCTTGAATTTGTGATCCTCCTGCCTCAGCCTCCAGAGTCACTGGGATTACAGGCCTGCCCCACTGTGCCTGGCTATTTTAGCTTTATTCTTTGTATCCTCAAACATCCATTCAGATGCTTCCCCAACACAATCCCTACTACCCATCCACTCCCTCGCCAGAGGATCAAAAAGAAACGCAGGATTAGACCTCTGTTCCACCACCGCCCGAATAGTGTTAACACCTGAAATGGGGGTTCAACTGATTCCCACAGGAGTCAGGGGACCTCTTCCCTCAGGGACTGTAGGACTTATTCTCGGGCGAAGTCCTGAAAGCTTATTAGGTTTGCAAGTGACCCCAGGTGTAATAAACTCAGACTACAAAGGGGAAATAATGCTTAGCTCACCCCACAGTATAAGTTCTGTTAATCAAGGAGATAGAATTGCTCAGCTGCTCCTCCTTCCAAATTTACATAATTCATTTAAAATGAATATGCCTCAAAATAGGAACAATAGAGGATTTTGTTCCACTGATTTGAGACCCATGGTTTGCTGGGTTCGAGACTGTACAAGGAGGCCTATGTGTAAAATAAAAATCCAAGGAATAGAAATGGAGGGATTAATAGATACTGGAGCTGACTCTTCCATTATTAATTTACGCCAATGGCCCAAGCACTGGCCTCTGCAAAAAGCTTCAACCAGTTTAAGAGGCTTGGGATATAATAACCTCCCAGAAAAAAAGTTCGGTAATTTTAAAATGGGAGGATGATGAAGGACATAAAGGAACGTTTCAGCCTTATGTTTTACCTAACCTACTGGTTGCTTTATGGGGAAGAGATATTTTACAACAAATGGGAGTACACCTTGCAACCAAACCTGCAGGTGTTAAATGTGAAAATCTACAGGGTAATCTTAACCCTAAAAGAAATCATTATCAAATACTACAGGGTAAACTTAACCCTAAAAGAAATCATTATCATAAAGGAAAAAGACATTTTTCTTCGGGGCCACTGAGAAAATAATTTTGAAAATACCATGGCTTTCTGATAAGCCAGTGTGGGTCCCTCAGTGGCCCCTATCTAAAGAAAAATTACAAGCGGCCCACGTATTAGTTCAAGAACAATTAGAAGCAGGACATATAGAACCTTCCACCTCTCCCTGGAACTCCCCCATATTTGTGATCAAGAAAAAAAATCAGGAAAATGGCGATTATTACATGATCTTAGACAAATTAATAAAACCATGCAAATCATGGGCCCTACTCAGCCTGGACTTCCTAATCCTGTAGCTATTCCAAAAAAATTTCCATCTTATTACTCTTGATATAAAGGATTGCTTCTTTTCTATTCCTTTACATCCTCTGGATGCCCCTAGGTTTGCCTTTTCAGTTCCTTCTATTAACAATAATGGCCCTGATCAGAGATATCAGTGGAAGGTTTTGCCGCAGGGAATGGCTAATAGCCCCACCATATGCCAAATATATGTAGACAAGGCTCTCCAACCCATTAAAAATAAATACCCAAACCTCATGTGTATCATTATATGGATGATGTGTTTTTACTGGCCCACCCTAATCAAAAAATCTTATTTAATATATTCAGTGACATGGTAGAAAATTTTAAAAAATATGGATTATATATAGCAGAAGAAAAAGGTCAAACCAGATCTCCCACACTATATTTAGGATTTAAAATTATGGATACCTTTGTTAGACCCCCCAAATTTTTAATAAATAAAGAACATTTGACCACCCTCAATGATTTCCAAAAACTACTGGGAGACATTAATTGGTTTCGCTCTACATCAAACCTCACTACTGGCCAACTAAAACCTTAATTTGATATTCTTCGAGGGGACCCTGATCCATCCTCACCGTGAACATTGACTCCTGATGCTAGGAAAGCTTTAAAGTTAGTAGAAAAAGCCATCAAAGGAGCTCATTGTGACAGATTTGATTTAACTCAACCACTGATATTGATTATTATTTCTTCACAATATACACCCACAGGAGTATTTTGGCAACAAGGGCCTTTATTATGGATACATTTGCCCATCTCTCCTAAAAGTACAATTGAGTCTTATACCTCCATGGTGGCTAAACTTATTCTTCAAGGACTTAAAACTTCTACTAAAATATTTGGCATTCACCCTGCTACTATTATTACTCCCTATTCATCATCACAGATTGAATATTTATGCTTCAACGATAATGACTGGGCTATAGCTAGATATTCTATCTCTGCAAATTTTGATAATCACCTTCCTAAGTCTCCCATATTATCTTTTTGTATTAATCATCCTATTATATTTCCACAGGTAATAAAAAATCAACCTATTCCTAAGGCATTTAATGTATTTACAGATGGGTCCTCAAATGGCAGTAGTCACTAAAAAAGAAAATATGACTTACATAACTGCACACAAATCAGCTCAACTAGTGGAATTGGAAGCTGTGGTAAGAGCTCTGGAAAATTTTAGGGACCAGCCCGTAAACATTTTTTCAGATAGCCACTATATTGTACAAGCCGTCCCAAAATTAGAGTTAGCAGGACCAATAGCACCTCATACTCCAGCCTTTAAATTGCTTTATCAAATACAAAAACTTTTGTGGGCAAGGAAAGAACCTCTATTCGTAGGCCATATTAGAGCACATACTAATTTGCCTGGTCCCCTCCATGAAGGTAATCAAAAGGCTGATGAACTTACAAAAACAATATTTATACTTTCAGCGCTCCAACAAGCTACTTTATTTCACTCCCAGTTTCACGTCAACAGCACCACCTTACAACGTAGGTTTAAAATCACAAAGGAGCAAGCCAGAACAATTGTAAAAGATTGTAAATCTTGTATGACACATTTGCCCAATCCTCATTTTGACCTTAACCCTAGAGGATTAATGCCCAATCATTTGTGGCAAATGGATGTTACCCATGAGCCAAGTTTTGGAAAATTGCAATTTATTCATGTGACCATAGATACATGCTCAGGCATGATTTTTGCTTCCTTACATTCTAGAGAAAAAGTTAAAGATGTTACATCTCATTGTTTGCAAGCTTTTGCTGCATTGGGCATTCCCAAAATGCTTAAAACAGATAATGGCCCTTCATATACGTCCTCATCTTTCAAACACTTTTGCGCAAAATTCAATATATCCCATAAAACAGGTATCCCATACAATCCTCAGGGTCAGGGCATTATTGAAAGAGCAAACCGCACACTAAAAGTTATGTTATTAAAACAAAAAGAAGGAAACTGGAAAATCCTAAGGACAGATTGGCAGTTGCCCTGTTTACTTTAAATTTGTTAACTTTAGACTCTGATGGTTATTCTGCTTGAGACAGACATTGGAACCCACATCAACAACATAAACCTTTGGTTTACTGGAAAGATGTTCTTTCAGGTGCATGGAAGGGTCCAGATCCAGTATTAATTTGGGGGAGAGGATCTGTTTGTGTTTTTCCAAAACACGAATTTTCTCCAATATGGATACCATCTAGATTAATAAAACAGGTACAAAATCTAAAGGACAAAAATGAAGTTGTTAAACAATCAAGATTTAAAAAAAAAAGAGACACAAAACCAAGAAGACCAAAATAAAGACATGGAATGATTCCCTTATTAGAGTCCTTCAAAATATTTCACAATTTAAGTGTCATTCCTCCCGGGCCGAGAAAAAGAGATCTCTTGTTAGTGTGCACACAATTGTATTTTTTCTCTTTTTAAATAAATGTCTTTATGTCTGTACATTTGTCAAAATTACATGTAATTGTGATGTCACAAATATGTTTGTAAACTTGTGCGTCTGTCCAGCGTGACGTCTCAGATAACTAAGCGCTAATAAAAAATATATATCTATGGATCCAAATAACTTTAATTCATTTAAGTTTAAGAGTATTTAATTTAGGTAAATAATTTAATAAGTAAAGGTACTTTCAATTTTAATTTATAAGTGTCCCAGAGATTTCTTCTTACCAAAAAAAAAAGACTAATGCTATGCAGCCTGATGTTTTCATGTTTTGACATACACATGTTTATTTGTAATTAACTTTATTTGTTTTATAACTGATTAATTTGAGTTCTTTCAACAGATAATCTCATACAAGGTTACAGAGACTCTATGGTTCCAGCTAACAAATTATTTTTCCAAAGTGCTTTTAACTTTTCTTTATCTTTAATGCAATAAATACCTTCAGTCCTTCTTTGTTTTGTTCTAAATATGATTTTTTGCTAGCTTATGCCTGCGGGAGCTCAAACAACAATGTGTGTGAACACAAATCAACTTTTATTTCCTAATTTAATAGTTCTGTTTTTTAGCTTAACAACTCGCCCCTTGACTCAGTGCAAAAATAACACTGCCTTTCCTTCAATAATAAAACCTTAAGTTTCTAGATAATGGGCCCTGAAGATTTGCCGACAATATTGTCTATACATGAAAAACACGGCTATTTCTACAGCTACAGAGATCCAGTCGCCTTAACAACATCCCCTCTTTTAAAATGAAAACGGGGGAAATGCAGAAGCCCTGATTAAAAAGTTCCCTGAGACTGCGTTTGTTTACATTGCTGACTTCCTGGATCTTTCCTTCGGGAAACTTGACCTAAGATCTCACAGGACTTACAGCAAGAGCTGGAGAGACTTAGACCAGAAAGAGAAAGCCAGCCTGAGCCATTGCCTGCCAGAGTGCATGAAAGTGTGACCTTGCCCTGGAGAGAGCCCTATGGAGCTTTGTAAAAGCTGTTGTGTGTGTGTGTGGCTGATTGTAAGACTGTGAGTGCCAGAGACAGAGAGAGAGAGAATTAAAATAATCTTTTCTTTTCTATCTCATCTCCAAGTCTTCTCCCACAGCCCCGGTGTTCTGAGCAGCAGCTTGCCCGCCAGCACTAACAGGATTTCTTTGTAGAAGCTCAACAGAAAGTGACAGTCAGGTAAATTTGAGGAGGACCCAGTGCTATGGCCAGGAACCGCAGGGAAAAGCAGAATTAATGTTCCCCTTTATTTTCTAGGAGGACTTTTTCAGGTTAAGGCGGCCACTTTGGCTTAGGGATATGTACAGACTTAAGTGCCACACGTAAGAAAAACATGGCACAGAAGCTCCACGATAATGACAAGGCAGATGCAATGACATGAAATAATTCTCATAATGTATCACTGAGGAGAAAAAACCAAGTTGCAGAATAACACATAGAGCTGTGCTGCCCGAGTCAGTGGCCATGTACCACAGGTGCCCCTTAAGGTGAATTTAACAAATTTTTTTAAAATTTGTTTTTAGTTGTAGATGAACACAATACCTTTATTTAATTTATTTATATGTGGTGCTAAGGATCGAACCCAGGGTTTCACACATGCTAAGCAAGTGCTCTACCACTGAGCTACCATCTGAGCCCTTAAATGAATTTAAATGGAAAATTCAGTTCCTTATGCACATTAGCCATATATTCATTAAGCACCCAGTGACCACATGTGGCTCACAGCTACCATAGGGACAGCAGCACAGATCTAGAACTTTTCATTAACACAGAAAGTTCTACTGGACAGCATGGAATAGCATGACTTGAGAAAATATTTGCTTTTGAGGATCCTAGGCCCCTTTTGTAAAAGCATGTGACAGTGTAGCAAGAAGATAATGCAGAAGGGGACAGCAGCAGGAAGCAGGGTTGTCACCCACAGGTCCCACCCAGCAGCAGGGGAGCGGGAGAGACAGGGGGCTGCCCAAGAGCAGGCAGCTGGCTCCAGTGGGTGCTGGGGAGGTGCAGAAGCTGCCTGGCAAGCCCCCTGTTACATCAACTCAGGGGAAGGAATGAAGGCATAGGTGGGGCCCCAAATCAGGAAACTCGCAGGAGGCAGAGCGAGGCTGGTAGGCAGCGGGTGGTGGGGAGGTTCAAGTCAGCACCTGCACAGAAGCAGCCCTGGGAGTCCAGGCCCTTCTCTGTGGGGATGGCCACCAGGTACTGCAACAGGAAGCCATTCTCCTGGGTGGCGAACTTCAGCACCTCCTGACAGTTTTCATGGAGACTCCCGCCAAGCGTCACGGCCTCCTCGGCTGTCTCCAAGTAGGATGCCAAGACCTTGCGGACCAGGTCCCTCCACAGGGCAGCCTCCTCGGCGTTCCCTGCCTGCAGCTTCAGCACGGCCTTGGCTGTGATGATTTTGAAAAAGGCCGGGCCCCCAAGGCTTGTGTCTGGCAGGATGTCTCGGATGGTCTCCACTCCATGGCTGTCACTTAGCATCTTCTCGTTGTTTTTCACGCAGAAGCATTTAAGAGACTCCAGAGACAGGGAAAAAATATAGGGTATCCAGGTCCTGTCCGCATACAGGTACAGAAGGGATTCTTTGATAGCATCTGGCTCCGGAACCTGGGCAGACGTCCAGTCAAACTGTGTGCCCTGGGGGACTGTAGGCTCCGGAGCAGGGCTGAGTGAGAGAGGTGGCCACCCGTGGGAGCCTCAGCAGGTCCTCAGTTTGGTCTGGATACTGGATGTTCACCCACTCGTCCTCCTGCTGAGGCCGGACCTTCTGCAGGGCCTCCCGCACCCAGTCAAGCCAGTCCTCAGCCTCATCCTGAGAGGAGGCACACAGCGCCAGCTTCTTACCAGGGAAGACCAGCTCAAAGCGCCGTCACCGTGGGCCCGGCCCCACGGCCTCGCAGCGCAGCAGGGAGCAGCTTTCCACACAGGTGCGCTCCTCATCACTCAGGTAGAGGCTGAGCTCCAGCGGGGAGAGCTCGCAGAATTCCTTCCAGATGCCCGTGGCCCCGCCCGAGCCACCGCGCCCAGCTTCATGAGGCCCCAGAACGGGTTGGACAGGCCTGGAAGCAGAAAGAGGCACTTTAGAGTATGGGTCACAGTGGAAGTCCCCCAGAACACAGCTGGCCGTGGGCCACTGTCAGATGGGATTCTGAAAGCTGGATGGGAATGTTTTTTGAGCACCTTGGCCAATCCTCCTTCAGCATGGACCTCACTTCCTGCACTTCACTGAGAAGATGAATGTGCTCAGAGACACGCCAGCATCGGGCCACACTGGGCCTTCCCTCCCGTCATCAGGCTGTGCTTCTATGTGAGGCCAACCCCTGCCCCCCCACACACAGCCAAGGACACTTTCCAGCAATTCCCTCTCCTGTGCTGCTCTTTCCTCCCTTCTCTACTGGACCAGCCTGCCGGCACACAGAATTTTCTCCCACCTTTAAATCTCTCACCTCAACTCACATCTCTAATTACCGCTTTGTTTCTTAGTCCTTTATACAGAAAAACTGCTTAAGAAGTATCAGCATCTCTGTCTCTATTCCTGCTGCGACTCCTTCTTGAACCTGCCCCAGTTAAATTTCTGACTCCTCACTTCACGAAACTGCTCCTGGGAAGGCCACCAATGCCCTCCTTGTGGCCAACCCTGAAGGCCTCGCTGGAGGCTCACCCGACCCTTTATCTCCTCGGTTCCCTGACCTCTCAAGGCTGGAGCACTCTGGGGCTCAGCCCTGGGTCCCTGTCTGCTCTATGGACACCCACTCCCTAGCTGAGCTCACCTGCTCCCAGGGCTTTATGCCAACAGGCCTCTCCCCCTTTTTTCCTCTAGCCTTGACTTCACCCATGAACTTTAATACATCCATCTTCCACATATGTCTAAGAGGTGTCTCAAAATTGCCATGTCCAAAATGAATTCCTAATTCTCTTGCTGCAAAACTGCTTCTTCCCTAATGTTCCCTATCTCATAAAATGGAAAACTTTATCCTTCCAGTTTCTTGGGCTAAAAACCTTGGCGTTATCCTGGATTTACTTTCTTTTACACCCTATATCCAATCCTTCAGCAAATCCTCTTAGCTTCAACACATAGCAACAGTCCCCTGCTTCTCCCCCACCTCCACTACCTCACAGGTCAGGCCACCGTCATCTCTCACTTGGATTATGACGACAGTCCCCTAACTGGGCTTTCTTCCCCTGCTGTCCTTCAGCATAGGAGCTGGAATGATTAGTTTAAAAGATGAGCCAGAGCATGTCCCTCTGTCATCCCACCCCAGAACAAATGCCTACCTACACTTCATGGTCCATAGGCCTCCATGCCACTGACCTCATCGCTTCCCACCCCTCCCCCACTCTGCTCCAGTTGCTCTGGTCACCACTGTCCCCTGGACATGTCAAGCATGTTCTTGGCACAGGATTTGCACTTTTCTCACTGCTTGAAACACACAGAGGACCTAATGCCTCCCTCCCTCCCTGCTTTCCCATGACCTCACATGTCACCATATTTGTGAGGGTGCCCTGGCCACCCTCTAGCCTGGCACTCCCTGACTCCTTGTTTTCCAGGGCTCTTTCCTGACCATACTCTATGATTACTTGTCAGTTTTTTTATTTCCTGGATCCTCCTGCCAGAACACAAGTCCCATGAAAGTAAGGACACTACTCTGCTTCCAGCTCTGTCCTCCATACCTGGAACACTGCCTGGCACATCAGAGAGACCAATGAACGCCTGCTCAGTGAACAAAAGGGTGAAGGCCTGTGACCCACACTGCTCAATGCCCCTTGCTCCTCTGGAGTCTGCCACTAAGGAGGGGTCCAAAGGACACAAAATTCTCTCTCTCCCCAGCCTGGACTAACCTTGGGGATTTGTACTGCGTAGGGTTTCCTGACCCTCTGGATAGCCTAAGTAAGAAGCACACCACTGGGGTTTTGGGTTGTGGCTCAGTGGTACAGCGCTTGCCTAGCATGTGTGAGGACCTGGGTTTGATCCTCAGCACTGCATACAAATAAATAAATAAATAAATATTGTGTCCATCTACCACTTTAAAAAGAAAAAGAAAAAAGCACACCTTCTCAGGCATGGTTAGAGACCACAACCAGCAGGTGGGATAAACCCAAAAGAAGCCAATAGGGACACCAGGGCTCTTCCCACCCAGAGCCCCATGGACCTGACAGAATTCTCAGCCAGGTCACTACAAACAGAAAATGAGAAGAGACTGATGCCAGGACCCCGTTATTTTGTTTGTTATAAAAGGAGCCCCTTTTGAGGGTTATAGAAAAATCAGGTTACGATTATTTAATGCTTTTTGGAATTTCACAGGGTGGGGCCTTCAAGCTGACTTCACAGTAAATAGCACATGGAGGACAGAAACAAACAGAAGACCTGATAACGCCCACCAGTGCTGTTAAATGAACCATCTAAAATAAGGCCTTTAGAAGGAGCCATTAGAACACGTGGGACTCCAAGGTGCAGAGTGTTCTGAGCACAGAGGGAATCAAGAGTCCTCTGTAATTCTCCATTTTTTAAAATATATTATTTATTTGCTTTAGTTGTACACAATGTGTTTATTTGTATGTGGTGCTGAGGATTGAACCCAGGCCGCGCACGTGCTAGGCGAGCGCTCTACCGCTGAGCCACAACCCCAGCCCCATGTAATTCTCCATTTTATAGTGCGATTTCAGGGAGCATATTTCTGTTTCAATATATGAAGCAGCATTTTAATTCTCTGTAGATAGGTTTGAACACTGTTTGAATAAGGTTTTATAAGAGAACACAGCACTTTTCCTGAAATGTTCTCCTGAATTACTGAGCACGAGTATTCCTCTTATTACACTCTGATATGAGGTTTCTCTGGGAGAACACACCACCCAGTGGATAATGGCAAACAAGACTTTACACCTGCATGGTCCCTACCGAGACACCTACCCATCTGCCTGCGGTGCACCACCCAGAAGTTCTTATGCTCCTGCGCTGGTGCTGCCCTGGCTTTCCTGCTTCTGGGGAAGGCACACATGCTTTCTCTAATGCCCCCAGGGCAGCAGCTCTTTCTTGGTCCTTGAGAAAAATGCCTGTGGAGAGCAGGCCTTGCTACGGAGCCATCTGGGTTGTTCTCTGGGGCTTGCTCCTGGGTAGGCTGGTAGAAGTCATCTTCAGAGATCCAGTTTCTGCTTTTCTGTTGAGAAAGAAGTAAAGATATAGGCTGTCTGATTTTAAGTTTTGAAAAATTACGTACCGTAAAATCCCCCCTTTTTTTGTGGTGCCGGGGATTGAACCCAGGGCTGAGCTATATTCCCAGCCCAAATGAACCCATTTTTTAAAGTGGGTATATCATTCAATAATTTTGGTATATTCACAGAGTTGTGCAACCATCCCCTTAATCTAAGTTCAGAACATTTTCATCACATCAAAAAGAGACCCCATGCCCATTGGCAGCCACCCTCATTTCCCCATGACCATTCCAGCTCTGGGAAACCACTCATCTATTTTCAGGTTTTATAGATTTGCACAATCTGGTTACTTCATATAAAAGGAATCATATAATGTGTGAGCTTTTGTGACTGACTTCTTTCTCTTAGCATAATGTTTTCACCAAGTAGATGTGAAAATTCAAATTCTTTTTTATTGCCAAATAATTGTATGGATGTACCACGTTTTATTTATCCACTCATCAGTTGATGGGCATTTGGGCTTTTCCACTTTTTGGCTATTGTGAATAATATTGCTATGAACATCCATGTACATGTTTTTGTGTGGATTCAGGTTTCCCTTTTCTTGGCTACATACCTAGGAGTGGATTTGTGGGGTCATATGTAACTCTATGTTTAACATATTGAGGATCTGTTAAGCCATTTCCCAAAGTGGCTACACAATTTTACATTCCCACCTGCAATTTATGAGGGAACTAATTTCTCTATAAACTCTCCAACATTTGTTATTTCTTAATTACAGCCATCCTGATGGGTGTGAAGGGCTATCTCATTGCAGTTTTGATCTGCACATCCCTAATGTCTAATGATATTGGACATTTTTTCACATGTTGGGTGGTATTAATATATCTTCTTTGGGGAAAAAAAACAATTTGAATCTTTTGGCCATTTTTAATTGAGTTACTGATCTTTCTATTGGTAAGTGCTAAATTGTGCTCACCCAAAAGACTTGTTGAGCTCCTAACCCCAGCACCTCAGAATGTGACTTTATTTAGATGTAGATGTAATTAGTTAAGATGAGGTCATACTGGAGTAGAGTGAACCCTTCATTCAATAAGAGTTACGTCCTTATAAGAAAAGAAGAGAAGACACACAGAGAGGAGAACACCAAGTGAAGACAGCACACAGCAGGTGAAGGTGGAGGGTGAGTCTACAAGTTCAGGGATACCTCCTTCCTAAGGCCACGACCTCCACCTGTTCCTGAGCCTCGACCTCCACCTCCTTCCTGAGGCTCGACTTGGAACTCCTTCCTTAGGCCTCCACCTCCATTTGGTCCTGGGGCCTCGACCTCCACCTGTTTCTGATCCTCGACCTCCACCTGTTTCTGATCCTCGACCTCAACCTCAACCGCCCCCACCCCCCGGCCTCCTGCAAGACCCCTGGCACTCACTGGGCCTGGACAGGAGCACCTGGCTCCAGGGTGCTCCTTCGGTGCTCACCAGGCAGCTGACAAGGCGCCCAGTGAGCCCAGGGCTCAGGGAACTGCCACACACCGCGTCCCCAACTACTCCAAGGACTCTCTGCGCACGTGCAGGTCTGTTACCAGCCTCAGCCAATCAGCGCTCAGCCCCGCCCTCTGGACCAATGGCAGTTCCATTTGCCCCCCATTCAAAATTGTGGAGCCTCGACCTCCACCTTTTTTTTGAGGCCTCACCATCCACCTCCTTCCTGAGGCCTTGACCTCCACCTGTTCATGAGGCCTCGTCCTCCACCTACTTCCTGAGGCCTTGACCTCCACCTCCTTCCTGAGCCTCAACCTCCATCTTTTCCAGAGCCTCAACCTCCACCTGCTTCTTGAGGCCTCGATCTCCGTCTGTTCCTGAGCCTCGAACTCCACCTCCTTCCTGAGACTCAACCTCCACCTGTTCGTGAGCCTCGACATCCACCTGTTTCTGAGCCTCGACCTCCATCTGTTCCTGAGCATCGACCTCCACCTGCTTCTTGAGGCCACGACCTCCACCTCCTTCCTGAGGCCTCTACATCCACCTCCTTCCTGAGCCTCAAACTCCACCTGTTCCTGAGCCTCAAACTCCACCTTTTCCTGGGCCTCGACCTCCACCTGTTCCTCGCCTCAACCTCTACCTGTTTCTGGGCCTCGACCTCCACCTCCTCCTGAGGTCTCGACCTCCACCTCCTTCCTGAGCCTCAACCTCCACCTGTTCCTGAGCCTCGACCTCCATCTGTTCCTGAGCCTCGACCTCCACCTGTTCCTGAGCCGAACTTCACCTGTTCTTGAGCCTCGACCTTCACCTTTTCCTGAGCCTCGACCTCCAACTGTTCCTGAGCCTCGACCTCCACCTGCTTCCTGAAGCCTCCACCTCCACCTCTTTCTTGAGCCTCAACCTCCACCTGTTCCTGAGCCTCGACCTCTACCTCCTTGCTGAGCCTCAACCTCCAACTGTTCCTGAGCCTCGACCTCCACCTGTTCCTGGGCCACGACCTCCACCTCCTCCTAAGGCCTCGACCTCCACCTCCTTCCTGAACCTTGAACCTCCACCTGTTCCTGACCTCGACCTCCACCTATTCCTGAGCCTCGACCTCCACCTGTTCCTGAGCCTTGAACGCCACCTCCTTCCTGAGCCTCGACCTCCACCTGTTCCTGATTGTCAACCTCCATCTGCTTCCTGAGGCCTCGACCTCCACCTCCTTCCTGAGCCTCGACCTTCATCTGTTTCTGAGCCTCGACTTTCATCTGTTCCTGAACCTCGACCTCCTCGTGTTCCTGACCCTCGACCTCCACCTACTTCCTGAGCTTTGACCTCCACCTCCTTCCTGAGTCCTCGACCTCCACATGTTCCTGAGCCTCGACCTCCACCTGCTTCCTGATGCCTTGACCTCCACCTCCTTCTTAAGCCTCAACCTCCACCTGTTCCTGAGCCTCGACCTCCACCTCCTTTCTGAGCCTCGGCCTCCATCTATTCCTGAGCCTCGACCTCCACTTCCTTCCTGAACCTCGACCTCCACCTGTTCCTGAGCCTCGACCTCCATCTGTTCCTGAGCCTCGACCTTCATCTGTTCCTGAGCCTCGTCTTCATCTGTTCCTGAGCCTCGACTTCCACGTGTTTCTGCTCCACCTCCTTCCTGAGCCTCGATATCTACCTCCTTCCTGAGGCATCGACCTCCCCCTGTTCTTGAGGCCTCAACCTCCACCTCCTTCCTGAGCCTCTACCTACATCTGTTCCTTAGCCTCGAACTCCATCTCCTTCCTGAGCCTCAACCTCCACCTGTTCCTGAGCCTCGACCTTCACCTGCTTCCTGAGGCCTCAACCTCCACCTCCTTTTTTTTTTTTTTTTTTTTTTTTTTTTGTGGTACCGGGGATTGAACTCAGGGGCACTCGACCACTGGGTCACATCCCCAGCCCTTTTTTGTATTTTTATTAGAGACAGGGTCCCACTGAGTTGCTAAGTGCCTCGCCATTGCTGAGGCTGGCTTTGAACTCGCAATCCTCCTGCCTCAGCCTCCCAAAGTGCTGGGATTACAGGCGTGCGCCACCACGCCCAGCTCTACCTCCTTCTTTAGCCTCGAACTTAACCTGTTCCTGAGCCTCAACCTCCACCTCCTTTCTGAGCCTCGACCTCCACCTCCTTCCTGAGCTTGGACCTCCACCTTTTCCTGAGCCTCGACCTCCATCTGTTCCTGGGCCTCGACCTCCACCTCCTTCCTGAGCCTTGACCTCCGCCTGTTCCTGAGCCTCAACCTCCATCTGTTCCTGAGCCTCGACCTTCATCTTTTCCTGAGCCTCGACTTTCATCTGTTCCTGAGCCTCGACCTCCACCTCCTTCCGAGTCCTCGACTTCCTCCTGTTCCTGAGCCTCGACCTCCACCTTTTCCTGAGCCTGGACCTCCATCTGTTCCTGAGGCCTCGACCTCCACCTCCTTCCTGAGCCTTGACCTCCACCTGTTCCTGAGCTTCGACCTCCACCTGTTCCTTGCCTCTTGTTAGTGTATAACTATCTTAAGCAGTATGAGATGTCCTTCTTTGTCCCTTCTGATTAGCTCTGGCTTGAAGTCCACTTTATCTGATATGAGGACAGAAAACATTTCTTATTTACACAATCCATGTGAGCGATGTTTTTTCCCATTTTTTTTCCCTTTGGTCTGTTGATGTCTTTACCTATGAAGTAAGACTCTAAGAGACAGCATGTTATTGGGTCTTAATTTTAAATTCAATCTCCCAGTCTGGGTCTTTTGATTGATCAGTTTAGGCCATTAACATTTAAAATTATTATTGAGATATGATTTGTGTTCCTGGCCATTTTGGTTTATATTTGGTTTTTAATTTGAATTAGTTCCTTCTTTGATTGCTTATTCTTTTAGTGTACTTCGTTCCCTTTCTGGTTTTTACTTTTTTTTTTTTCCTTTTGTCTTCTTGGAATATTTTGTTGAGAATATTCTATAGCGCAGGTTTTCTAGTCAATTGTTTTAAATTTTGTTTGTCATGGAAAAATTTTATTTCATCTTCAAATCTGAACCTTACTTTTTATGGGTATATTATTCTTGGCTGGCATCTATTTTCTTTCAGAGCCTGGTATATTTTATTCTAAGACCTCCTACCTTTGAGGGTCTGGTTTAAGAGACCAGATGAGATCCAGTTTATTTTCACTCTAAATGTTATCTGCTATTTTCTGTGGAAGTCTTTAAAATTCTACCCTTGTTCTGTATGTTTGGCATTTTCATTATAATATACACTGGTATGGATCTGTTGTAATTATGTACATTTGGGGTCCTATAAGGCACTCATATTTGATTTTCCATCTTGTTCTTTTGGGAAATTTTCTGATATTGTTTCTTTGAAAAGATTGTGCATTCATTTGGTTTGTATCTCC
>CM046660.1:166515069-166530302 GCA_025594165.1 Tamias sibiricus | reverse complement strand
GGATGTGGTCCAAGAGGATCTGCTTGGTTTTGAACACATTCCCCTTTACCTTCCGGTAGAGGCTGTGGTGCATGTGACAGTCGATCTTCTTAGATTCACGCTATCTCCTGAGCAGCCTCTGAAGAATTTGCATCCTCTCCACCCAGGTTAACTTCTCCGGCATTGGAGCATTAGCTGTACCCTTTCGCTGACCTTATGTCCATGTGCCTGCCTTTCCTGTGAACCAAGGTATTTTTCCTGCATTGAGCCCGGGAATGGACAGTCACTGGTTCGCGGATGATCAGCCCATCTTCTATCAGCTTCCTGATCTGCTGACTTGAGAGTAGGCATTGGCGATTTCATTGGTCTCATTGGGATCCAACCAGACCTTTTTTGCCATAGCGGAGGACCCTGGAGGCAAGCCTCTTCAGAAGCCGGGGCAAACTCATGGATGCGGCCGCCCTGCAGTGAAAGGAAACAAGTCCTGCCTCATTATATTTTAAATGAAATGTGACACAAAGCTCTTCTTCCCAAAGCTTTTCCACTGGCCACTGTACACTATTTCTTAAGATGATGATTGTTCGTTGCAATTACTCTGCATGAGTATTGTACTCATCTACTTGCAAGTATTTCAACAGAGCATTTGAGACCCCGATTTCCTATTTGAGACTGTAGTTGCAAACAAAGAGAATCCTGTAATAAAATAAACTTTTGATAATAATATTAAACACTTAACTTGATATAAATGTGAATAAACTATTTAGTTACTGGAAAAATATGAGTCTCATAGTTTGAAGTAAAAGATGCCAGATTAAAATAATATGTCATGTATGATTTCATCTCTATAGTAAAAATTCTGTGCTATTAGAGGTTACTAGTATTTACCTTGTTGTCTTATGAAATGTGCACAGAGTTCACTTGTGAGCCCTGTAGTGGGGAAGTGCTGTGGTCTCCTGTTTACATGAAGTCATTATGGTGGAGTTGGGCGGAACACCGGAGAGGTGGGGCCCAGGAAGAAGCACTTTTGTTCTCAGGCTCAACTTCTAATTTGCAAGTGGTTTACAAGGGAACTTTCTTCCTACGCAGCTTCTCTACCTGCCCTGGGGAAAGCACAGCATCGTTCGCCCACATCCATTAATTCCTTCATTGCTGCCTCTTCCATCAGCTTTCATTCCAGTTACCTGATTCTTTATTTTGATGCTGTATCTAAGGCTAGTTACATATGTTCAAGGGGTATATCCAGAGTGTCCAGATTCATAGAGCTATACATTTATAATACATGATCTTATTTGTAAGCAAATTTAACATAAAGTTAAAAAATTCAATTAACTAAAAAAATTATTAAAAAAAAAAACTTGCAAGATCTCTACACCAAGAGCTACAAGCCATTGAAAAAAATGTAAATATGGCAAGCACAATGCAGGTTTATACACTTGTCATGGTTTTGAAAATTCAATGATGGAAAAGTGCCAGTTCTCCCCAAATTGACCTTCCACCCCATAAACAGTCTTAGCAGATTTTCTATTGAAAGTGAGTGGTTGATTTTAACATTTGTTTGAAAATACAAAACTCTGGAAATCATCAAGGAAATAGTACTTAAACATATAAGAAAGAGATTATAATAACAAGAATTGTTTGACATTAAAACAGAAAAAAAAAAAAAAGGCAAAGAGAACAAACTAGATTCAAGGGAGAGGTATAATCATGTACTTTATCTTGATATATGATAATACTCACAGTAGCTGAGAACAAAAATAATAAGTATTTTCTACACAAAAATAATTTTCAAACTTGGTATTCCTTTTCCCTTTTCATAGGGACATAACTTATGGTATGATAATTTAAATATTTATTTTGAAACTGAAAAATTACATTATCCACACCTAAATGAGAACATCTTTTAATTACATTCTTGATTTACAACAATTTTGTACTGAGATTAGTCTGTAATGCAGAGTTAAATTCTTCAGGTAATTTTTAAAACTAGTTTTCCCATCCTTTATAGTAAATATAGTTGTCTCTTCAATTCAGAGTAAATAAGATTACAATGTTAAATTTTTCTGTTAAACTTAGAGAAAGGTACTTTAATGTGACAAAATAACCTAAGAATAATAAAAATAAATGCATGATGTATTACTTGCTTATTTGAAACCATTGTATCTAATGTTTATAGTTGCAAGGAATTATCACAGATTGTATTGCTAGTCATTCTCTAAACAGCTACTTATGAATGTATATTTTTATAATACCTGGAAATCCTGCACTTCACTGCTCCTCAATGCTTTTTGACTTCTCAGTTACTTAAACTTTCATGTTGAATTAAAGAAGGCATACATCACTAAGTACCTTCTTATACCCTCAGATCTGAACAGGATTAAGTTGGTGTTGTGTTATGCTTTGCTTTGAAGCAGACTCAGAAGGCTGTGCAGCAAAATGATCTTATTCCTACTGTGTTCTGTGACAATTTATGACAAATTTTCATCTTCTAACTGAAACAAATATCTATACTTTTCTCTCAGCTTTTCCATTTTGATTTTCTTCAACAAATTATTCCTTTTAATGTTCTTATCATAGATCAAGGTGGATATTTTATTAAAGGAGTTACTATTGTGTAAGGGTTTTCACCATAAAAGCAACTACAGAGATAGTATTCACAATAACCTTCACCATAAAAGCAACTAACCTTAACCACTTCATCTTAAAATTGATAGAAATGTCTAAGTATACTTATAGTATCCTTGCATTTCTATGGTCTCAAAAAAGCCAGGACACTATCAAATAGCTAATATCTCTGTCAAATACTTAGGATAGTAGTAATTGATGAGAAAGTCTGCCCTTGAATATCTTTCTAAGTAGAGATGTCTACCCACATCCTCAATAAAGAACTAGTGTGACTTTTGCCAGTAAATGGATCGATCTGGAGATGATCATGCTAAGTGAAATAAGTCAATCTAAAAAAAACCAAATGTCAAATGGTCTTTCTAATATTTGGATGCTTACACACAAGGGAGGAAGGAGTAAAATAGCAGTTCAGTGTATTAGACAAAGGGGAATGAAGGGAAAGGATCCAGTGATGGGAATAGGAAAGACAGTAGAATGAATTGGACATCACTTTCCTGTGTTCATATATGGATACAGCACCAGTGAGACTCCACATTATGTACAAGAATGGGTTCCCAATTAGAATGTTATACTCCCATATATGTGTAATATGTCAAAATACCACTCTATTGTCATGTATATCTAAAAAAAAAAGAACAAAAAAAAAGAACTAGTATATGAAATGATGTATGATTTTGAAATCCTAATACATAGTGCAGTAAGCGTCACACCATAAGAATAAAAGTATGTGGAATGGGGGCAGGGCAGTGAGAGAAGGAAGAAGGTGAACACTTATAGACTAGTAAAAACTTTCTGATGTGCTACTCTAAGAAAGTAGACAACTTGGTAAAGGCAATGGGACATTTTCATTGGCTGTAAGATTTACATCAGATAAACAAATTGATCAAATCACTGTTGCTGAGAGATGATTCATGGAGGTACAAAGAATAGAAGTCAGTTCCCTACGAAGGAATTTATCTGCTCACTGGAAGAGTGTTGGTAAGTATTCACATCCTTCTCACTTACATTTCTAGGAAATGGCAACATAATATAATTTGTAGACTAGAATCCCTATAACATCCCTGAACATATTTGAGCTTGTAAATAACTATTTATCTTTTTAATATATCTAAATATAATCAAAACAGTCAAGTCTATAGATTTATTTAATCTGAAAAGCGTATCCACAAGGCATTCCCAAAAGGCATTTCATTACTATCCTCTGCAAACATTCTCTGCATTGCTATAGGATTCCAAGGTTAATCCCCTTTTACATAAAATCCCATGGTTAGCTGAACTAATGCTCTTCTCCTGATAAACTTGGACAAAAGGCCTGTAAATTTTCCAAGGACATGAAGTGGTTGGCTCTGCTGTGACTTACCAAGGATAAACTGCATCTGTCCCACCCTACAATGTTTGTAAATTAGTAGTGATGGAAACACAACTTGCAGATTCCAAGGAAAAACAGCAGAATTTTATTTGGCCCTATAAACTCCATTATCACTAAAAATCTTCATTAAATGTGGCATAGTAGGTCACAAAATACAGATAGCCTAATATAATAAGTTGCATATTATAATTAGGTCTATGATTTTTAGAAAACAATGACATTTTAAACTTCTGTCCACTTGCCAAAGTCATTTTAGCAATTTAGGCCCAGTCACAAGAATAAGGCTGTTACCAAAAAATGATTTCTTTTTTATTTGCTGTCAAAAATAGTTTATTATGTAAATCTTCCTTGGCTATTCAATTATTTGGACCTCATTTCAATGCATATATTACTCAGCTAAACTTTCATGTGCTCCCATTAAATAGTTGCACCTAAGTACCTTCTAAAATGGACACTTCGAAGTAATATTAAATGATAAAAGCCCTAGAATTTCTAAGTGATGATATTTGATTAAAACTACTGTACAATAATGGTAACAATCAGAATATGGACAGTGCTATAAATGTTTTATAAATGCTGGTATTATTATATTCATATAATATAGATAATATAAAATTTACCATTAAGTATATAGCTTAGTGGCATTAAGTATACTCAGATTTTGTATAATCATTACCACTATCTCTAAAACTCTTTCATTGGCCCAAATTAAAACTCTGCATTCATTACTATGAACATTAGTCGACAAATATGTTCTTAAGTCTCTACTTTTGGTTCTTTTAGTTTTATATCACTAGATAAAATTTCTAAGTAAAATGATGATTCTATGTTCCAAGATTTCAAAAACACTATCACATTGTATTGCTTTCTATAGTGGCTGCACTATTTTCTATTTCTAGTGGCAAGTACATTAGTCCAGTTTCTCCACATCCTAATCAACAATTGTTATTTTTTTGTTGTTATTGTTAAAGTTTGCTTTTAAAAATTCATAGTAGACATTCTAATGTGTGTGAAGTAGTATTTCATTTTGTTTGCTTTAGCTTTCACATTTTTGATTTCCCCAAAGTGAAAACAGTACTATGAATGCCACAAAAGGGTCTTTTAAACCCTAGTGGTTCCAAATACTAATTGCTTATGAGACATTACTTTGGGAATATTATGGCACCACTTAATCTCAATATAATATTGTTTTACTGAAATCTGTTAGTAAATAGAAAAGGAAAATGTAAAGCATGAATTTAATTTTACTGAATTCTAACTTGTTAATATTTTTTCGAATATTTCATCTTTTCCTATATATTGCTACATTTGAGGTAAATAATAAATATTATCCAAAGCAATATCTCTTTAGTTTCTCTTTTTTAACACCTTTTAATCATTTTTTAACTACATCAGGGAGAATCAAATATCAAATTTTCCACATGGCAATTTTTCCATATCAGAAAGTAGTCATAACTCTCAAAGAATAAACAATCTGAATTTTTCTGTTTCCAAAATGCTTATCAAATCTTTCATTTCTCACAGGCTTTGAAACACATAGAAAATAAGTAAGAAATATTCTCCTGAATAAAACATACCAAATATCAGTAATAAGCAAGACACATTCCTTTGGGGAAATGGCTGTTAAAAAAAAATCCAGTCTGTATATGCAATAAGCAAGGAAATTTAGTCTTCTTTTATTTTTAGTCTTTTTAATTTCTTCTTCTTTAAAAATTAGTTACTCCTAAAATAGTGTTTCACAATTCTGGAAGTAAATGACTAAAAGGCCAGGAGAAGGGAGAAAGGAGGGAGCACACACCATTAACACAAAAAGAAGTAAAATTGCACAAACTTAAGCAATGTATAAGACTAGGACCATCATACTCCAAGATAGCACAAGCTGGTTGAAGAAATTCACCATTCTGCAGAAGCCGGAATTTTTATGCCTCATAAAGATCAGTGAAGAGCAACTCACTGCCTTGGAGCAATCCCCTCTCCCACTCAAAATCCTGGTTTCTGCACCATGCCTCTCATTCTACCACCCAGCCCACCTAGAGGGCCTCCAGGTCCTCACAGGCAGTTATCTCGACAGTCCCCTTCTCCAGCAGCTTGAGTCTTCTCTTCCACATTCAGACAGACTTCACCTCTGAACATGATGGGCCTGTTGCTAAGGACCTTCTGAACAAGCTCAGAATCAAACACAACAAACCAAATCAAACACAACAAAACCAAAATTGGGCAATTTTGGTACGTGCAGCTCCACCACTTTCCCATACTTTTGAAAGAAATCTTTGAAGTTCTGATTTGTCCACTTCATGAGGCAGGCTGCCAATGAAGAGTTGGTGTCTACCAGGGTGTCTCACAATTCTTCAGGGCTCAACATCACCTTGCCTACCAGCCTCACAGATGTCTCTGGGTCCCCTCTGATGAGGAATATTTATTCATTGTTGTCATACTTTTTGATCCCTATGAGGCCTCTGTGGTGTAATGTGAGATTCAGGCTTAGTCTCTAGATGGGGCTGTGAAGCTGGTGATTGAACAACATGAGGTGGTATCCCAGTAACAGGGACCATCCACTGGGAGAAAAGTTCTTACTGGTCACAGATGCCCAAGAAAACGTCCTCAAGTCTTCCTGTACTTTCTGAGCTATGTCTGTGGGTGCTGAGAAGAAATCTTCTGAGCATCCTCAGGAGCAGGTTCTTTTGACACTGGCTTAGACTTTTCCTCTTAGATTTCAGATACAGATTCTTGCTCTGGTTCTGGTTCAGGATCAGGCTCTGATTCAGTAACAGGTTCCTCTAAAGCTTCTTTCAAGTCATTGCTGACAGTTTTATCAGAGAAATTTCCAGAATCATCAGGTAGCACCTCAGGTGTCTGCTGTCTTTTTTTAGGATCCTCTATTTCTTCCCTAGATTCCTTCTGGGCCTCATTGAAAAAGCCACCAAAGACCTCATCTTGGTCTCTGAAGATATCCTTATAAACATAGAATTTATTTGCAACAGAGCCCTCAGGGGAAAGGACAAATGTTTGCATGAATCTTCACAAAGCCTGGTTGTTGTTTGTTAACAGCCCCATCACCTGGACCACCACAGCATCATTTAGAGTAGCATGAGCATCAACAGTGCAAATCTTGGTGTGGCAGTTTTTGTGACATCACTTTCCTGTGAATTTCTTTCTGTACATATACTGAATCCAATACCCCAGGGACATAGAAAGAGTTCTTTCCATGAAATCTATGTAGCATATCTGGGGCCTGGTTCAGTACTGTGTAATACTGTTTCACAAATTTGCATCCAATCAGCAGGGGACTAGTCTTCTCCACAGCCATTGCTTTGGTCCATTCAACCTGTGCAGCTGAGCGGGAGAGAAACAAGCTTTGCCCCACAGCACAGTAGGTGATAGGAATCCCTCATGCAAGTGCATCTGCCTTAATATCTCTTTAATCACTTTAATATACTTATCCCTGATGTATAAGCACATTTTGCTGGGGTAAGCAAAATACAGTACTGGAGGGAATATCCAGAAACACATTCAGATATGAAAAATATCCTTCCATGACCCAAAAAAACAGCAAAACTTAGTACAGATTACTTCAAAGAGTATCTTCCCAACAAAATATAATATGCTACATTGCATAATACATCTGTGTTATAATGATGGCATGTAATAGCAAGTACATATAAATTCTGATATACAAAAATTATAGTGAAAATAAAATCTGTGATAGTGAATAGATGTGGAATTTTGTGATTCTTATTTTGATAAAGAATTCTAGGAAACCAATAAATTTGTTGTTGCTGCCAAGATAAAGACTTTAAAGAAAAAAAATAAGATTGAAAATAATACTGCATAAACCTATGTCTAAAAATAAACATAGTTTTTAAGACAGCTATTCCCCATTCTTAATGGAAAACTCTAGGCTGAACATGAAGAATATTACAGAAGGCACATAAGAAAATATAGATACTCATGAAAAAAGATTTATAAAAAAAGAAATTTATAGTACATATTTTTACTGATTATTTGGTAAGATATTTCTCCTGACTTTAGAACCCTTAGATGATTCCCTTTCAATTTTTTGTTCCTAGATCTCTTGGCATAAATTTAGAATAACCATATTTCATTTTGATACATCAGATTTATAATTTTATATTTAAAGATGCTGCCAGAGAAAGTTGCTTACAGTCAAATTACTTTCAATGTAGAATTATAATTTCTCAAAAGTGATCTATTTAAATACTACAAATATTGTCCCTTCAAGATCAATTAAAATTTAAAGTTTGTTTACAGTGAAACAAACTTTATCAATGTGTGTATGCATATGTATGTGTGTATATATATGTGTGTATATATACATATATATATATACACAAAAACCTCCAAATAAATGATGTGAATTCTATTTATAACATACATATGAAGTCTATATGCTCTCCTTATCAAAAATTCTATTGAGACAACTAAAGCATTGAGTTTTTTCCTTTAGTAAACACATGTTTTTAAATGAAGTTAATATTTTTCCAGAGAAATTGTTAAGATTTATGAAAAAATTATTTCTTATTAATAACTTTTACATCCTGCCAGTTTTACCATATATCATTTGAATATAATTTATACAAAGTATTAGTCTATAGACATTTCATAACCACAAACAGACTCTGCCAGTAGGACAAACAACTTATATGACCCTAATAAAAATTTTTCAAGCATCAAAACCCAGTAAATTAGTGTGGAGAAGATAAAACAAATTTTACTCTTACTCATTTTCCAGGATTTCCATTGTCAGCTAATATGAAATAATAGAAAAAGAGTTACCATCTTGCCTGAAATAACTGAAAATACAGATAAAATCACAATAGTATTTAAATACCAGGTAATAAAGTACCCATGAGGAACAGGACACAGACAGGTGGCAGTGAGGGCTGGGCAGATGGAGGTTGGGGGGATCCAGGCAGAGCAGGCTGCCTTCCTGAATTACAGAAGTGGAGCTGGGATTTCAGGAGATAAAGGCAGTTAAACCCTGCTAGGACAATGTGTCAGAAAGGAGAGGGCCTCAGAGAGAGAGAGAGAGTAAAAAATCAACAGAGGGTCCTCCTCAGTATTCAACAGAGCTCTCACCAACATATGTAATTTAAGAGGGTGAGAACCATCCAAAAAGATGAAAAGTCACAGTATCCAACACTCATACAATACTGAAAATAAGGCCTGTTCCATTGGACTGGAAAATGATAACTAATTTTAAAAAAATTAGGTGAAGAGAGCTGGAAAAGAGGTAGAATAAAAGTGGAAGGACCTATGGAGTCAGCATCAGACTTTTAAAGAAAGAAAGGCACATCTTCCCAGAAGTGAAACACTTCGAGATCCCAACATAAAATCCCACAACTTTCATGCCTAGGCAGCAACCAACTTAACTTTTCTTCTTGGGGAATTCTTCCTTCCATCTCTAAGTTATACGTTGTTTTATCTCATGAATGTGTGCTTGCTTTTAAACCTGATTGGTTTGATATTATTATTGCTACCTTGGCTTTATGTAGCTTCATATCTATATGGCAATATCTTCACATGCTTTTTCTATCCCTTGGTTTTACCCTTTCTGGAAAACTATTTTTTGGGGATTTTTCTTCATCAGTGTTTAGCTGGACTTCCTTTCATTGATTTAATAACGTGCCTTAACTGGTAAGTACATATGTGAGTTAGCAAAATATCATTAATTGATATTTACATTTTTTTTCTCAGTCTCACTTCTATCTAAATTTCAAGTGAATTTTCTACCAATTTGCCCCTCCCTGGTATTTACCTGATACCCTCAGCCCAATAAGTATTGTTGAGCAAACACTAAAAAGATAGCAGTCATTACTCTCCTCCATGAAATTCATAATGCTCTTGTGCAATGATTTAAGGAAGAAAAAAGAATGAGAAATTCTAGCATTGCCAGGTGCGGTGATGCACACCTGTAATCCCAGTGGCTCCGAGGCTGAGGCAGGAGATTTATGAGTTCAAAGCCAGCCTCAGCAAAAGCGAAGTGCTAAGCAGCTCCGTGAGAACGTGTCTCTAAAAAAAAAAAAAAAAAAATCAGGCTGGGGATGTGGCTCAGTGGTCGAGTGCCCCTGAGTTCAATACCTGGTACCCCAAATAATAATAAAATAAAAAGTAAATTCTAGCATCCTGTTTGACAATATGGAAATAGATTCAAAGTATACTCATCATTATTAATTTTTACTTCTGGCAGATTCAGAATCTGAATTTTACCTTAAAGAATTATATATATATAAATGAAAAATATTTAATTAGTTTCCTAATTATGAAGAAATCTGAACAGTCCTTTTGTACAGTTTGATCTGTTAAAACTACAATGGGGGATCAAAATTAGTTAATAATACAAGTTGGTTCATTAAATCTATACAAACATATTCTATCATGTTTAAGTGAACAAATGAATTTATTTCATAAATATTTTAGCAAATGTACTTTTTCTATTCAGACATCGTAGTTCTAAACATAAAAATAAATCAATTTTATTAGAGCTGTTAAAACTAGCCTTTCAATATTATGGGAAAGTGAACCCACTGATAGCAATCAAATTTTAGAGGAATCTTAAATTTATAATAGCAAAATGTAGGAAAATAAATAATATGTTTATATTGCAAAGAACTTCAATGTTCACCAAGAACTCAGCAGATACAACTTTAAGTGAATATCTTGGAGGAATATCACTTTCAAGATACCTACATTGTTTAAAGTTTCCTGGCTTAACAACAAAGTCCTGTGGTGGGCTGTCTTTCTTATCATTTAACCATGGCTAAGTTAATTCATAGTGAGCTTCAAAATTCAATAAAACTGTTTGCTAAAATTCAGCTAACCACAAACTACGCTAAAACCAAAAATTGTCTATAAGATTCTACATTCTTGGGTAGATTCCATGTTTGATTTTCAGGTATTTGTCAATTTGCAGAAAATCAGTTGACTTATAATGAAAACAAACCTTAAAGCAATGGAGAAAATTTATTTATAAAAATTGGTACTTAGCTCATTTCAGAACTTATTTCATCTTTAATATGGAAGAAGTTTTCACTTCAGTAACACAACAATGAAACTAATTTTAGAGAATAGATACAATACAATAATCATATTTTTATTACAATTATTCAAAAATTTTAAAGTTAATTATTACATAGAGCTATCATCTTTAATAAGCTATTTTAGGTACCTGTCTTTTTTATTTCATTTTTTGGCTCTACATCTAACTTCCTTCTTGCTAAAGACTATTTTTTCTATTACACTGTCAGAAGAATTTTGTGTGGTTAAACTTATAATACTTTAGTGTTTGATTCTTTACTATATTTATCCATTGTTCTTCAGACATACATACTTAAGTAGTTTTAGGCTTTTCCCCACTCCACAGCAATTTGGAGGTGCCGTTTTACCATTGTATCTTCCATGTATGTAGGTAATATGAATTATGCCAATAATGTAATGCTTGGTGTTTATAATTTATTTTTAATATTTATTCTTTATTTTTGTAATTTTGGAGTTTTAAAATATACCTACATATGAGTGAGTGTGTGTGTGTGTAAATAGAGGTGAGTATGTATTTCCTACAGAACAATTAAAATGTCCCATTATTATAATGACTATTGTCTTTTGCTATTTGTGAAAAATTCTCTGCTATTATTTCACTTAATAATGATTCCCCAAATTCTATTTTTAAATTCTTCACATGGTTTAAGCTTGTTTAATTTTATTTTTATCTTCAGCAATGTTTTACCTATGAAACATAGTATCAACATTGTTTATGAAGTTAGGTGAATGTATTACGTAAAAGCAATATTAAGGATGACAACTAGAGCAAGCACAGAATGTGACACAAACAAGCAGTAATATTTATTAATGTAAAGAGGAAGAACACACACACACATAACCAAGAATTAGGAGGGAAATCAATTCAAATGTAGGACAATTGGGAAGTATGTATGGGATTTAGAAGAACAGCAGTATTGCAACTCTTGACAAGAGCAGTTTTAGTGGAAGGACAGGTTTATAAACAAATGGCAGTAGCCGGGCATGGTGGCGCATGCCTGTAATCCCAGCACTTTGGGAGGCTGAGGCAGGAGAATAGCGAGTTCAAAGCCAGCCTCAGCAATGGTGAGACACTTAGCAACTCAGTGAGACCCTGTCTCTAAATAAAATACAAAAAGGGCTGGGGATGTGACCCAGTGGTCGAGTGCCCCTGAGTTCAATCCCCGGTACCACAAAAAAAAAAAAAAAAAAAAAAAAAAAAAAAAAATGGCAGTACATTAAAAAGACAGCAGACAGTAAAATAAGTAACTCAGGTAGAGGATGTGGATAACCACTCTATCATCCTGTCATGCATGGCTAAAATCAGGAGGAAGGTTAAAATTGTGTGGAGTTGAGATATTTTATTATTATTATTATTATTATGGGCATACAGGATTTACTTGAATGTATGCAAATACTAACAGAAGAAATTTATAAAAAGGGGGAGTTTAAAGTTCCAGGAAAGAGATAATAAGCTGACCATGTTGTGGGATGGTACCACAAGGAAACAGCCCTCTGAGATAAAATCTTGCATGGAGGATAGTTATCAGGGATAGTCAAAGGATAGATACCTGTGGGAGAAAATGAATTAACCAGAGGGAAATATCAGCTATGATACAGACCCAGTAGGAGCCTAGAACAACTTCAGAATGAGCTCAAATCAGGAGAAGATAGTCAAGCCATTGCATTTCTAATCAGATCAGTCATTGATAGAAGCTGGCCAAGAAAGAGGTGTGCTTTTGGGTGCAGTGTATCTTTAGAAAGTCAATGAGGCAGTCATTGAAGCTGTCGCCCCAAACTTTCCCAGTATCTGAGTTCTATAAAGGTGAGGATGGTTGTGGTCCTAAGATTAGATAGAATAATAGTTTTGATAGGTAAAGGGAAAATATTTACAATAAGATCAAAACCAACCTCTGGATGGCAAGGAAAGAGTTAGTATTTAGATTTTTTTTCCCCCTCTGTATGTACTAGACACAAATTGGAGGCAAATCCCCTATGACTAATGAGGTGGTTAGAAAATAATAACTTTGGAAAAGATGACAATTCAAAGTCCAAAACAGTTGTAACACATCTAGTTTCAAGTAGAGTGGAAATCAACTCAAGTAAGATAATCAGGCAACCAAAATTGGAGAATGAACTGTAGATGACAACCCTAGAAAGACCATGGAGAATCTCAGAGGAACCTGACCACTAAAGAGGGAAGAGGGTTCTAGAGATTCTTACTGTGGAAATATACAGGGAAGCATTCCTCTGATGAGCAAATTCCCCGGGGGTAATTTGCACTCTGTTTCCCACCCTTAGAATGCCCTGCAGTTTCTCCTAGGAACTGGTAAGATAACTAATACATTGCAATGCCTAGCTGCTGTGGCAATGCCCTGAATTAGGAGGCTCTTATCAGCCTCTACATTGATCTCAGGCACACAGCTCCTGGTAATAAAGGAACTCTCTTGTTAAGACAACCACAATGTTTCACTGAGCCTAAACCTGTCCACATAACAGTAACTTTATACAATGGACTTTCTTGAGAGCTACACAAAGCTCCTAACATTGCACATTGCAACTTAGTACATAACTGAGGCATAAGCTGCTTTATGTATGTACTAATGATGCCAACGACCTAAAATAACCTATTGATATCAATAAAATTGGCAGCTTGGCCATTCTGCCATCTTTCCTGCCCCTGCATCTTGACTCTGTGTCTCCTTATTATTTTCCTTACATGGGACAAAGGGGAACTACATTCTTTAAGAGTGTCCTATGTACTAGGGACTATTCAAAGTATTTTATGAAAAGCAACACAGCACAGCAGTTATGAGTAAGAACACTGGATGCAGAGAGCCAGGGTTAACAATCCTGTACCACCCCATGCAGCCTGGTAACCTCACACATGTTACTTAGCCTTTAATTCTACCAATTTTCTCTTCTGGAAATAGAGTGAAAATGATACTAATAAATTTATTTAGATTGTTGAAGAATTTCATCAATGTTTATATGAAGACATTGTCACTGAATAGCTGATGGATTATGACAATCAAAGTCACATGAGAAGAAACAAAAACCTTAAACCTCAATTGTAGGATGAGGCACAGAAATCAGAATAAATAAATGTACTTCAGTGCTGGAGCATGAGGTTGAGCACTATGTGTGAGGCCCTGAGTTCAATTCCAAGCAGGAAGGAAAGAAAGGAGAAATGAAGGAAGAAAGGAAGGAAGGAAGAAAGAAAGGAAAGGTGGACTGGAAGACCTACTTACCAGCAATAACACCAAGTATAAATTTGGGGATTAAATTTTTAAAAATCTTTAATACTGGGGCTGGGGTTGTGGCTCAGTGGCAGAGCGCTCGCCTCGCACGTGTGCGGCCCGGGTTCGATCCTCAGCACCACGTAAACATAAATGCATTGCATTGTGTACAACTAAAGTAAATAAATAAATATTAAAAAAAATCTTTAATACTGATTTGTTGCACTTTATTATATTAAACTTTATTATATTACATTATATTAGACTTTATTATATTAAACTTCTAACTGGAAAGATAAATTCCACAATGTGATATAAGCTTGATATATATTAATACATATACATATTGATAGAGAGATATTTTTGTTGTTGTTTTCAATTGTCTAATTTTAAAGACCCAGAGCCAGAAAACTAGTTCATTGCAAATTCCAGGAGCAAAATAGGTAAGAGTCACATTCACCAAGCATTTATATATGCTCCCTGTGAAAAGTGCTATGTGTACTTTATATCACATAATTCTCACATCATGTCACAAACATTACACAAAATATTTTTTTGTTTTTTATTATTGCAAATAGTTATTCCAATTAATTATCAAATTAATTATTTTTAAAAATATAGAAGATTTTTTAAGTCATGGAGAGGTTTCAAGCTAATAACTGGTAATAAATATTGTACTTCTGCAGAAAGCAGTCATTGGATATGAGCCAACCTGGACTTAGAAAGGGTCACAATTTGGCTAAGTGCATTAGCCTACATCCTTCCTTCAAAATTATGTCTATCCTCAGCCTTCATACAAATGGCCTGACTCTCAAATCTCTATGATACAGTAAAAAACATACCTGCATCTCAATGTCTGATATGTCTGTGCATGTATATGGGTTATTTATATGTAATATAGTTGGCTATCTTTTCATACTTTTTAACTATAAATAAAGGGTCCTTGATGTGGTTATACAGTTTCAACACTGCTTTGACCTTAACCCTTC
>CM046660.1:166467095-166514969 GCA_025594165.1 Tamias sibiricus | reverse complement strand
AGTGAAAACATTGTAGAGCTCTTTCATTTCTTTTGTTAGATTGATTCCCAAGGATGTTTGTTTTTTGTTTGTTTGTTTGAGGCTATTGTGAATGTGACCATTTTTATCCTGCTACTTTACTGAATTTATGAGTTCTAGAAGCTTTCTGGTGGAGTGTTTTACTATTCTAAATATTGAATCTTGGGTGCCTATGGAGTAGTCACCATAATCAGAAGTGATGTGCATCAGGGTTAAGCCAAGTTCAGCATCCCTGTCCCCACTCCCTCTTACCCTCAGCAAATAGGGATAGTTTGAGTGCTGCTTCTATTTGTATTCCTTTAATTTCTTTTCCTTGTCTAATTGCTATGGCTAGTTTTCAAGGACTATGTTGAATAAGAGTGGTGAAACAGGGCATCCCTATCTTGTTCCAGTTTTTAAAGAGAATGCTTTCAATTTTTCTCCATTTTTATAACGGTGGCCTTGGGTTTAGCATATATAACTTTTTACAATGTTGAAGTATGTTCCTACTATCCCTAGTTTTTCTAGTGTTTTGAACATGAATGGGTGCTGTATTTTGTCAAATACTTTTTCTGCATCTATTGAGATAATCATGTGATTCTTGTCTGTAAGCCTATTGATGTGATGAATTACATTTATTGATTTCCATATTTCAAACCAACCTTGCATCCATGGAGTGAATACCACTTGATGATGGTGTGCTATCTTTTCAATACGCTTTTTATGTGATTTCCTAGTATTTTATTGATTTTTGCATCTATGGTCATCAGAGATATTGGTCTGAAGTTTTCTTTGGTTGGTGTGCCTTTGTCTGGCTTTGTGTCAGGGCAATATTAGCTTCATAGAATGAGTTTGGAAAGGTTTCCTCCTTTTCTATTTCACGGAATAATTTGAGGAGTATTGGTGTTAGTTCTTCTTTGAACATCTGGTAGAACTTGGCTGAAAATCTATTTAGTCATAGGCTTTTCTTTGTTGGTAGGTTTTTGATGGCATTCATGGCTTGAAATTGATCTGTTTAAATTTTTTGTGTCTTCCTGATTCAATTTGGGCAGGTCATATATCTCTAGAAATTTGTCAATGTCTTTGTGATTTTCTGTTTTGTTAGAGTGTAGATTTTCAACGTAGTTTCTGATTACCATCTGTATTTCATTAGTGTTCATGGTGATATTTCCTTTTTATTATGAATTTTAGTAATTTTAGTTTCCTCTTTTTCTTTATCAATTTTACTTTTTCAAAGAACAAACTTTTTGTTTCATCAATTGTTTGAATTTTTTGTTTCAATTTTATAATTTTTGGCCCAGATTTTAATTATTTCCTGTCTTCTACTGCTTTGGGTGTTGATTTGTTCTTTTTCTAGCCCTTTGTCTTAACTCTATGCTTACTTCCAGTGAGTCATAGCTTCCTGACAGCAGGAAAATCCAAGGGATGCATTGATTATTGGGAATCCTTGTAGCATCTCTGAGGAAGATTTCTTCTTGCTTAGGACCTTCTTCCAGGTCCGGAAACCCACAGCTTCTCTGACACAAGGACTGTTACTGACAGATAATAAAGAGAGATAAAGAGTCCTCAGAAGTTCTCTCCTGCATTTCCCCAGAAGGCAGAGCTGAATCCCAGAGCAGATGTCAGTAAGAACACTGTTGGCAGTGAAATGGAAAGCTTGGTAGAAAGAAAGAGAAATACAGCCTGAAGGAAGACGAATGCATAAAGGAAGGTGCTCCAGTGTGCTCCTTTCTGTCAACTTTGTGCACTACAGTCAGCTCTTTGGGAGCTTAGTTTCTGCATCCACCAGTTCAACCGACCTCAAATGAAAAATTGTGACTAACAAACATGTACAGACTTCTTTTTATTATTCTCTAAACAGTACAGTATAAATATTATTTGAAAGCATTTACATTGTATTATAAGTAATAGAGAGATGATTTATGGGAGGAGAATAAGTTATTTGCAAATACAACATTATTTATGTAAGGGAGTTGAACATCTGGTGATTTGAGTATCCAAGGGGGTCCTGGAACTAATTCCCCTTGGATGCTGAGGAGGCTTGACTCTAGTTGACTAATTGCTAAAAACTTGTGTCATCTTGCAGCTCCTCTGAGCATTAAAGAGTTGGTGGCCAGCATGCCACTCGCTGACTGCAGGGACTGGAGGGTGCCTAGGACAGGTCCACCTATCTCAGCAGGGAGAAGCCAAGTTCAGCATCCCTGTCCCCACTCTCTCTTACCCTCATATCCTCATTCCAGACAAGCCTGGCAGTCAGCCTCCTATGTCATCAAGGCCCCACCACTGGTGATTCATCTGGAAGTGTATGTGTAAAGGAGCCCTAGCCAGCAGGAGGGTGCTCCAGAGGAGACCTTTTGATGGGGGAATTGGGATGGTTCACCAGGTAGTGAGAAGAGAACGCAGTGAGAGGGAATTCTGGATAGGAAGAAAGAGAAATATAACCCACCAACAGCCAGAAGGCTCAGTCCAGTGGAAAATATCTATGGATATATAGGCATGCACCACATACCAACATTTCAGTAGATGAGGGGCTACATATAAGATGATGGTCTCCTAAAGGTACATTTTCCAGCTATCTCAGGCTTACCTTTTTATATCAACTATTTTTTAATAAATTTTATTTTGCAGAGCTCTTTGGTGTGTATTACCTCATTAGGATCCCAGATCCACTGTTGACGTGTTCTAACTCATGGGGAAGCCAGGCCTAGAGAGGACTCCTTTCCCAGGTCACACGGCTGGAGAGCAGGGAAGCTTCATTCACTTCACTCCAGCTCCTGCCTCAAAATGAGCTTTTAAAATAAACTATTTGTGCTTTGCATACACAATCCCTGAGTTTAATACCCAGCACCCCTAATATAAGCTATTTTAGAATCTCTTTAGGTTTATAGAAAAATTGCAAAGACAGTAGAGTGCCCACATGTCCCAGTAACCCATCGGAGCCCCCACTGCGTTCAGCTGCCATGTCCCCTTAGACTCCCTTGGCTCCGACCTTCCTTGCTTTGAATGGCTTGACTGTTTTGAGGAGCAGTGGCCAGGTATTCTGTAGAGTGCCTCTCAGCTGAATGGGTCTGATATTTCTGTCATGACTGGGCTGGGGCCAGGGGCTTGAGGAGGAAGATCACAGAGGGGAGGTGCCCTTTTTATCCCATCATATGGAGGACATATAGGGGCAGTGTGACACATCCCTGCGGTGTTGACCTTGATCTCTGCATGAGGTCATGTTTGTCAGGTTCTTTGCTGTACTACTCTTCTCTCCATCATCCATCCACACTGTCCTCTCTGGAAGGAAGTCACTATTGCTGCCCAGACAGAAGGAGTTGGGGGTGATGGTCAGAGGATGTACATGAATGATAAATTAGTATGGTACATTAAAACAGTGGGCTGGGGGTGTAGCTCAATGGCTGAGTACTTGCCTATCATATGGAAGACCCTGGGTTCCATCCCACATTGCAGAAGAAAAATGAATTAAAATAATAAAAACAAATTTTTTTAAGTTTTGTTTGCAACCCCCACCACAATCAATTTTTAAACATTTCCATCTCCCCTAACAGAAAGCCCATATCCATCAGCAGTCATTCCCTATTCCTGGCCTCTAACGCCTCCCCAAGGCCTGGGAACCACTAATCTGTTTTCCATTCCTGTGAATTTGCCTTCTCTGGATATTGCATATACGTGGAATCATACAATATGTAAATGTGTATCTGGCTTCCTCCACTCAGCATTATGTTTTCCAGGCTTGTTCATGTTGGAGCGTGTATCAGTTGCTCATTCCTTTTTCTGGTGGAATGTTAACCCAGGACGTGGCTGTGGCACATTTATCATTCATCAGTTGATGGGCTTCTGGGTTGTTTCTACTTTCTAGCTATTATGAATAACCCTGCTAGGAATATTCATGCACAGATTTTCTGTGGTCAGATGTTCTCCTTTCTCTTGTGTACATGCTTAGTAATGAAATTGGTAGGTCATATAGTAACTCTGTATAACTACTTGAGGAACTTACACACTATGTTCTAAAGTGGCTGCACCATTTTACACTCCCCCAGTGATACAGGAGGCTCCAATATTCTTACCATCATTAGGGACTGTCTGTCTTTTTTACTATGACAAAATAGCTGCCAAGTCAGTGGTACTAAAGCATGTGCTTCCTGCTTACATGTGGCTGGGGAGGCCAGCCTATCAGAAGGAGGCCTGGTGTGCACAGGGTGGGAGCCACTTCACCCCATCAATCTCCAGAGCCATCAGCACCTCACCATGGCAATTGGGAGACCCCACCAAGGCTGCTGCCTGCTTATCCATATGTCCATATGGGTACTATCAGTGCTGGCCTCTGAAATGGCTCTCCCAGGCTGACAGACCCTTCTGGCCATGTGGTCTTTGTCAGTCAAGTGATAAATAAGTTCTCATTTCTTGGGGTCATCTTCCAGGCCTGTACTTGTCGGAATTCCACATCAAGTGGAGTTTCAAGTGTTCCTGAATGTGCCCACCACATGCTCACAGACCGTCTCTGTCTGCCCACAAGAAGCATCGTGTGTGGGTTTTCCTGTCCCTAGGTAAATCTGCTTTCTAATTTAAAAAAATGATTTTTAATATGATGGATAATTTCTTTTTATCTTAGACCCCATGCATCCCCACATACAGGATGATTTGGTACATTGGGCTGCTTCCGTATCTTCTGAGGTCTTCCTCTGTTCCAGACACTGTGCTAAGTGCTGGGCATACAGTACTGAACAAAAGGTGAGATTACTGCCTTCATGTAAATTCCAGTTCACGGAGAGAAGAAAAGCAATCAAAACAGTTACACAAAGATTTGATTGCAAATTTTGCCAAGCTCCTAGAAGTAAGGGATGTGTTATTGTGGGGGAAGGGACCAGGAAAGACCTGAACACAGATAAGAATTAGGTTGGTACAGAGTAGAAGGGAAAGTGGCCCAGGAAGGGACAATGGCATGGAAGAGGCCCTGAGGAAAGAAACCTCCTGGCCCTGTTGAGGAATGCCAGTGGCCTGAAGGTAGTGAAAACACTGGCAGGTGGTATAAAGTAAAGCATGTGAGGCAGCCAGGAGCCAAGATACACAGGACTCCGAGGCCATGGAATTTTTCCCCTGTGAGCAATAGGAAGTCACTGACATTTAATCACGGAAGAGACATGCTCAGCCTTTCTTCATTGTCCAAAGTTCCCATAGGCAGCCTTTTTGAGAAGACATCATGGAAGATGATTATGGGCTTCAGAGAGAACAGGCAGGTGGTGATGACAGTGACCCAGGAGGGGAATGTAGTAGCCCAGTCTAGGATGAGGCGTCAGGAATAGATTGTTAGGGCTTGCAGAGATACAAATCTCAAGAACAGGTATTTGCAGGAGTTTCTATTATAACCCAAGCTGTGCCAAAGCTGAAACTTTTTTTAAATTTTTTTCAGTGCTAGGGAACAAACAGAGGGCCTCATGTGTGTTAGGCAAGCAGTCTACCACTGAGCTAAACCCAAGCCCTATGACTGAAACTTTTAACCAAAAAAAAAAAAAAACAACCAACCTTGAGGGTTTTGCTCTCTGTTGTTTAAAACCTTTCAGGGCTTCTTGCTCTGTCTCATAACCCCCCTATTGTTGCTACTTATGGCAAAAGCAAAACAAAAAATATCAAGACATATCTGTATGCTAAGCACATTGCTGCTTCCCACCTCCCCGGTCTGGCTTGATCTACAAGCCTCTCTGCCCATAGAACGCCATCCATCTCCTCACCTCCTTCTGGCCATACATATCACACCCTATTAGTGACAAACCATGGTGGACAGCCTACTCTGTTTCCTGCCTCTGTACGTTTACTTTCTGTTTCAAGGTCCCTTAGTGTCCCTTGCCTGAATACCTCTCACTCAGCTCAGATGTGCTTTTCACAGGACCCCCTTCTGAGCCCCTCTAACATCCCACAAATACTCCCATTACTACAGTTTTCATTTTATTCTAAATTATTTTTGTTCATTACACCATTCAACAAAGATATTGAGTACCTGCTATGTTCCAGAACTTATTCCAGGTGCTGGGAGTTCCAGCGGTGAACAAATCACATTCTAGTTGATGGAGACCAGCAAGGGGAGGCCAGGTAGCAAATAAAATAAGTACAACCATGTGTCACTTAACAACAGCATGTGTTCAGAGAGCCATCCTTAGGCAATTTCATCATCATGTGAGCATCATAGAACACACTTACACAACTAGGTGGTCTCATCCACTACACACCTGCACTATGTGGTCCATACGTGGTATGGCCTACTCCTTCCAGGGCCACAATGAGAAAAGCAATGATGATTAAGTCCCCACAAGAAAAAATGATGTAATCAAAAGATACTGTAAACATATAATGTATGAGGCATCACAGCACACTCTTTACAGGAAAAAAAATTTTTTCTTTTTTTTTGTAAGTTAAGGGAATACACTCTAAAATGATGATAAAACGTGGTATAAGCAAATACATGCACTAGTAACAGTTGTTCATTACCATCATCAAGTATCAGGCACTGCACATAGATCTATGTGTTGCACTGTTGTGGCATTTTCTATAAAGCCCTCTCCTTTTTCATGAAAGATATCATGGTATTAAAAGAGTTAACTTTGACTTCTACTTGCTGTTCAGTTCTTTATTCACACATATGGCTACCAGGTATCGCTATTTCAATTATTTAGATCCAAACTAACTCTGTACCTTTATCTTTTCTTTAAAAGAGTAACACAAACCTTTTCCTATAAGTACTTAATTTCTAGTTAATAAGCTTTAAGAGTCTTTTTGTGATTAAAAATAAATTTCTCAGCCGGGTGCGGTGGCGCACGCCTGTAATCCCAGCACTTTGGGAGGCTGAGTCAGGAGGATCGCGAGTTCAAAGCCAGCCTCAGCAATGGTGAGGCACTTAGCAACTCAGTGAGACCCTGTCTCTAATTAAAATACAAAAAAAAAAAAAAAAAAAAAAAAAGGGCTGGGGATGTGGTCCAGTGGTCAACTGCCCCTGAGTTCAATCCCTGGTACCAAAAAAAAAAAAAAAATAAAAATAAAAAAATAAATTTCTCTTACTTTTAAAGTAGATATAAATCCCTTAGAGCAAAAAGCCCTTCATGAGCTAACATTCAGCCTTGCCTCCCTCTTTTCCCTGCTTCTAGGTTTTATAAACAACTGCTATAAAAGAAAAACAATAGTGCTTTGGAATCCCAGACAGAGAAAGTTGACTTTTATCAGACAGCCTAAATAGTGTGCAGAAAAAAACAGTTTCAGGGAATCCGTGAGAGAGAAATTTTCACCCAAACTAGATTAATAATGACAAAATTATAATATGCCCAGGCAGTCACATACAGGGCCTTGAAAAGGTGCAAGTGACCTCAAAACTTTGAAATATATATAAAAATAAGAAATCTAATATGTCTAAAATGTAATCTATAAATTAAGTCATGTCTGTATGAAATCATCAAAGAAAGTATAAACAATCTGTACTGCCAAAAATTATGCTTGAAAACCTACAACAAAAAAAAGTAAAGAGAGAAGATTCCACAGCCTGACTCGTGTGTCGGTGTGTTATTTTCCCCATCACTGCTTCTCTGCCTTCGTACTTCGTTGAGCACTCGCATTGTACCCCCTGGCTGGGACTGGCCCCCAGCATTGCACCTTTAAAAACTGCAGTGTAGTGGATTTGTTTACACCAGCAGACATTTGAGCAAGGTGTTGCACTGTGATATTACAATTGGCACAGGTGGTAGGAATTTAAAACCCCATTATAACCACCATCATACGTAGGTGGTTGTCATGTGGCACATCACTGTAGATAAGTAGCACCTCAGAAGGATAAAGATGCTCTGGAGAAGAAGGAAACAATGAGCAGGGTGGTGTCATCTGACATGACATTAGGCAGAACCACCAGGAGGGGTATATGTGCTGGCTGAGCCAGGTGGAAGGAGGGGGAGGGGAAGAACACACCCTCAGGGGCTCATAGGCCATGATGGGGACCTTATCCTTTCCTCTCAGTACGTGGGAGACCAGGACACCCAAATGCCAGCCTGCACGTGGGCAAGAGTGTCAGGGAAGCATCAAGTAGGAGCAGGCCCAGAGTCTGGCACAGTGAGAAGTGACAGGATATAGTGCCCACCCCACCCCCCCGTGTGGCACAGAGCGGATGCCCAGCAAACATCTGTTAAACTACAGGGAAGGGGCTGCCAGGGGCATAGCCTTCCCAGGTGACCTCGCAGGGGAAGGTTCTTGGCACTGCTCACTGGTTCTGGCCCTCTTTGCTAGTCAATGAGGGAGCAGATCCCCATATCAGTGAGGATCCCCCACAGATGGCCCCAGTCTTCAGTTTGGGGTCTCTGCATCAATGGGAGCCATGGCACCCGTGCACAGGGTGGGGACAGAGGGGAACGTGAATGTGGTGGCACTGCCTGGGCACTGCTGTGACCTGTGGCTCACCCACTGCTGACCTTATATAACAGGGAACTCCAAAAACAGCATCTGGCAGACACACTTTGGAAATATGGACAAGGTCCATGCCAGGCTGAATCAGTCAGTGGCTCCCACGCCCATGATAATCCCTGGCTCCTTTTGAAGGTTGGAGGTGAGCCCTGCCCAGACTCATCCTGCATTTCAGAATAAAACAAAACCAGACAACCTGAAACCTAATTCCCCAAGCCCCAGCTGTAGGAGCAGAAGTCTGGATTATGCTACACCCCACATTTGAATATTATTTTTTCCTTGTCACGCAAACTTCCTGGGCAGGGACTCTAAGAGCCAAATGGGCGGGAAGAAAGGTCCTTAAATATGTCCCCTCTTGGGTTTTGTTCATTCCAGGAGCCCCAGCCACTAGAAGAGACTGTGTCAAAGGTAATACTCTTCCCCCAAGTTCCCTATCCCAAGGTGGGAATATCTGGGCAGAGCCTGCCCTTGGAGCAGGGGCCCTAAGGGTGATAGGTCCTCATCCATCTGTGAGTGGAGCTGGTTCCTACCCCCGGGGTCATCATCTTAGGAATAAGCATCCTCCTAGTTGGATGCACTGAGGACCCCAGGTCAGATATCTGGCAGCTCTGCCATTCTTAGCACTAGGAGGCAGAGGTCCTGGGAATCCATGGAGCAGAGGAACTGAAGTGGTCTTTGGATGGAAGAGCTTGGTGGGCTGTCAGAGTTCTTCACTCCCCTGGAAGGCAGTGGGGCTGTGTAGTCTCGCCACAGACAGAGATGGATGTGGGTTCAAACCCTGACCTTGGCAATTGCCAGCTGTGACACAAAGACAGAGCACTGAACAGTTTTCACCTTCACTTTCCTCATCTGTGAGACAGATCCATAGCTGTTCCTTCTTCATGGGCTTTTCCTACAGAGCTTTGTGATGATTAAAGGAAGGCTGAGGGGGAGCCTAGATGAGGGATGCTAGGGCAAAGTCAAAGTCAGCACAGGTGAGGGGGGTGTGTTTCGGGGATACTGGAAAGGCACAGCATCACCCAGATGGTGGGCTGGCTCGGGGAGAAGGATCCCAGTTTGCATCAAAAGCTGCTCCTATCTGAGTGCCAAGCACTTCAACAGGTGCTTTGTGTTGCCATTAATCTTCTGTCAACTCTGGGAAGCAGTTCTGTGGTCATCCCTGGCTACTCACCCATGAGGTCCGCATGCTTCTGAGTGGTGATTCTGGGGCACGAGCCCAGCACCATCCTACTCACTCTAGGCTCTTCTGGTCTCAGTGGCTAGTGGCTGAGGTTACCGTGATGGTTCAACCATGCAAGACTGAGGAGGGAGCATGAACTTCCTGTAAGGCCGTATGGCTGGAGTCATGTTCAGCAGGAAGATCCTGGCCTACAGGCAGGTAGAGCCAAGAGGTCTCAGTAAGGAGGCTTCCCCAGCCTCCTGTCAAGTCACAGGGTAGCGGTAGCATGTTCAGGCTTGAGGTGTCCTGGAGATCAGCAGGGTCCCTCTTCCCTGAGCAGAAAGCCTGGGACTGGATCTGGGGTCAGCACCTCATGGGGAAGGGAGGTGGTGGAAGGAATCAGGAACCAAAATTCAAGCAGGATCCTATATCTAATATAACTAAGTAGTGTGTGTGTGTGTGTGTGTGTGTGTGTGTGTGTGTGTGTGTGTGTAATATGTAGTGATTTTTTTTTTTGCTTTTATTTTTGCAAAATGGAAATTCCCCTCCCTCCACCATGCCACCCAATGTTAGGCAATGTCTGTGGGTGGGTTAAATATCTCTGGAAGGAAAGTGAGGAACTGGTAATGGTGGTCACCTCTATGGGGTGGGACCTGACAGCTGGTAGAAAAATGGAAGAGAGAGACACTTCTCTGTGTGACCCTTTTTGTCTCTTCTCAATTTTGTATGAAGATGTATACCTATTCAAAAATGTGACAAACATTTAAAAACATATGAGCTCATGGCAAAAAAAAAGTCACACTAGAGAAGATAGAAACAAAGATCACTGGAGCTGGGGCACAGGGGTGTAGCTCAGTGGTAGAGGGTGTTTAGCTTGTGGGAAGCCCTGGGTTTGATCCCCAAAACAAGAACTAGAGAAGGGAAAGAAAGAAAAATATAAAAGGGAAAGAAAAGAAAAAAGAAAACAAAGATCACTAATAATATTACCTCCATCAATTGCTTCCCCCATGATGAGGCTACCTTTCTGGTCTTCTCTTGTATGCATGTGAAAGTGTGTGTACACCCACACATGCAAGCCTAGCACACCTATTCCTTATCCCTAGAGCCTGGGACACATCCAGCACATGCTTAATTAACATGCTTAATAACTTTATCTCATTCCTAAACACTGTACAATAACCATCACATGAATGCAGCATAGTTCGTTTGAACTGCCTCCTGCCTTTGGGCCTTTAGAGTGTTTTCAGTATTTATTATATACAAACTGTGATGACTTTCACAACTGTTTAGGAATACAGTAATTACTCTAAACTCCTGAATATAGACCTTCTGTGCAGGTAAAATACTTTTGAAAGCCTTTTGCTAGGAACCAATCCAACTTGCCAAGATGGTTTCTTGAATAAGTAACAGGTATCACCTCCATATTTTTGCACAGAAATCTGAAACCCTGTGAGTTCCTTGCAAGCATTGATCTGTGCCTCCCAGGCTTAGCACACACTGATTTAAAGATTTCAGCCTGCTTTAGCTCTGACAAGTCACCACCAGAAAAGGTTTGCAGGTGTTTTGAGGCTAGTTTTTCTTTAATCAACCTGAGCGTGGAATTTTGACCAATATTCATCCAATCTAATCTGGAAAGTGTGTTACAGAGTTTCTGGAATGTTTGCCTGGGGGTGTGTCACCAGCTTTGCAAGCAGGTAGAGGCAGGAGTGGGACACCAGAGATGCCAGGAAGGGTCCTGTCCTTAGCACACTGCCAAGAACCCACAATGAGCAAAGATCAGTGTCACGGCTTCCTCACCCTAACTGCGGGTGTCAGCTTGCTCTAGGACGGCTCAAAAAACACCAGAAGCGTCCTGAAATTTGCGGTAGAAAAAGGGACCTTGCAGAGAAAATGACAATTTTCCTGGATCCAGAGGAGATAACCCTCTTCCTATACTATTAACGCAGTGGGGGGACAGTAAGGGTGAGCAGTGCACTGGTGTGGGTGCCGAGATGCAGCTCTGGGCCAAGGACGTGGCCATCTTTCTAACCTCCTCCACCCTGCTGCAAGATCCTACCTGTCCCTAGGTACCATGAGCAAGATGAGCGACGTGGTGAAGAGGGCCAGGGCCGCCTTCAACTCAGGCCTGACCCGTCCGCTGCAGTTCCGGATCCAGCAACTGGAAGCGCTGCGGCGCATGATCCAGGAGCGCCAGCAGGACATCACCGAGGCTTTGGCTGCTGACCTTCACAAGGTGCTCAGCTAGCAGGGCTGCAGCGGCTGCGGGAGACCACCGAGAGAGTGGGAACAGTGTGGTCTGCTAGCATGCTGGGGTTCTGTGCCCAGCACTTTACAAAGGACCAAGCTCAGCTCCCCAAACCCTCTCTGAGTGTCATGACCATATAGAGGGGAAAATGACGCTTGGAAAGGTTCAGGAACGGCTTGGGGGTCACCCAGTTCATCAACAACTGAGAAGTAGCATATCACCCTCTCTTTTACTCTCAGCAAAGGGGTCCCACCATACCCCAGTGCATCTTGCTGTTGTGCAGGGTCCTCCCTTGTCCACTTTTACCTCCCGACCAGTTTTCTTCATCCAGTCTGTAGCATAAGACCCCCCATTTCAACCAGTCTACTCCTACATGACACCCGGAGCTTCGGGTGCCCTCATTCCCACATGGGAATATCTGGTTCTCCTGTGGCTGCTCCATCACTCACTCTGAGAGAATCAGACTCCTCCAGTTCACGAGACTTTCACCGTACTGCCCAGGAGTCACCTGAACTTGCTTCTACCCTCCCTCCTGGGAGAAGAGGAAGGGTGCCTCTGCAGGGTCCAGAACTCCGGAGCTCACTGCTCTGACGCTTCAAGGCCTTCCCACCACCCTGGTCTGTGGTTTTAGAAGATTGCTCAGGACGATTCATTGTGCTACTCCAGGAGGCCTGAGGCCCCAGGAGCCCCTGGTCCCCTGCCTACTCCCTCCATCCCCTTGTCTCCTGGCTTCTCTTCTGGCTGTCTTGGGAAGCCCTCTCCCTGTCCCATTTCTTCAGGGTGGTCTTTTGAGGGCTCTTTACTAGGTTCGGGTCTTATTTTGACCCATAAGCTTTCCCAGACAACACATTGCTCAATTTCCCCCCTCTCACTAATGACCCTCAAATCTATCCCCTCCATCCAGGCGTGGCTCCTTCATTCATGCACCAGCCCTCTCCCTTAGAGGCTCCTTCACATGGAACACATCCAAATCTGCTGGAGCCCCCAACCCAGCCGAAGTTAGATCCACCACTCCTGTTAGATCCTCACCTCTGTTTCCCCCCCAACCCCCATGTACCCTCTGTTCTTGGTCCCCTACCTGGGCTGGGGAACCCATGGTGTACAACCCCCATTGCCCTGGCAGCTGAGAGCTGGGGATGCCTGGCTTGCACCCCAGAAGCTTGGCCTTGGCTCTGGGCTACAAGCTTACATGGTGTCCTCCCCATAGAATGAATGGACCGCCTACTATGAGGAGGTGGTGTACGTTCTGCAGGAGATTGAGTATATGATCAAGACTCTCCCTGAGTGGGCCAAGGATGAGCCTGTGGAGAAGACTCCTGAGACCCAGCAGGATGAGTCCTACATCCACTCAGAGCCCCTGGGAGTGGTCCTCATCATCGGCACCTGGAACTACCCCTTCAACCTCACTATCCAGCCCATGGTGGGCGCCATCGCTGCAGGTACTGGAGGCTCCGTTCCAAGAGGGGCTCATGCCTGGGGGAAGAGGGGACCTGGTGGCAGACAGTGGTTTGATGTGACTTTCACGGGAGGCTGTGGGGATACAACCATTTAGTTAGGCCTCCAGGTGCCTGCATCTGAGGCCAGTCATATGCAGGTGACCGTGACAACAGCCTCCACTTGCCCATGTGTGTGGGGCTAGGGCAGCTCTCAGCTAAATTGACCAGGAGGGGCCAACACTACTCTCCCAACCAGCCCAAGAGCATCTCCCTCTCCTCTGTCCTTTCCTCTTCCCCAACCTCCCAGCAACTGCAGAGGGAAAGGTGCTGCTGTTCTAGCCAGCATGAGCCTGTGCGTGCACCTGCGCGCTGGTGTCTGTCCTGTGGCATCTGCTCATGCGTGCTCCTCAGCATGCGCCTGTGTACTGCGTGTGCTTCTGTGGTGTACGTCTACATGGTCATGAGTGCATGGCACGTGCCTGTGTGCCTGCAGCTCCTCCCTCCACTCCTCCAAGGACACTGATGTTGGAAGGAAGGCTCCAGGATTGGTCAATGGGAGAGAAGAGCGTGTGGGGTGGCCTGGTGTGGCACTGAGTCTCTTTGCTTTGCAGGGAATGCAGTGGTCCTCAAACCCTCAGAGCTGAGTGAGAACATGGCAAACCTGCTTGCCACCATCCTCCCTCAGTACCTAGATAAGGTAAGGTCCCCTCCAGGGCTCAAAGATAACTGTTAGAGGTCAGGTCTTTGGGACTTGACCAAGCCTTAGGTTGGGGCAGTATAGCTCCCCGAGCTGCCCTCTCCTGCTGGGGTGAGCAGAAAGTCCCTGAGCCCTAGTATGGGAGCTCTGCTTGCCAGTGGCCAGCCAGGGTGGGGTGCTGAGTTGCAGGGCCACAGGGCCACTGGACTCAGCCACTGCCCAACCGTAAGTGCAGGGGTGAGGAGGGAGTTGATCTTTGCTGAGCCTCTCCTCTCTCCTTGCATGGAAGGACCTGTACCCAGTGATAAATGGGGGTGTCCCTGAGACCACAGAGGTGCTCAAGGAGAGATTTGACCACATCTTCTACACGGGCAGCACGGGCGTAGGGAAGATTGTTATGATGGCTGCTGCCAAGCACCTGACCCCCGTCACACTGGAACTGGGAGGAAAGAGCCCCTGCTATGTGGACAAGGACTGCAATCTGGATGTGGCCTGCCGGTGAGGAGGCCATTCCTTCTGCTGCCTAGCACTCACAGGCCGCACGCCAAGCGCTGTGGTTCTGCTCTGAATAGCACAATTGGGCCCTTTCCCCACTGGGCCTGCAGTCCTCAGCAGGAGCTCTGGGGGTTGTGGAAGCTGGAAAGGAACCTCATTCACAGAAAAGGTACAGTGAGTCCAGGAAGGCTTCCTGGAGGGAGAGACCTCTAGGCAGAGCTCTGACCACTGTGTGGGCATCATAGGGGAGGCAACTGTCTAAGCAGAGACTGCAAAAAAAAAAAAAAAACAAGTGTGGGGCATGAAGGAGTTGGACCTGACCAGCCCTCTGCCATAATTGAGCTGATATCTGGAGATCATGACCCATGAAAAGGGTGTCCTTGGCAGAACTCATATCTTGACCTTCCGTCCTTAGCCAGGGCTCTGGCCACCTCTGCACCACATATGGTGATTGGGGGGGGGGAGGTGCAAGTAGAGGTAACACCTGGCCGTGAAGGGCTCTAAGAGGGTCATCATAGAGGCACGAAGCCCACCAACCCCAGACATCCCCCAGAAATTCCCCACCTGCCACCAATGAGTTCAGTACACACTGGCTCCAGAAGGACCCTGTGAGTGTGGTGAGGGGCGTGGGGATGCTCAGCCTACTGTCCAGAGTGGGTGGGCTGCTTAGGAGGACTCACTGTGACCCGCTCACAGCCTGTGGCTCCCACTGACCAGTGTGCTAACCCCACCATTCCATGCCTTGACCCTGAGCACGTGGACTAAGGCCTGTGTTCTTGGGACTCTTCCCATGGCCTGCAGAACATAGTCTACTCTGGAATTTTCACAGACGCATCGCCTGGGGGAAATTCATGAACAGCGGCCAGACCTGTGTGGCCCCCGACTACATCCTTTGTGATGCCTCAATCCAGCACCAAATCGTGGAGAAACTAAAAAAGTCTCTGAAAGTGAGTATGGGCCCTGGGGACTGAGGGTGAAAGCTGTAAGGCAAGAGGTGGGTGTGACACCAGGAATGACTTCTCAGACTTTAGCAAATAGTTCTTTCCTTCTGATCATAGAAGGAATACACACGCAATAGAGATCATTTCAAAAAGTTTAAAAACCATGAAAAAAAATCTGCATCCAGAATCCCATCACCCACAGTCTGCTGCCATGTGGCTTGGGAGCCTGTGACCATGACCAGGGTCTTTTCCTTCCCTGAAGCCTCCATCTCTTCTCAGGAGTTCTACGGGGAAGATGCCAAGAAGTCACGTGACTATGGAAGAATCATTAATGCCCGGCACTTCCAGAGGGTGATGGGACTAATTGAGGGCCAGAAAGTGGCCCATGGAGGTACTGGAGATGTGGCCTCCCGCTACATAGGTGCGTATTTTGCCCTCTAGAGCACTGCCATGCTGCCTGGTCCTCCAAGGTTCCCACCAAATTTGCAGCAAGCAGTACGGATACTTGACAAGCAAGCAAAGCCCTATGAGGAGTATAAATTGGTGAGAGGAGTATAAATTGCTCTCACCAATTTATACTTGGGCTTGGGGAGACTCTGGGGCCCTTAATAGGCGTGGGATGAGCATGCCTCCAAGGAAGTCCCCATTCCAGCCCCAGAAGCCCATCTCCCACAAGACCCAAGAGAGGTGCTTCAGCCCGCCCTCATCTCTGCACAGCAGCCGATGATGGGGACACTAGAGGTCATAAGAGGCCCTGGTGCCTAGGTGAGACCCATTTGGACCCCAATTTGTTGAAGAGAGAAAAGGAGATACACTTGTATCCCTCTGCCAGCTGCTGTGCTGCCCGCTTTATGCTTAGACTTTGACTACTCCCATGTTGGTTGATTCAGAGTGGTCCCAGTGGTCGGCCGTGATGGACCCCAGGATGTGCACGGATCATGAGAAGAGCTCTTCAGCCTCTCATCCGTCCCGCTCCCTAACACTAGGCAGCATCCTCTGTGAAAGAGGAGAAGCGGGAACCCAGCACCCTGGCTGGGTGGAAGGCGTCTCGGCACTGACTCTAGCTCCTTTCCCACCTCAGCCCCCACCATCCTCACGGATGTGGACCCCCAGTCCCAGGTGATGCAAGAGGAGATCTTTGGGCCAGTGATGCCCATCATGTGTGTGCGCAGCCTGGAGGAAGCCATCCAGTTCATCAACCAGCGTGAGAAGCCCCTGGCTCTCTACGTATTCTCCAACAATAACAACGTGAGTCTGACACTCCTCCTACCTGGGTCCCGGGGCTTCTGGGCACAGCACTCACATGCAAGTAGGATCCAGGGATCCACAGCCCTGAATTCAAATTACAGCTTCCTAGTTCATTGGCCATGTGACATTAAGCAAGACGTTAAACCTTCTGAACCTCTTTAGCCTTGTCTTTAAGAAGTATCTAGGAAGACAGTAGCATCACCTGGTCATCGGAGCTGTTGCTCATACTATCTCCCCAGGTGATGCTGAGAGCCATGTGATACTTGGGAAGGGCTGAGATGGTAGGTAGCTATGCCTCTGCTACCTCTGTCCTTATGTCCAGAATGTGCTGAGACAGGACAGGAAGGGAAGCCCTCGGCATCCTCTCAGCAGGAGTGGATGATCACCAGCTTGATCTTCATACAGGTGATTAAGAAAATGATCTCAGAGACTTCAAGTGGTGGGGTGACTGCCAACGACGTCATCGTACACATCACTGTGCACTCTCTGCCCTTCGGGGGCGTGGGTGAGTCTAGGACTGGCTCTCAGCCCACCTGCTTCCCCCTGCCCAAGGTTCCCACAGGGCCAGGCAAACCATCAGGGAAATTCAGGGGGACCTGGAGCAGCCAGGAGCCATAGATTCCCACTTATCTTTCCTATTTGGACCTCTGACTTCTGGTTTGGAGCACTAGTGCATCCTAGTGCACTAATGTGTTCCAGGAAGGCTCCAAGTCAAGGGTTTTAACCTATTTAGTGGCATAGCTGGCATGGTTTGGATTCTTCCTAGGTACTCCCTGTATCGTCCCCAATGGATGCCCAGGGAGACATCCTAATGATTATTCACCTGTAGGAGGCTCATAAAAGGGCCCTTAGAGGCTTGTAGGCACAACTTGGGGGTGGAATCCTGGACCTGAGCAGGCTCTTTCCACAGGAAACAGCGGTATGGGGGCCTACCATGGCAGGAAGAGCTTCGAGACCTTCTCCCACCGCCGTTCTTGCCTGGTGAGGTCTTTACTGAATGATGATTCCCACAAGGCCAGGTACCCGCCAAGCCCAGCCAAGGTGAGAGGTGGAGAATGGGGCTGCCAGGGGAAGCAGGCTGTGCCAGACAAGGCGAGGGCTTGGGCCTTACTGCTCCCACCTGTCCTTCCTTATAGATGCCCTGGCACTGAAGAGGGCCACTACACCTGGCCTCTCTGTGCTGTGCTGCCACCAGAGGATGAGACACCCTTGCTTGCTCTCCTACTCCTGGAGCTTCTGACCCTGGCCTCTTGCTTCTCTGTTCTCATGAAAGCCCCCAACTCCCCGATGGACCCTGGGCCTCAACTCTCCAAGACCCTTCCCCTTGCAAGACACATAGGATCAATAAAGTTTTTTGAATGGAAAGTCATGCTGGTAATGCTTCTTTTACATCCTGCACTCACTCACCCTGTCCCACCTGATCCCACTGCCTCTTGAGATTTGGTCATTCCAGTGAACCAATGAACCCCTCCCCACAGCCTCACATCAGCCCAAAGGGCCTTGAGGCAGGAGGTCATGGTGTTGGGGTGGTGTGTCTATTCCACTTGGTCTTTGGGATGTCAGCTCCATAGCCATGGTGTCCAGCTGTGCAGAAACCAAGGAGGCTGAGCCTTGATGACTAGGGGCCTCCAAAACCAGATATCAATGCACTCTTCTCAAATCTGATTTGGCATCTTGGGAAGGGTCCCTCATGAAACAACACAGTGGTCAACAGAGAGCCCCCTTGGTGATGTCAAAGTGCTGCTTGTTGGGGCAGAAAAACAAAGGGTTCCGTTAGGCAGCAGCTCACCCAAGGTGCCATCCTTAGGGTCCTGGGGAATCAGGGTCCATGGAGGGAAGACTAAAGGGGGATGATGGTCTGAAAGACTGATCAGAGTGAGAGTCAAGTATCAGCCCCACCTGGGCCAGGTAGATGAGTTGAGCAAGTAAGGCAGTAACCTGCGAGGCTGGACCATCGGTGGTAGACCCTCTTGGTACCATGGAGGCCAGTCCCTCCCTCAACCTGGTAAGAATGACTGTGACTCAGGTGTCACCCTAGAGGCACTGCAGCCCCATGCTGTCATCTCTGTTTTCTAGGCCCTGCCTTTGCTATCCTTCCTGTGTGTGACTACACGAATCATTGCTGCTCCCAAGACAGTCCAACCCTGTGCCTGGCCCAAGTCCTGTCCCTGAAGTCAGAATTAGACAGGCAGATAGGCAAGGATCAGATCCAGAGAATGGAGGAATTGAAATGTTAATTTCTTCAGAGCCCTTACCTGCTCCAACCTGTTGCTAAGGCAACCTGTAGGGGGGGGGTTGTCCCTCCCTAGAGGGAGTTATTAATTGTGCCCGCTTCCTGCCCAGATCACTCCAAGTTGGCCCCTCCAGCCAGCCCATCTGCTTCTCACTTTTTGGCCATCCCACCCAGCATCTCCTGGGCCTAGTCACACATGCAGGAAGGAGAGAGAGAAGGGAAAGAGCATAAAGGAATAAAGAGCATAAGAGAATAAAGAAAGCCTAGGACATACTAAAAAAAAAAAAAAAAAAAAAAAAAGCAAAACCCCCTCCCTTCTTGGGATACCAGGATACCAGTTATGGCCCCCTTCTCCCAGGAAAAGTCTATGTTACCCCTTTTTAAATAAATCCTACTTTATATACTTGGCTCGGCATGCTTCTCTAATGTTATGCTTCAACACGTGAGGAAGCAGAACTCGTCACTGGTATCTGGTGATATTATTCCCATCTCCCTGTTTCCCACCCCTGTCCCTGCATTCTCTCCTGCACCATTGCTCTTTTCTCCTGTACTAGATCATTCCTTGGTGATAACACTTCACACCTCATATTTAAAACCCTCCTAGCCCCAAAATGCCCCAAACTATAAAGCAGTTACCTGTGCTCCCTTCCCTCTAGTGCCCTCTGTTAGAAAAATGCTGGACATAGTTAACTTAGCCGGGAACACTGTGTAAGTGAAATAAAAGGGTTTATTGGGGTGCCACGTGGGCAAGGGTAGGGAAAGGAAGGGAAGGGAAGGGGATTAGGGAGGGGGGGAAAGGGATGGATGGGATCAGGGACAGGCAGGAACAGAGAGAAGCACGAACAGAGAGAGGCAGGAACAGAGAGCGATTTCAGTCCGGGGCTGGTTTAAATAGAGTAGGGGTCATAAAACCCCCCCTGGAGTGAGTCCTTGCCCTATAGGCCAGCAGAGGTCAGGAGGCAGTGGACAGGGCACTTGCTGGTCAGGTTTTCTGGTCATGCTGAGGCTCTTGGGAGGTGTAGTTTTTAACAAAGCACCTGGGGAGGTGTGGCCTTCTGCCTGGGAGGCACAGCCTCCTGCCTGGAATCCAACATTCCGCCCTTTTTGATTTCTTAGGAAGAGGGGTGTCGTGTTTCAATCTGGCTGCTTCAGAGCTGAAATGGGGCGACGACGTGGGGTAGTTTTGAGGGGGGAGATGTGGGCAGGCAGGTCCAGCTGGAGGGTGAAAAAAAATTCCCAGGAGGTAGGCGTGGAAAAGATGAATCTGTCCAGGTATGGGATGGATGAAGTTTCTTTGAAGCCATATGTCGGTGAGGGTGTCAAACCAGGCTTCTGCAGAAAGTCACTGGGGGAGTCAGCCGGAGAGCATGTAGAAATTGTGGGCCTTGCGAGTTTGCAGGTAACACTATTGTGGAAGCAACAAAGGGAAAGAAGGTGAGATGGGTTATTGTCCATAGGCCTGTGTTCCACCAGGTGGGACTTACGGTGAAGAGGCCAATGGAGAGTGCGAAGCATATCATAATGAGCATCAGGTGGCAGCATAAAGGCAGGACTCAGCAGGGCTCTCTGGTTGGAAAGTCATCCGTTGGTTTTTTCAACAGTAGATAATCCCTAAGGAAAGCTGGTTAAAAGTTCAAAACGAGAAAAACAGAAAAGATTATTTTGAGTCGGTAACAAGAACACGAGAGAAACGAATTTTTAGGGGATCGGTGGGACTGGGAGAGCAAGTATACTGAAGTGGTTGTTTGTTGTCCTTTTGTGGATCTTCAGTTGGTTGAGCAGCTGGTTTCAGTCTGGAAATATGAGTCCAAGAAGTCAAATTTTCTGAGGTTTCACGAAGCTTAGCAGCTGTGGGTGTGCACAGCACAACCTGGAAAAGTCTTGTCCACTTTGGGACAAGGGAGACTGTTCCTGTGTCCTGGGGAGGGGAGAAATATACCCAAGAACTGGGTGTTAGTGGGAATGAAGCAGTGAGTCTACCTGGGTCAGGCAGAATGAAATCTTGGCACTTTCATAGCTAATGTCTGATGAAGGACAAGATGGGAAAAGAAAGATCTTTGGGTAGGTGTCCTTGTGTTGGGGAAACTCCAAGTGGAAGAGCTGGTCGCCCAAACATAACATCAAAAGGGGATAGCAAAGAAGGTTTCTTTGGGAGGACTCGGAGCCTAAAGAGGGCGAGGGGAAGTAAGAGTTCTATTACTCTCTACCTTCCCTGAGGACTTGGGGTGATATGGGATGTGAAAATGCCAAGGGATATTAAGGGAAGTAGAAACGCTTTGGGTAACCTGGGAAACAAATTCAGGCCCGTTGTCAGACTGGATGGATGTGGGCAATCCGAAACGGGGGAGGATTTCTGAGACTAGAATGGAGGCTACTGTGGAGGCCCTTTTATTGGAAGTAGGGAAGGCCTCCACCCATCCAGAGAAGGTGTCTACCAAAACCAGGAGATATTTATGTCTCCGGGCAGCTGGCATGTTGGTGAAGTCTATCTGCCAATCGGCTCCTGGAAGCTGGCCTCGAGCTTGGTGAGAGGGAAATGTTCCTAATTTAAGGGGAGTATATGGGTTGGTGCGCTGACATGCAGTGCACGCGGAGGTGAGCTGATGGAGAAACTGTGTGTCTTCAGGAGTCAGGGTGAGGAGAAAGGGGGAAGGGAGAAAGGGAAAGGGGAACTGGGAAGGGGAGAGCTGGTGAGAAGATGACAGCGAGAAGAGAGTGTGAGTTCTGGACAAGCTGGGGCTTAAGTACAGAGGAGTGGGAGCGTGACTTGTATGGTCTGGATTGGCTCAGAAAGGGAGAGCCCGCCCTGGGTTGAATTCCCACCAGAGGCGAGTATTCCCAGGATCAGGAAGGGCGGGGACTCGGAGCCCGCTAAATGTGAATTCTCGTGAGAGGTGGGCACTTCCGGGAAGGCGCCTGGGGGTATGGCCTGCCAGCCTGAATCTTATCCAACAGATACCACTAGTTATCAGTGACTGTTATCAGTTACAAGTTCTGCTTCCTCAAATGTTGGATTTTGAACATCACAGAAGCACCAAGGCAAGCGAATAAAGCAGGTTTTGTTTAAAAATAGTAACAGACTTCTCTGGGGAGGGAGAGAAGGGCACCATAGCTGGTATCCTGGTATCCCAAGAAGTGACAGCATCCTGCCCTTTTTATATATTTTAGGGTTTTTTTGTTCTTTTGCTCTCCTCCCCCTTCTCTCTTTCCTTCTTGTGTAGCGACTAGGCCCAGGAGATGCCCGTGGGATGGTCAAAAGGTCAGAAGCAGATGGGCTGGAAGGGCCAAGGTGAGTTGATGGGGAAGGAAGGGGGTGGCAGTCCAGGGGGCATTAATTAGCAGCTCCCTGTCGGTTCAGATGTTTCATTAACAGCCTTCTGGGAGGGGCAGTATAAGCTGGTAATCTTGGTTCTCACCAGCTGCCCATTAAGCTAAGAAAACTGCAAAGAAATCACACAACACACAGACATGAGTTTCTCACATCGAGGGCAGGACGGCTCTGCGACCTTAAGGGTCAGCTTCCACACTGGACAGAGCTGGAAAGAGCATGCCCCTGGAATTTCTTTATTTTATAGGGGGGAGGGGGGGACACACACAAAGGAGTGTAGTGGCACCCCCTCCTCCACAGAAAACCTTAACTAAGCTTCACCAGAAATCTTCACCATGGCTGATTTTAGGACTGCCAGCAAAAAAAAAAAGAGTCTCTACAAAAAAGTTCAATGTAGATAAACTTCTTACTTTCCTGTTGCTCTATTGCTTGGCCACTAGCCTAAAACAAATCAGCACTCCTAGTGCTGAACACTCCTTTACTTGTTTTTCACAAACATATATCCAGTATAATAGTTTGTAGAAGTGTGTTTGCAAGTGCAATGTGTGATAATAAAAGGACAAATTATTTTATTTATTTATTTTTTTGTGGTGCTGGGGATTGAACCCAGGGCCTTGTGCATGCAAGGCAAACACTCTACCAACTGAACTATATCCCCAGCCCAAAGGACACATTTTTTTAACAAGGCCTCTGGCCTTGGGCTGGAGCTTCACAGAGAAGTCTACATTTCTAAGATAAGTTACTAATTGGGCTCCATAGTAACAGCTGGTAGGGGAGAGAAAAAAAGGGGAGAAGAAGCTCTCCCCTTCTCAGGTGTTGTCCTTGAAGAGTAAACTTGCCCAGAACAGTGGAAGAAAAAGCTGCTTTTATGTGAACTTCTGTAAACTGTGAACTTCTGAGCCCCTCCCTTACATGCTGGGTATAAAGTTCTGAAACTGCCTAAACTCGGTGTTCAGGGGATTAATTGATTACAAGGAGAGCTGTACCCTCTGAACCCAGCTGCAGCCAAAATAATAAAACTGTTTCCTGTTATCTTCGGTGCCTTGCCTCGTCTGTCCCTGCAACAGGAGCTTCGATGGAATGTTCTTCACCAAATAAGGCAAGGGATAATGTTTTGAAGGTGGAGTCTTGCTTTGTGATGTCTTGTGGTCAGCAGATTGACTGACATCTTGGCAAGTCACTCCCACCTCAGGTGCTGTGTGGGATCACAGGCAGAGCAAGAGGAAAGGCACACTTAGGACACACAGCCCAATCAGCATGCAACACCAGACCTATCCCCTCATATTGCTCAAATGTGCAGAGGTCACACACACAGCCTGTGGATGGCTCAGGACACTTGGTAATCAAAGCACTCCAGAGGCATTGACATGCCAACCTCCCAAGGGCGGTCTCCAACTTCCCAGACTCAAATCAGCCTCCATTTTCTCAATCTAACCCAATTGTCTATCTACACTGACTGCCTGTCTTTAATTCTTGCTTCAACATGAACAAAACACCTGAGAAAAACAGTTTGAGGAGGAAAACTTTATTTGGAGTTTCACAGTGTCAGAGGTCTCAGTGCATAGATGGCAACTGGCAGAAGAGTGTAGGGGAGGAAAGGAACTGGGAGTGATATTGCCTTTTACCATGACCCCCAAATGCTGAAGTATAACACCAGAGAAGTACACCAAGGCAAGTGTACAGTGGAAGTTAAAAGGCTTTATTAAAGGATAGCAGAAAAGACTTCTCCCCAGAGGGAAAAGGGGACCCAAAAGGCAGAATCCGTGGGAAGGGAAGGTCTTTTCCCTTTTATAGCTAAGGTCTTCTTTTTTCTTCCTACATTCCTGTCCTTTATCTTGCTTAGCTCCCTCTATCCTGCATGTGGTGGGGGATGCAGGTGGGAAGGCCAAAAGGTGGAAGACAGGTGGGCTAGGGGCGAGGGGAGGAGTGTTCTGGGCAGGAAGAGCCTAGGGTGATTTGATTAACATCTCCCAGTCTTGGTGGGAGCTGCTTCATTAACAGTTCTTTGCAACGGGCCTGGGCCCTTGGGCACATTAACCTTTCAAACTCCCAGGGGTTGTTCTGGTTTCCAGGGCTCAGATAGACTCCATTTTCTTTTTCTTTCTTTTCTTTTTTTTATATATATATTTGTTTATTTGCTTTAGTTGTACACAATGCATTTGTCTTTACCTGGTGCTGAGGATCGAACCCGGGTCGCTGAGCCACAACCCCAGCCCCGGACTCCATTTTCTTTATGGACTCCATTTTCTTATCAGACTCAATATTAGACCCAATTTACCTAACTACCTATCTTTAAATCTGGCTTCAGGAGCATGGCACCAGGAGGTGGGAGAGAGCAAGAGAAAGATTCCCCTCACCACCAACAAAATACATACCCTAATGACCCATCTCCTCCAGCCACACCCTACTCGCCCACCAATGAAGCCAGATTTAAATCTAGGCAGTGAGTGTAGATAGACAAATCGGGTCTAACATCGAGTCTCATAAAGAACACGGAGTCAGGGGTAGAGCGCTCGCCTAGCACGTGCGCGGCCAGGGTTCGATCCTCAGCACCACGTAAACATAAATGCATTGTATTGTGTACAACTAAAGCAAATAAATAAACATAAAAAAAAAAAAGGAACATGGAGTCCATACGGAAAATGGAATCAGTCTGAGTCCTGGAGAGACATAGAACAACTCCAAGGGCGATAAGATGGTTAATGTTCCCAAGTTGAGGGCCCATCTTAAGGAATGTTAATGAAACAGCTCCCAGCAAATGGAGATGCTAATCAGCTAGCCCTAAGCCCTTCCTGTGGGTCCCCCACCCACCATGGGCCATCCAATGTCACATCTTTTGACATTCTTGTCCCAGGCAGGACAGAGATAGAGAACATAAAAAGAATAAAAGAAAGATTTCAGATATAAAAAGGAGAAGGCCTCTCCTCCCTTGGGATTCCTGGTTTCAGGATCCCCTTCTCCCTCTGGGGGAAGTCTTTTTGCTATCCTGTAAATAAAGCTTTCCATTTTCCACTCTGTGCTTGCCTTGGAGTGTTCAGGGGAGCAAGAACTCGCTCGGGTAAAAAGCGGTTTCACCATGACCACCAAATTAATCCCTATGGGGAATTAATTATCAGGGCATTACTGTGCTGATCATGTCAAGGCTCACATAACTCAATCATTTCACCTCTAAACTTTCTTTCATTGTCTCACACATGTCTAAACCATAACAAGTGGTGAAGGCAAGAAAGGAATATGAATCAACATAGCTACAACTCTGGGGTACTGACTTGAGCTCCCAGGTTATATATGATAGGGGAGCCAGAAGTATGCATGGTCAAGCAGTCTTGGTCAAACTGAGGTCTAGTTGATCATTATCTCAGGATTGGTCCGGAAGGGCCTTGTCAGCAGCCATAAGAAAGCTGCTGTTGCCCGGGGTGTAATTTCCACACATCACAAACTATTTATCAATCAGACCTGTTCTTGGAATCCAAAGTGACTGTAGGTGAAAATGACTCTGAGCAAAGGAGACAGATAAAAAATGCAAGCAGAGTTGCCACATTTTTATCCTACTTTCAGCTACTCACTGGGCATCTTCAGGTCAAAGCAAAGAGTTGGTGTTTTCAGCAAAGCAGACTCCATATCCTTGTAACTCTCTCAGCCACCTCCTCCCACTTCCTCCCAACATTCTCTTCTCTGATTTCCTAGATCCCACACACTTCAGTTCTCCTCCCTCACAAGCTTCTGTTGCCAAATTAAAGTCTCCAGCCTTGACCCTGAGCTCCTGACTCTTACACCCAACTACCTCCCAGGCATATGAACTCAGATTCTGAACAGGAACTTCATACTTAGCCCCAAAAGAGAACTCTTTTATCTTGCCAATGTGGCACCATCCTTCAGAGAGCTGCTGAAGCCCAGACCTAGGAGTCATTCTGTTGTACCCAATTTTCAGGAAAAAAGTCTCACAAGCCACTCACATAACAGCCAATGAAGCCTTTATTCTGGCCAGGGCCACCAACTACGTCCAGCACAAAGCAGGAGAGTAGAAAATGGCGCCTGCTCATAGCAAGGGCAGGGTTTATAAAGCACTGGGTTAATAGGCCCTCAGGTGGAGAGGGTTTAAGGGTGGGTCAATGGGTCATCAGGTGGAGACAGTCCAAGTCCAGTTTAAGTCTCCTTTGCTTATAACAATTCTCGCCTCCCTGGTTTCCTTCATGACCAAGACCTCAGCACCCTCAGGGGAGGCCTGAAACTCTCAGGAAAATGTGCCCTTCTCTGCAATTCCTCATCACATCCTGGTCTGAGCACTGTTACCGCCATTTACTGTGATGAGTCCTTGCTTCCCCCAACTTTGAAGCATGCCAAGGCAAGGGTAGAGGGGGGAAAAGAAAAGCTTCATTTAAGGACAGCAGAAAAAGACTTCCCCTGGAGAGAGAAGAGAATGTGGGAATCTGTGGGAAGGGGAGGTCTTCTCCCTTTTATATCTAAGCTCTTCTTTTGTTCTTTTTGTTTATCTCTTTCTGTCCTGCCAGGGACCGGAGAGCCAAAAGGTGTGACACAGGTGGACCCAGGGGGGTGGGGGAAGGGTGGTCTGGCCGGAAGGCTTGGGCAAGTTGATCAGCATCTCTCTGTTTGCTGGGAGCTGCTCCATTAACATTCTTTAGAGTGGGCGCTGACCTTGCAGACTTTGACATTCTAATCTCCCCTGGGGTTGTTCTGGTTTTTCCAGGACTCAGACCGACTCCATTTCCCTTATGGACCCCATTTTCTTTATTAGACTTGATATCAGACCCTATTTGCCTGACTACACTCACTGCCTATCTTTAAATCTCGCTTCGGCACCATCATACGCTTCCCAAGTGGACATATTTCCTCTAGTCTTGCTCCCCTGCGATTCGCTCTTCACTGAGAATACAGATGAAACCCCTAAAACAAAACTTAGACCATGACATCCTAAGGGCCAGTTTATAAAAAATTAAAAATAACAAGCATATTCCTCCTGTTGAAAATAATGCAAGAGATTTCCCTGCCTTGTATTGGATCAATTACTTTGGGAAAATGTCTTTACAAACTTTTTCTTTGAAATGTGTGAACAGACCTTTTAGAAGCCAAAGAAGACTCTTGCTGGTTTGAGAGCCAGTAATATATTTCTTAAGGGTTCTGGCATTCATCTCTTTAAAATGTGAATTTTGGTACTGAAGGGGAAAAGTCTTTGCATAAAATGCAATCATAGAGGGAACTGGCCCCCATCTCTGGTTCCTGTGGGAGATGTCAAAAGAGGAAATTAAAGCAAATGAAGTTTAAAGGTCTTAGTTGGCTTTTATTTGCACTTCTAAAATCTGGGCAACACCTCCTTCTACAAAATAGGTTAATTGTTTTACTGAGCAGAGGAGGTTGTCGGTATAGACAGAGAAGTGCTGGAAAGAGCAAATAGAACAAAAGAAAATTGCTGCTTCAAAGTTACTTTCCTTATAGGGTTAAAATGGAAGGGTTAGGTAAATTAGACCCATTTAGATTGGTTACTCGGAAATTTCTGGTTTGTTTTTGTTAGAAAACTGTTGAAACATAGTTAACTTAGCCAGGAACACTGTGTCAGTGAAATAAAAGGGTTTATTGGGGTGCCACGTGGACAAGGGTAGGGAAAGGAAGGGAAGGGAAGGGGGGTAGTGAAGGGATGGACGGGAATAGGGGCAAGCAGGAACGGAGAGCAGGAACAGAGAGAGAGCTCAGTCTGGGGCTGGCTTAAATAGAGTAGGGGTCATAAAACCCCCTTGGAGTGAGTCCTTGTCCTATAGGCCAGCAGAGGTCAAGGGGGTGGGTAGTGGACAGGGGACTTGCTGGTCAGGTTTTTTTGGTCACGCTGAGGATCTTGGGAGGTGTAGTTTTTAACAAAGCACCTGGGGAGGTGTGGCCTTCTGCCTGGGAGGCGCAGCCTTCTGCCTGGAATCCAACAGTTTTGAAAAGCGGCCTGCTTCAGAGTTCAGTTCATTCATTTATTTTTGCTGTACTGGGATTGAACCCAGGGTGCTCTACCACTAAGCTACATCCTCAGCCATTGTGTTTTTGTTTTTGACACATTCTGCGATATTGGGAGTTAGGACTGCAACATATGAATTTGGGAAGGGTGTGGGGGATGATCACACAATTCAGCCCATTTCAGTCAGGAAGAAGTGTGGGTGACAAATGATGTTGTTATATCCTCTTACTTGAGGGCTAGTTATTTTTCATCTTGGAAACATATATGAAGGGGTTATAATTGATTGACTTATAAGGGGATAAGCTTCCTTTCTATCTTTGCAAATTCTTAACAAATTGCCTTAATGCTTATTCAATAACTAAACTGTTTTGCTGAGTTGGGAGATTGTGGTTTTAATTATATTTCCCCAATACCACTGAAGGAATTCAGGGGATGCCAACCCAAAATATACTACTTTGGCATGCTGATTTGTTCAAACTAAGGGCCAGAACTATGGCTAGTGCATAGTAGGTGCTTAACACATATCTGTGGAGTAAAGGAAGAAATGAATGAGTTTAAATGGTATCACTAGTGGGGTTTTTTGTTTGTTTGTTTGTTTATATTCTGATTCTCCTCTACCTCATATCATCATCCTATCTGAAATTATATTATTTTAAATGATGACAAGCTTCATGTGAACCAGTTCTGTGGGATGAAACAACCCAGACGTTTTATTATTTATTTATTTATTTATGTATTTATGTATTTATTTATTTAGTGTGTGTGGTGCTGGAGATTGAATCCATGGCCTCACACAAACTAGGCAAGCGCTAAACCCCTGAGCTAAACCCCCAGCCCCAGCCCAGAAGTTTGAAGCTATATTAACAAAAAAGGCAACATCCTGATCAAAGATGATGTATCCTACTGTCTTCCTCAGAGCCACTCAGGGCCCTTCCAAGGTGAGAGACCCAGAGGCACCTCCCTGATAAATGACAGTTACCCCCTAGTCAAATGGGAAGAAGGAGAAAGGCTTGGCTGGCACACTCTACCTTCTCTTCCCCACTTTTACCCCCCCAACAGCTCTATACAGCAAGGACATAAACCCAGTTAAAGAGGAGGAAACTGGAGCTGGGGTTGTGGCTCAGCAGCGGAGCGCTCGCCTCGCACGTGCGCGGCCCGGGTTCGATCCTCAGCACCACGTAAACATAAATGCATTGCATTGTGTACAACTAAAGCAAATAAATAAATATTAAAAAAAAAAGAAGAAGAAAAAAAAAAAAAAAAAGAGTAGGAAACTGAGGTTCAGGAAGTAATGCCACTTGGCCAAGGTCTCACTGTGCTGATCACAGCTACCATGGCGCAGGAGCATCTGCTCTTTGCTAACACCATGGTGGCTCCTCAACACCTTCACATGAAGAGCTGTTGTAAGAGCTGGGAATAGTCAACCTGGAGAAGAGGAGGCTCAGGATTTCCAAGGGTGTCCTCTGCATGTTTCAAAGAGAGGAATTAGTATCTATGGGTAGTAATTATAAATGTCTCTCCTTCCCCTCCTCATTTCCTCCCTTTCTCTTCCTCTTCTTCTTTTCATCCTCTTCTTTCTCTTTTCCTATTTATCATTAGTATTATAACACAATTTATAGTATAAACTCTTTTAGTCATAAAATTTCAAACCTGACCTGTTTTCCACTAATCCCTATTTCCAAAGTACATTTGAACTTAAAACAATTAAAGAGAAAAAAAAAAAAAAAAAAACACTTGGTCTACCCCCAGTACCCTGATCCAAACTACTGCTTGTTTTTCCCATGACATGGTTAAGGAATGGGCTAAAAAGTTATGTGCACAGTTATGATTCAACCCTTTTAAACAATGGCTATCAACCAAACATAAATGGCCAAGAATTGTCATAACCTATGTGTCACCAGGGAAAGCAGGTGACATTCTTGGATTGCCCATCACAGACCATGACACACTATGCATAGTGCACAGGAGCGTACCTCTGACACCCCAATTCATAGACCAGTATCCACAACCTCAGCAAATCATTCTTCAGTTCCATTGTTGCCTCTAGCATTTAGATTCTCAGATTAAAACTTTTTTGGTTTTGTAATCATAGTCTCATCCGATTTACAAACTAAAAAGCAAAGTTTCCATCCATAGAAGGCTTCCATCTTTGTTACATTTTGCTTGGACCTTTTGTTATTATAGAACAGAAGGAAGATTTCATCCTGTTTTTTCACTCAACAAACATTTATTGGGTGGGCTGTTGCAGGTGCTGGGGATGCCAAAAGAACTATCATTTTGAGGATATTACATTGATTGGAATATTTAGTCAGGATAGGCTAGGTTACACTGTCATAACAAGTTCAACTCAGAATATTTGTGGTTAACACCGTAGTGTTAACCAACAATAGAAGGTTCTTTAGATTATGAAAAAATGAAGTATAGCTACTATGGTGTTACCAGCTCTCAGCTGCAAATGTTGGGCCCCTCTTAGTGTTACCAGCTGTCAGTGTTACCCGATCTTAGAGCCACCAGCTCAGCTGAGAGCTACTCCACTCAATCCAAGGTAGAAACCACAAAAAGGCAAAACAACAGCATGCAAACAAGACTTTATTGGGGCTCATTCTGCAGAATGATAGTATGGGAATTCTGCAAACAATAGCTGACTGTGTCTTTGAGAGCCTGCCCCTTACGCACCATCATTTGCTTTCAGCTGCCAAGAGATGGTGAAGGTGCTCCCTGTCACCACCCCAGGAGGCCACTCAAAGTTGCCCTGGCGAGCCTCGAGGACCATCATCCACACTGGGTCTGACAGCAGCAGCTGTCAGTGGACGGGAGGTCACAGGGGAAGTGCAGCAGCTGTGGTGATCAGAGCAATGGCTGCTGGGGCAGCTGCACAAGAAGCAGCAGCTGACACAGCTGGGACAGTGGCTGCTGCCTCAGCCTCAGCAGCAGCCACCCTGTGGTGCCCAGAGTCTCCAGCAAGGACAGGGTGGGGAGGTGGTGGCCTCCCCTGCAGCCTCCTGCCCTATCTGGGTCCTGAGCCACCAATGAACATTGCAGGAGGCAGCCATTTCCCCATCACTGCCGGGTCCGGCAGGCTGCGGTGGCCACCTGGCTGCATTCCGGGGCCATGGCAGACGCCATCCCATGGGCTGGGCACCAGGCAAAGTGGTACGTGCTCCCACAGGCCCAGGCATCTCCAGTCAGCTGCAAAAACTGCTCCCCTCTGATAAAAACGGGAAAACAAAATACAAAACCAACAACACCCTTTGGGGGGGACTCCACCCTTCCTCCTCTCTTTCATCAGGAGGTTGGTGGAATTCTGCTTCACAAAGTCATCCAGAGACTCCATCTCCATGCAGGGCTGGGGACTTCACCCAAACAAGGGAAGGAAGAACTTGAGGAGGTGCACCCCAAGCCACTTTCACTCACACCCCAAGGAGAGAACCATAGCCCACAGAGCTGAAAGGGTGCTAGGAAATGTGGAAAAGCAATTTGTTGAGCAGCAAATGTCTCCCGGTTGGGTAGAGGTAGGCCATAAACACATGAATAAACAGTTAAGAAAACAGCTTTTTAAAATGCAGTGCTTAGCCGGGCGCGGTGGCGCACGCCTGTAATCCCAGCACTTGGGAGGCTGAGGCAGGAGGATCATGAGTTCAAAGCCAGCCTCAGCAATGGCGAGGCACTTAGCAACTCAGTGAGACCCTGTCTCTAATAAAAAAAAAATACAAAAAAGGGTTGGGGATGTGGCCCAGTGGTTGAGTGCCCCTGAGTTCAATCCCTGGTACCAAAAAAAAAAAAAAAAAAAAAAAAAAAAAATGCAGTGCTGTGCAGAGAATAAATAATCTGCTAGCATGGTGATGACCACTCGAGGAGGTGACCCATGGAAAGGTAGGTCATGCGTCCCATGTCACAGGCCCTGACCTGCAATGACCTTTGTCCCTCCTCTCCTCACTACTGTCACCCCCAGGTCATCCCCACATCATCTCCTTTAAATAAGGAAGCCCATATCTAGAGTTCTGTACATCACCACCAGGACCCACTTCAGTCCCTGGTCATCTCTCTGTTCCCACACTGGAGTCCTCAGGGATCCCAATCATCATGCCCGAGGACAAGGTTGAAATAACAGCAAATCCAGATTCAAAAAGGTTAAACCATGAGAATGTGAGTCACAGCACACTCCAGAAGTCTGGAGGGAAGATGGGTGCCAGTCTTGGACCCAGGTCTCCCGCTCTGCTTCTGTGGCTTCCTTGGCTCCATTTCCCTTGTGGGCCAGCATTACCCTTGGGTGACAGCAGGGTGGCCTCTTGTCTTGAGTCCTTTCCTTTCCCAGAATTTTTCTGGAGTCAATGTGACCCGCGTGGATCGACCATCTGCACCAAGATGCATGCGGCAAATATTGGTGCTGTCAATGCTAAATCCATTCTTCCTTCCTTTTGGCTAACAGAACTCAATTTTGAGAATTTATTTAACAATAATAATGCCTAGGATCCTGAGGTTTTTATTCTTCAAGTGATTCCTACATGCTGCCAGGATTGGTATGAGTCAGTAATTCAGTGTGCTTTCCATCCAGTCATGAATTAAGAATGAGCGCATGACCCAGCTATGGTGTCCACTGGGACATTCTAGAAAAACTTCTGTAGGAAATTAGCTTGACATGACTACAGCCATCTTGATCATAACCGCCATTTTATACACCAGGTGATCATGGATTTCCCCTATAAGGCAAAAACGTCATTAAGATAGTTGGCTGAGTGTGCTGTGCCAGCCACTGATGCCCAGACTGTTTCTTAACAGACATTGAATATCTTAATAGGTTTTAACAAAGACCAGGTACATTCTGATTGTCTGTGTCCAAACTTTGCGACTCTAAACCCTTCCTCCTGACTTGTTTCTGCCCAAGATGCACTTCTGTCTGTAAGTGCCCAGTAAATTGCACTTTGTGCAATCCTGGACCTGTCTGCCTTTTTTCTTCAGTCTCAATCCCTTCCACCTTGAATACTGGATTATTCTGAAACAGGTTCCTTCCCCAAATTTTTTAGTCCATTCCAGTTGCTTATAAACAACAGAAATTTATTTCCAACAGTTCTGATGCCTGGGAAATCCAAGATCAAGGTGCTGACAGATTTGTATGCTGGTGACAGCTCTCTTCCTGGCAGAACATTGACAGCACCTTCTTGGTGTGTCCTCATGTGGCAGAAGGGGTGAGAGGGTCACTCTTGGGTCTGTGTTTTTTATGAAAACACCAATCATCTCACAAAGATCCTACCTTTGAGTATCATCAACAGGGGTTAGGACTTCAGCATATGGATTTCAGGGGGTACACAAACATTTAGACCATTGCATCTGATGTAAATAGAAGCATAAGAAAATATGGTGCCTCTTCTACTAGAAATTGGCATGTCTGGATGTGACAGTTGGAATAGCACAGCCATTTTATGCCTATGAGGACAGCACCTCCAAGGTTAAACAGATCTACTGGGAATAACATGGTAGAAAGATGGAGACAACAAAGCTCCTTGAAGATAGAACTGAGCTTCTAAAACTGCCTTGTCTTTGAATTCCCTATGACATATTTTTAAAAGACATTTTGAAGTGTTTTCAGGTGTTTACATTTGAAAGCATATTAACTGATGGGGGGAATCAGCTGTGTTGCCCCCAACAGTCTCAGCAGTCTTTAATCTCCTCCTCTCCCCTGAACTGGTATCCTGCTCTCCTCCTTTTGCGTCTTGATCCATTCCTTGTTCTAGCGTCCTCCAAATAGAGCTCACTGTTTTCCTGGCTGAGAGTTCTGCTCATGCTCCCCAGAGGCTCCTCCCTCCAAAACTCTTCTTCCCCAATCCTGCAACCTCAGGTGTCCTCTGAGGCCTCCTGATTCTGGCTCCTTTCTCAGACCACCCAAGCTCATTACTCTGATCCAATGGGAGAGCTGGCAAGGGGTGTTTGTAGTCAGGAGACCCTATATTAGTCCCAACTTTGCTTCTTACTTGCTCTAGGACTGTATCAGCCCCCTCATGCTCCAGAAGTCTGGAGGGAGGGTGGATGCCAGTTCTTGGACGTGGATCTCCAGCTCTGCTTCTGAGGTTCTCTCGGCTCCACCAAGAGAGCAGAAACCACTCTAGGTATTGGCTCCACAGGAAACAAAACCACTCTAGGTATTTTCAGTAGAAACAGATTCAATAAAGGCATTTAGGTCTCTGCAAAATCACTGGAAGGGCTGGTACAACAGGCTCTCAGCTGGGCCTCCAAGAACAGTTCCTGGGTTGAACCAGTACTGCCCAGCAGAGTTCATCCAGAACCCAAGGATCAGTAAACTGGGACTGGGAATCTGGCACCATCATCTTAATCGCTTTATTTATTTATTTATTTTTGGTACTGGGGATTGAACTCAGGGGCACTCGACCACTGGGCCACATCCCCAGCCCTTTGTTGTATTTTATTAGAGACAGGGTCTCACTGAGTTGCTAAGTGCCTTGCCATTGCTGAGGCTGGCTTTGAACTCAAGATTCTCCTGCCTCAGCCTCCCAAGTGCTGGGATTACAGGCGTGCACCACCATGCCGGGCCTTAATTGCCTTTTGACACCAACAAAAGAGATGAGTGGATAAAGTGATCCCCACATTCAGACCATAGCATCTCTGTTCCTTATTCACCCAGAAAAGCCAAGTCTCACAAAAGTGGCTCTAAAGAGCAGAACCTAATTCTTACCTAGAACCTTGGCTTTAAGAGAGTATGAGAAATGTGGGTTTAGCTTTCTGACCATTGATGCACAGAGAGCTGTGAACAGAAATGGGCAATGATGTGCTGGAGCCAATCCTCACTTCCAGCGCTGTGAGGTATAGCGTCTTGCTCAGCAACTCGGAACCTATGTCTTATTCTACAACTTGATTACAATATCCATGCTTAACTCTTAGGGGTGGTGTGGGGATCAAATGAAATCATGCAGGTAAAGCACTAGGCACATTACCTTAGCAAGGATAACGAATGTGAGTTATTATTGTTTCAGATACTTCCTCCCAAACTTGATCCCTTAATCTGAAATAGGCTCCAGATGTCTTTCGGTTGGTAGAAAGTTTGCAGAAGATATAGAGAAAACGGGCTTGAGAGGGTGGTCAGGGACTACCAAGGCCCTCGGGTCAGCCAGAACCTCCCTGGACCGGCTGCTTCCTGAGCTCCACCCAGCTGCTTAGTCATGCCAGGCAAAACAAACTCTCCAGCCAGAGATGTTATATAAGCTGCATCTTTTGTTTACAGGAAAATTTGAAAACATCAACTGGGCTTGGCCTAAGCTGCTTAATTCCTAAAGGCAACAAAAATTGGGCAAGTAAGACAGGCATGTGCAAAGCATCTGCTTAGGCCCAGAGTCAGGGATAGGACAGGCAGCCCTTGGCCATCTCTAGCTCAGACTACTCTTTGTCCCGAGATTCAAAATCTGGAATGCAGGGGGGAGGCCACGTGCACGTGATGGACAGCTTCCACGCACACCCACCATGGCCTGGACCCTCTGCCAGGCACTGAAGTTCTCTGCCCTCGTGGCAGCCCTGGACTCACTGTTCTCTGGAAGGCTCAGAATGCTTTGGAAGATCTTTAGGCATTTCCCAACACTTCAGACAGGGTTCAGTCTCCTAGCAAAGCGGAAAGAGTGGGAGGCACCTCAACCTGGGGAGGGAGGACAGAGGCAGGTGGAGAGAGGATGTCTCCTCTTTAAGGTCCCAAACTTCTAAAGCTCACAGCCTTTGTTCTCTGACATGACGATGGTGCTTCACAAGCAACTGCCCTGCCCCTCCTGGGAATTCTTCCCAGGCCTGGTCCCAGGGTGCTGCATTCAGAGAACATCTTTCCTTTGAGCAAGAGCCAAACATGATCTCACAAGTCCTCATGTGGCCTTCTGGGAAACAAATGTTTGTGCTGGTAAATGTTTGGCTTGAGAACAAGAACCCTGTTTCCCAAAGCTCATATGCTTTATAGGAGGGTTGGAAAATGAAAGAAACTGGAGTAACACCTTCCTTACCTCGAGAAAGGCAAAGGGATAAGGGCAGAGAAGACCCAGGTCCAGCTAGATGACCTGGCAGGAGGACAATCAGGCCTCCCTGAGCGTCCTGAGTTCTTTTTTTTTTTTTTTTTTTTTTTTTTTTTTTTTTTTTTGGTACTGGGGATTGAACTCAGGGGCACTCAACCACTGGGGCCACATCCCCAGCCCTTTTTGTATTTTTTATTAGAGACAGAGTCTCACTGAGTTGCTAAGTGCCTCGGCATTGCTGAGGCTGGCTTTGAACTCGTGATCCTCCTACCTCAGCCTCCCAGGTGCTGGGATTACAGGCGTGCACCACCACACCCCGCCTCCCAAGTTCTTTATCAGGCCAACAGTTGCTACACAGAAACAGATATGTTTTCCTTCTGTTTCTGTTCCTAAGCTTGTGCTCTTTGTGATGTGGGATTTCTGCATAGCACACATGTGTTACTCCTTCATCCTGTGCCTGTGGCAGACATTGAAAATTGATCACCACACTCTTTTCTGCTGAATTATCAGAGGTTCATGATACAGCAATGTGGCCAATTAAGCAGAAATAGCAGACTGGAGAAGATCTATTTGCTATCCGTTGTGGTTGAATGTTTAACCCTAAAACAGAAGAGAAGGGTCTGACACTCCCCAAGAGATGCTGTATTTTTCTTTCTTCCATCTTTGTGTGTGTGTGTGTGTGTGTGTGTGTGTGTGTGTATGCATGCATGTGGTATATATGTGGTGTGTTTGTTACTAAGAATTGAACCCGGGGGGCACTCTACCACTAAGCTGGGGGACTCTACCATAGTCCCTTGCCCTTTTTATTTTTTAAATATTTATTTATTTGCTTTAGTTGTACACAATGCGTTTATTTGTACGTGGTGCTGAGGATTGAACCCGGGCCGTGCACGTGCTAGGCGAGCGCTCTACCGCTGAGCCACAATCCCAGCCCCATGCCGTTTTTATTTTTTATTTATTTTAAGTTGCCCACACTGGCCTCAAATTTGTGAACCTCCTGCCTCAACCTCCCAAACAGCAAGAATTACAAGCACACACCACCACCCCAGCCTCCTTCTTCCACCTTTGACGTGTGCCTCACGACCAGCAGATTACATCAGACACCCATGACTGCTCCAGGCAGCATTTGCTTTGGCTGCAGCAACATTCAGTTGCAGATCCATCCCAGACAGCTCTGCCCTATGGTATCTTGGGAGAACTCTACCCTTCTGCAGCCAGAGCTGTCCACAGTCAGGTCTTCAAAGCCATCCCCCTATCCATGACTAAGTGGAGAGTCTGCCATTAGCTAGCAGGACACTGTGCGTGTGTGTGAGCCCACCCTTCTTTTTATTTTTTTTTAATTTTTTTTTTATTAAGCAGTCTTCTCTACCTTATCAGAATAGTTCGTTGTGCTACTTCCTCTGTGCTTTGCCTATTCATGATCTCTGTCCAAATTGAGCAAAAGAACTCTTAGCTGGTGATAGGTTATATCCCCTCTAAAACTCACGTTGAAATTTAACTGCCATTGGTATTAAGAGGTAGGACTTTTAAGAGGTGATCAGGCCAGGAGGACTCTGCCCTCATGAATGGACTGATGAAAGCAGGTCTGGATGAAAGCAGGGGTGGATTCGTTATCAAAGGGGGAGTTTGGCCCCTTTTACTTCTCTCTGTACCGTGGAATGACACAGCAGGAAGACCTTTGCCAGATGCTGGCCCCTCCATTCTAGGATTTCCCAGCCTCTAGAACTACAAGGAAATAATGTCTGTCCATAATATACTACTCAGTCTCAGCAGAAGTGTTAGAATTAGGAGAACAGGTGATTGTGAGGCAAAGGAGAAACCCGGCTTCAGAGACCCCACAGTTGAGATCCTGGAATATTGGGAAAGAAGGGATAATCTTGACCTCGAGCGGATAATAGTCCTCTCCCGACTCCCAGCCCCTCCCTCTTTCCTGATCTCTATAGGCTACAGGCCTGGGGCCAATCTAAAACAGACCTAGGCAGAGAACCCCAGCTCAGTACTCTACCATGATGCCCTGCGAGCTGTAGGAACATCTGGATACCTGGGTCTGCCGTTCCAGGCCCTTCTGTTAGTGCAGCACCTCCTGCTGCCACCCGCAACGTCCTCACCTCCTGGTCGTTGGCTCCCACCTACTCTCTCTCGATCTTTTGTGGGCCCCCAGTGCACCTGCTGGTCCTTATGACTCTGAACGTGGCTCAGTCTGGGCATAGAATGAACATCCTGACTCCATCAGTGAGCAAGGTCTGCCCACCTTACCTCCTAAGTAAACACTTCCCTGACCCTCTGCTTTCTGGGTGTGCCACAGGCTGGAAGTCAGGTTAGGGCAGCAAGTTTGGGGCATTTACACCAGACAGGGGCAGGTGGTTCTTCTTCCCACCTGGATGTGGGGCTGCTGGGTTTCTGAGTTGGATCTGTCTGTCAAGCCCACTTGGGGCCACCCAGGACTGCTAAGGTCCATTTCTACCCCCTGAATGGGACTTCCTTCCACAAGACGTTTAAGCTGTAGGACACCTGCAGGGTCTCCACCAGGGGACAAGGGCATGCGGTTGGCATCAACCCACAGTGTGGCAAGACTGTCAGACAACACCGCACTCCTGGCTGGCTCACAGGTGAGCCTCTGACCCACATTTTATACATTTTCCCAAACTATAGAACATCTGTTTGTCCATGTTAGATTATGGACCATCTCTGTAAGTAAACAACCTTGATGGATAAGGGCCTTACCACAGCACCCTTCCCCCGCTCCACAATATTTAAATAGCTTTATTGAGATATAATTCACACACCACATTCACCGTTATCAGGCAGACAATTTAGTTGGTTTAGTACATTCACAGGTATGCATGACCGTCAACACAACCAATTTTAGAACATTTTAACCACTCCACAAGAAACCCTGGACCCCTTGGAGCTGTCATCCTCACTCCTGGTCCCATCTCCCAGGAACCATTCATCTACTGTCTCCACAAATGTGCCTGTTTTGACTTTCCACATCAAACATGCATATGTGTTCTTTGTGTCTGACTTCTTTCATTAGTGTGATGCTTTCAAGGTTCCGCCATGATGGAACATTGATCAGTACTCCATTCATTCCTTTGATGGTGGAATGATATTCCATTGTGCGAACAGATGTTGTACCCAATTTGCAGAAAAAATGTCTCACAAGGCACTCACGTAACAGACAATGAAGCCTTTCTTCCGGCCAGGGCCACCAACTACATCCCGCAAGAAAGCAGGGTGGTAGAAATGGCACCTGCTCATAGCAAGGGCAGGGTTTATAAAGCACAGGGTTAATGGGCCCTCAGGTGGAGATGGTTTAAGGGTGGGTTAATGGGCCATCAGGTGGAGACAGTTTAAGTTGCCTCTGCTTATTACACACACAACATTTTGTGCATCTTTTTATCAGTTGACAGGCACTTGGGTTGTCTCCACTTTCAGGCTATTGCGAAGAAGGCTGCTACTGCATTTATGCAGTGACATGTAAAAGAAGGAGGACATTTTCCTTAGAAACCTCAATAAATTGCTGTCCACTTTTTTAGTGTACTTTATTTTTAAAAACAGTTTTAGGTTCAAAGAAAAAGAAACAAGGAAACTCTTGTTATCATATACCCCTTTTGTCTACCCCCACTGCCCTGTCATTTTCCTCTATTATTAACATCTTGCATGAGGATGGTATATTTGTTAAAATGGATTCACCAATATTGATTCATTACTACGAACAAAGCCCATAGTATACATTTGGGTTCACTCTGTGTTACACAGTCTATGAGTTTTGACAAATGTCTAGTGGCATGTATTCACATTACAGTATCCTACAGAGTAATTTTACTTTCCTAAAAATCCTCTGTGCTCCACCTATCCACCAATATCACCTTCCTCCTAATCCCTGGCAACCAGTGATCTTTTTCCTCTCCATAGTTTTTTGCCTCATGTAGTTGCACTCATACAGTAGGCAGCCTTTTCAGATCGAGTCCTTTCACTTAGTAATATGAATTTAAGTTTCCTCCATGCATTTTCACGACTTGATAGCTCACTTCTTTTCATTACTGAATAGCATTTATTTTTATTTCTTGGAAAGCTTTCCCCAGAGGGAAATGCCCCACCATCTTCTGGGCCTTGTAGCCCTAGCACTTGGCGAGTTATCAAATGGGGGCCTCACTGTCATGTTGAGGGTTTTGCCAGCTGGCTCTGTCCATCCTCTTGATACCGGTCTTGAAAATCAAGATCAGGTCCTTGTTCCCCAGGTGTTGAAGATTACATTCCAAAGAGACAATGAGGCAAGAAAACAAGTTTATTGAAGAGACAGAACAGAGAGGGAGTGGGTGGCCTCTGAGAGGAGCCAGGAACCCAGAGCTGGTGCCCAGGGGAGTAGGGGGTCTTGCCTTTTTATAGATCCCCACCTCTTTCTTCACTGTGGGTGTGCCCAAAAGCCAGGAAAGAGTAGCCCCAGGGGGAAATCACTTGGGTTGGGAAGTTTGATCCTTCCCCTCCCCCAGATGTGTTAGCAACCTCTTGATGAGGAGTGCTATCTACTTATTTCCTTTTCCTTGATAATCAGCTACCTGTCCTTTGCCCCTGCCCACCCTCACCCACAGCCTCAGAAATGCCTTGAAACTGAACACCACATATTTCTCGAGTCCTGTGGCCTGGGCCTGGAAGATGCCCAGTGAGGTCTTTTTTTTTTTTTTTTTTTTTTTTGTACTGGGGATTGAACTCAGGGGCACTTGACCACTGGGCCACATCCCCAGCCCTTTTTTGTATTTTATTAGAGACAGGGTCTCACTGAGTTGCTAAGTGCCTCGCCATTGCTGAGGCTGTCTTTGAACTCGTGATCCTCCTGTCTCAGCCTCCCAAGTGCTGGGATTACAGGTGTGCGTCACCACACCGGGCTAATTTGGGACTTTTCTTTTTTCTTTTAGTTAGTTTGGCTAAGGGCTTATCAATCTTGTTTATCTTTTCAAAGAACCAACTTTGTTTCATTGATCCTTTGTATTTCTTTTTTAATTTTTAACTTCATTGATTTTGGCTCTGCTCTTACTTATTTCCCTCCTTCTACTGGTTTTGGAATTGGTTTGTTCTTTTTCAAGGGCCTTGAGATAAGATACATCATTAGATTGTTTCTTTGGGACCTTTCTGATTTTCTTATGTAGGCACTCATAGCTATAAACTTTCCTCTTAGAACCACCTTCATAGTGTACCAGAGGTTCTGATATGTTGTACCACTATTCTCATTTGAGTCTAAGAATTTTTTTCTCTCTCCCTTGATTTCTTCTATCACCCATTCATCATTCAAAAGAGTATTATTCAATCTCCACATGTTTATATAGCTTCTGTAAGGCTTTGTCATGTTGATTTCTAATTTCATTCCATTATGATCGGACAAGATGCAAGGAATTATATCAAATTTTGTATTTGCTAAGATTGCTTTGTGGCTTAAAATGTGGCCTGATTTGGAGATGGTTCCATGAGCTGCTGAGAAGAAAGTGTCATTGCATGAAATATTCTATAGATGTCTGTTAATTCATTTGATTTATTTTTCATGTTCAAAGAGTCTTATTGAGTTTATGTCTAGATGACCTATCTAATGGTGAGAGAAATGTATTGAAATCATCCAGGGGCTGGGGTTGTGGCTCAGCGGTAGAGCCCTTGCCTAGCATGTGCGCAGCCTGGGTTTGATCCTCAGCACCAAGCACAAATAAAAAACCCATTGTGTACAACTAAAGCAAATAAATAAATATTAAAAAAGAAAGAAAGAAATCATCCAGTATTATTGTACTGGGGTCTATCTGAGGCTTCAGCTTGAGTACTGCTTTTTTTCCCCCTGACTTATACATTTTTCATTTTAATTCATTCTAATTCCTCTGTGCTCTTGCTTTTCATGTGATCCCACTCCCCACTAAATACAGTGCTCCTGAAATTTTAAATTTTCTTGCTGAGTTTTGCATGGGTCATTTGTCTTCTTAAATTCTTTTATGTATTGTTGATTATTCATTTTTATTTGTTTATTATTTATTTATGTATTTATTGAACAAATAAAACAGATCATTGGAATTTTCTGCTGTGGTCCCAGACTGTTTCATGGTCACCTAGCAACTTGAATGTAATACATTCTTTATTATATGAAGTGGCTTTGCTTATGTACTACATTACATTATGCAGTTTGTTCCAGAAAAAAAGAAAGGGAAAAAAATCAATAACAAGACAAGCCGGGCGCAGTGGCGCACGCCTGCAATCCCAGCACTTTGGGAGGCTGAGGCAGGAGGATCGCGAGTTCAAAGCCAGCCTCAGCAATGGCGAAGCACTTAGCAACTCAGTGGGACCCTGTCTCTAAATAAAATACAGAAAAGGGCTGTGGATGTGGCCCAGTGGTCCAGTGCCCCTGAGTTCAATCCCTGGTACCACAAAAAAAAAAAAAAAAAAAAAAAATCAATAACAAGAGCAGAGAAGCATTCTATTGTTTCTTCCTCACAACTCCTAAGAACATCTGGTCTCATTAATCTCTAGTGCCTTGGTCTATGTGATAGACACAGCCTGAGTTTCTATTCATCTCCAGCATGGTCCATTGAAAACTGCTATTGCATAGCAATATGGGCAGATGCTTTTAGAGCATGTGTTTTTCAAAGCGTTCAGAAGGAGCAGCATGTCCGGTAGAGAACGGAACACAACATGCTTTGCCTTATGGTCACTGGTGTGAATGTGTCTTTGGTCAGAAATAACTGCACGATCAGTTCAACAAATTGGGTGGTCTTAGCTTAATTTCTTGCAGATTACCAGTGTGGAGTAAATGTTGACAACCACACAGTGAATTACATTTGAGCTTGCCTAATGTGGTTTCTGAGAGACTATGGCCCAGGACTGACATTAGGTGCAGCCACATTAGGAAATTCTTTATTGTTTTAGATTTTGTTTTTATTTATTTATTTTAATCTGAAAATTACCTTATTTTCTCCAAAATAAAACTTTTTTTTTTTTTTTTTTGGTACCAGGGATTGAACTCAGGGGCACTCGACCACTGGGCCACATCCCCAGCCCTTTTTTGTATTTTTTTTATTAGAAACAGGGTCTCACTGAGATGCTAAGTGCCTCGCCATTGCTGAGGCTGGCTTTGAACTCGCGATCCTCCTGCCTCAGCCTGCCAAGTGCTGCAAAAGAAAACTTTAATACAGTTTTTATTTCTGGCTCTGAAATACTATTTAATAAACACAGAACAAATATTTCTTTACCTCCCAATGTTCCATTTCATAAGCATGTATATTTTAAATGGCATTCATTTTTTTTTCTTCTAAAGAATGAAAGAAAACATTTTTAATTTATTTCATAAGTTGAGGACGTTTTTTGTATCAAAGCCAGAAAAAGTTAACATAAGAAAGGAAAAGTAGCATTCTACCTCACTCATGAACTCTGCATTTGTGTTAGCGAGTACTGTTTTTTTTTTGTTTTGTTTTTTAAATGTAATTTGTTGTACTCATGTTTGGGCATAAATATTTATTATTGTTATATATATATTTTTTTATTTTTTTTTTTTTTTTTTTTTTTGTGGTACCAGGGATTGAACTCAGGGGCACTCGACCACTGGGCCACATCCCTGGCCCTTTTTGTATTTTATTTAGAGACAGGGTCTCACTGAGTTGCTAAGTGCCTCGCCATTGCTGAGGCTGGCTTTTGAACTCGCGATCCTCCTGCCTCAGCCTCCCAAAGTGCTGGGATTACAGGCGTGCGCCACCGCGCCCGGCCTTGTTATATATTCTTGTTGTATTGTTCCCTTTACCAGTATGAAGTGACCTCCTTTGTCTCTTCTGATTAATTTTGGTTTAAAGTATGCTTTGTGAGATTATGAGAGTAGCTACTCCTGCTTGTTTGCAGGCTCAATTCACATGGTATGTCATTTCCATCTTTCACCCTAAGACTGTGACTTTCTTTGCCTATAAAGTGTGTCTCTTACAAACAATATAAAAATTGGGTCTTGTTTTTTTTAATCCATTCTAACAGCATATGTCTTTTAATTGGAGAGTTGAGACCATTTACATTCAATGTTAGAGAGATGTTTATTAATTCCTGCCATTTTGATTTATTTATCATGTTTAATTTTTTCCTGTTTCTCGTTTGCTTAGATACTCTTCAAATATTATTTTTTTTCATTTGCTAACTGTGGGGTTTGCTTTTTATTTCTTCTGTAGTGTTGGTTCAGTAGTCAGGTCGAGGCTAAGGAAGGAGGTGGAGGTTGAGGCTCAGGAACAGATTAAGGTCGAGGCTCAGGAACAGGTGGAGGTCGAGGCTCAGGAAGGAGGTGAAGGTCGAGGCTCAGGAACAGATGGAGGTCGAGGCTCAGGAACAGGTGGAGGTCGAGGCTCAAAAAGCAGGTGGAGGATGAGGCTCAGGAATAGATGAAGGTCGAGGCTCAGGAAGGAGGTGGAGGTTGAGGCTCAGGAACAGTGGAGGTCGAGGCTCAGGAACAGATGGAGGTTGAGGCTCAGGAACAGGTGGAGGTCGAGGCTCAGGAACAGATGGAGGTCGAGGATTCAAGAAGCAGGTGGAGGTCGAGGCTCAGGAAAAGATGAAGGTTGAGGCTCAGGAAGGATGTGGAGGTCGAGGCCTCAGGAAGGAGGTGAAGGTTGAGGCTCAGAAACAGATGAACGCCGAGGCTCAGGAAAAAGTTGGAGGTCGAGGCCTCAGGAAGGAGTTTAGGTCGAGGCCTCAGGAAGCAGGTGGGGGTCGAAGCTCAGGAACAGGTGGAGGTCGAGGCTCATGAAGGAGTTGGAGGTCGAGGCCTCAGGAAGGAGTTGGAGGTCGAGGCTCTGGAAGGAGGTGGAAGTCAAGGCTAAGGATGGAGGTGGAGGTCAAAGCTCAGGAACAGGTGGAGGTCGAGGCTCAGGAAGGAGGTGGAGGTCATGGCTCAGGACCAGGTGGAGGTCGAGTCTGAGGAAGGAGGTGGAGGTCGAGGCTCAGGAAGGAGTTGCAGGTCGAGGCTCAGGAAGGAGTTGGAGGTCGAGGCTCAGGAACAGATGGAGTTCGAGGCTCAGGAAGGAGGTAGAGGTCATGGCTCATGAAGAAGTTGCAGGTTGAGGCTCAGGAAGGAGGTGGAGGTCGAGGCTCAGGAACAGATTGAGGTTGAAGCTCAGGAAGGAGGTGGAGGTCGAGGCCTCAGGAACTTTAGATGCCGATGGAAGCCGTGTGAGACGCTTCCCACACACTGCCCAGTGCAGGTGCTGAGGATGCCGGCCTGTCGTGATGGCAAGCCAGCAGCAGCCAGCCTCAGAGGTTCAAGGACACTTCCTTCAGCCAGAACTCGAATTTAAGGAAAGCATTTTGTTTTGTTTTTCTCGCAAGCCGGGCAGAGTTCTGAGTTCTGAGCATGGAGCTGCTGCTCTCGGGTCCCTGCTAGATCCTGCACATGCACACCTGCCCAGGTGGCTCTGCACAGGTTCTCCTGCATGTCACCAGGTGGTGTTGGGAACAGCTCCCAGACTCTTCCCTGGTCCTGTCCGTGGGGACCAGGGAGGCGTGGTCTGGGCCCTGCAGGAGGAGGGCCTTTTCTCTGGGTGGAAGAGGGTCCAGGTAAGAATTGTCCCTGTGGACGCCCACATGTGTGCCCACGGTGCTCTGTGTGACACCTGGCATGGAGGCTGGGGCCTGCTACTGGCACCCAGCACCCATGTGGCCCATGTTTAGGAAGGTCATTTTGGTTTTGTTTGAATTCGATGACGTTCTTGGACAAGGGCTCCTTGCCAGGACTTGGGCTTACTCTGCGTGATCTCTTGTCTCCTGCAGGACAGAGAACACCCCCATGATCGCAGGCCTCGGCAAGGTGAGCCCGGTGCCCTTGGCCAGAGGTGTCACACTGCTGCCATCTCAGCAGTGCTTGGAACCAAGGCTTCAGGGGAATGATGTTCAGGACCCCATGAGTGGACTGATAAGGAAAAGCCTAGATTTCATCCCTCAGCCTGGAGAACTGTGCCTTTGGAGATCTGTGGGTGGGCTGCACCTGCTTAGAGGTTTTTGGTTTGGTTTGGTTTAAACCCAGGGATGCTTAACTGTGATAAGAGAACTAAAGGGACTCCATCTTGTTCTTCAGCAGCCATCTTAGGAGTTCCGAGAAATAAGCTGGGCACGGTGGCACACGCCTGTAATCCCAGCACTTTGGGAGGCTGAGGCAGGAGGATCACGAGTTCAAAGCCAGCCTCAGCAATGGCGAGGCACTTAGCAACTCAGTGAGACCCTGTCTCTAATAAAATACAAAAAAGGGCTGGGGATGTGACCCAGTGGTCGAGTGCCCCTGAGTTCAATCCCCGGTACCACCAAAAAAAAAAAAAAAAAAAAGGAGTTCCGAGAAATAGTTCTGTTTCTCAGAACTAATAGAACACGGAAAGTCCTGCCTGTGTACCCATTAATTGTTACCTAGCATAATACGCTTGACAGCATAAAAACAGCAATTCCTATACAATGTAAAATTGCTCTCTTTGGTTTCCATTTTTCCTGGGCAACATACCTTGTCAGAGATTGATTGTCTAGACGTTAGTAACCATTCTCTAACATGTACCCAACTAGGGTCATCTTGACCCCATTCCCTTCTACTTGATCGTTGCTATATCAACCTGGAAAGTCCCATGGGAAACATTATTGTAACCATTGCTTTGTCTTGCTAACTGCCTAGATTCAGCTTCTGTACTGTGGCTTGCTTGCATTGGCTGAAACCCTGCAATTGAATATTCCGCCCTCTGTGATTTTGCTCTTTATAAACCCTTGAAAAAATCACTGCCTGCGCGCCATCTTGTCACACTATGTGATATGTGAGGATGATGGCCGCTGATCAGCTTAATAAAGGCTTTTTATTGGCTCAAATGTGACGTGGCTTGGAGTTTTGATTGGCATTATGCTGGATACAACATTTTTGGTACAACATAACCACTGAGCCACATCCCCAGCCCTTTTTATTTTTTGAGACAAGGCCTCACTAAGTTGCTTAGGTCTTTGCTAAGTTGCTAACGTTGGCCTCAAACTTGTGATCCTCCTACTCAGCCTCCCGTTGTTGCTGCCTGAAGCGATTGCCGCTTGGAGCAAAGACGCTGCGGGAGAAAATTCGAAGGCAGGATGGAAATGAAAAAGTTCTTTTATTCTTCTCTCTCCAGCTCCAGCAACCTCCAACACCATATACACTCCTACAAACACCCACAAAATGGCGTTGACCCCGGCCGCGATGTCCCGGGCCAAGTCTCGCGAGACCATGCAAATGGCGCCGACCCGATCCACAATGTCCCAGGCCAAGTCTCAGGAGACCATGCAAATGGCACCGACCTGATCCACAATGTTCCGGGCCAAGTCTCGCGAGAACATGGAAGGTGGTGCTGCTTATGGCTCACAGCTAGCCGCAATCTTAGCTATCTCCTTAATTAGGGCTCCTGCCTCCCGAGTCTTTGGAATCACAGGTATGCACCACCATGCCTGGCCTGCTTAATCTTTCAAAGGGAAAAGTTCTTCTTCTGATATAGCAATGATGTCTTTGCCACCAACAGCAAGGCTGCACGTTTACCTCTCCTGCGGGTGTGTGGCTGTCCCTCACTGCACCCAGGCTCTGCCCAGCTGCCACTTGGAGCAGCCCTCCGTGAGCCGCGTCCCCTCACTGCCCCTCTCTGTCCCCTCATCCTGCTGTCTGTTCCCTGCATTTCAGATGACGTATGTATCCTGCCCTTTCCCTGCCCGTCTGCC
>CM046660.1:166204385-166466995 GCA_025594165.1 Tamias sibiricus | reverse complement strand
GAAAGATTCAGAGTTCCAAGGGAATGAGCTGGGGGGCTTGTCGACACAGCCCTTCATCTTCTATCACTTCCAGGAGACCACTTCTGGCTAGTTTTCATGGCTGTGGGAGCCCTCTACTGGGGAGGTTCCAAAGGTCTTAGTCTGCATGGGCTGCCGTAATAGAATACCGCGCACCCAGTGGCTTAAACAACACACATTTATTTTCTCACAGTCTGCAGGCTGGAAGTTCAAGGTGAAGATGTAACAGGGTTGCTGTCTGGTGGGGGGCTTCTTCCTGGCTTGTAGACCACCCCTTCTCACTGTGTCCTCACGCGGCCTTTCTTCTGTGGGTCCAAGGGGGAGAGAGAGAGAGAGAGAGAGAGGGAGAGTGTGTGTGGGGGGGTCTTGTCTCTTTCTCTTCTGATAAGGATGCTAATCCTATCAGATAAGGACCCCACCCTCTGATCTCATTTTACTTTCTCTTAGTCTGTTCCTCCTACTAGAACAAAATACTTTAGACCAGGACATTTATTTATAAGGAACAGAAGTTTATTGCTTCTAGTTCTGGGGGCTGGGAAGTTCAAGACCATGGTGCTGGCAGATCAGTGTCTGGTGAGGGCTTGATCTCCGAGTCCACGGTGGCGCCTTGAGGCTGCATGCTCTGGAAGGCTGTGTCCTTGCCTGGCAGAAGGCACAGAGGAACCACAGCAAACCCTGATCACCTTCCAAGTCCCCTCTCCTAGGGGGGTGGAAAGAATCCTTTTCCTTCCATCCTTCTAAGTTCGTGGCTGGGGACCCTGTAGCAAAACACAGATAACAAGAGTGACAACAGGCAGACGTTCGTGAACGAGTGCTTCAAGGGAGTCTCCAGAGTAAGGTACAGGCAGGGAGGAAGCCGTGGGGGAAGGTTCACGCACATCCCTCTGGCCTGTCCCCAGTCCACAGAAGGGGAGGGAGAGCTTTCCCTGCCAGTCCTGCTGCTCAACTCCTTCAGCTCAGAAGAATTCTAGTGTCAAAGAGGCATGTTTTGGAGTGACATGTTCTGTTTTTCTACATTCTGAGCACAGTCACATTGGGGCTTAGGACTTCAGCATATGCATTATTTTGAGTGCATTACAGTCATACATAATATTGGAGCTTGTTCTGACATAATCGTATAAGCATGGACTGTAACTGCTCCATTTCAGTCTCCAGTACTTCCCCTTCCCCTCCCCTCCTCCGCCCCAGTCCAAACACTATTCTTTAGCTTGTTCCATCAAACCAGGCAGAAGTGGGCAGAGACCTCTCCCCTACCCTCCTGTTAGGAGCTGCAGAGACGGAGATCCATTCGGGGTCAAGGGGTCAAGTCCTGTGGCCACAACCACATCCCAGCCCTGGTCTACTTCCTCTTGCTGGTCTCTGTCACCCTGCCTTCTCCCATTCAAGGCTCTTCTCCATCCACCCCACTCAGCTCTGTGACCTCGGAGGCTGCTAGTGACTTCCGCACTGGATTCCTTTGTCCTCTGGATTTTGATTGGACTCACCCAACGAGAGCCACAGGCTGGAGAGTGACGTGAGAGGGTGTGTGCCCCTCTGCCTTCTCCCTGCCTGGCCAGGCTGTGCAGGAGCTGGGCACCTCTCAGCTGAGGCTACTGCTCCCCTTCAGTGGCCCCACATCATGAAGGGTTCCCTAAGGCCGCTCCTGCTTCTACGACTAGTCCCTTCTCCCACCTGTCTTCAGCCAGCTGAAGCCACTTTCAAAGCTGCTGGGTCTCAGGAGACTCATCTGGTGCCCTCCGCTTCTTCTTAGGGCCCCTGGTATGCTCAGAATTATAACCAGCCCTAGAGAAGGAAGGTGCCAGAAGTTTTCTGTACCTCCAGCTTCATGCTTCCACCCCCAGAGCCCACGTACTCTCTCTGAGACTCCTCCAGGCTCCCGAACTCGGGGTAACCCCATTGAGGACCCTTTCATCATACCAACATCTCCAGCAGGCGAGGTCCTGGGTTCCTGTTGAGGAGCTGTCTCCGTGGTCCTCACCGGTGGCCTTTCACCAGGGTTCTCTGGAGAAGGCAGCAGCGGCACATCAGCCTCCCCACAGCACATCTAAGAGGCGTCTTTCGCAGCTCCTCATCCCACAGTGAGCCCTCCTTGATGAAGAAATCCATTTTTCAGGAATGACACACCATCTCCTCCCCCTCCTCCTCCTTTTCCTTCTTTCCGGCTCTGATTAAATTCAGTTCTTTAACAGCTATTTGTGGGGGTGCTTGAGGCCTGCGTGTGGAAGAAATACCTGGAACCCAGAAAGGCAGGCTGCTGTCCCCATGGTCATCACTCCAGCATCCTGGACCTGTGGCCGGTCCTCCAGGGATGTTAAACTCCATCAGTAAGTCTGAGAACACATTTTGCTGCCTGTGCAGCGGCCACTCACCTCCTCCCTGCTGTCATAACAGCATATCTGTTGACAAGGAGAGCGAGCCAGGGTCCTGACGACACAGGTTGTCCATGTGCCCTGGGACACCTGAAGAATATTGTCTTCTCTCTATTTTTCTTTGTCCAGTATTTTAGCTGATTTTAAGATCCACACTTATTTCTTTCTACTCTTAAGCTCAGATAGCCATGCCAATCTGTATAACTCTTCTGCTTCTTTCCTTACTTGCCAACAGGAGAGTCCAGCTACATGGTCTCTTTCCTGCACCCCATAAATGCTATTTACTCAAAACTCCTTTGTAAATACAAAGAAACATATGGAATCTCTCTCCAAGAAAGTGAACACACACAACTGAATTTCCATTTTATCTCAGGAGTTCATGAAAGTATGATGGAGCCTAGGCCAGAATTTCTCCATTTGTTATAGGAGAATGACCTATTTCAGAGTCCCCCAGGGTTGATCCCAAGATTACAACAGAATCATCAGAGATGAGTGCCAAAATCTGCAGGTTTTATAAGCATCCTGAGCAACTTCATTCACAGTGAACTTTGAGAAACATCATCTTCTCCCAAACTCTGAACTACTCTCTATTTCCAATGATTTTATTCTTAATGAATCTCTACAAGGCAGTACTTTGTATACCTGTCAAAACACTCATGACCCAATCTGCACTTAACTATAGCAGTGGATGGAGAACTTGGATCATTTGCCATCTTGTTTTCCTTGATCCCCAGTGAAGGGCAAAAATCACACCGGGGACAGCCGTGCAGCCAAGAGATTTATTCAACAGCCTTTGTGGCTGGTAGCAAAACTGGAGAAGAGGTGTTCTGGTTGAAGGTCGAAGAGGTGCTGGGAGAGAGGAGTCAGGGAGAAGGGAGTGTGCAAGCTCTGGTGGGAGAGAGGAGTCAGGGAGAGGGGAATGTGCAAGCTCTGGGCAGATGGTGGGTGCTTGGTCGCACCAGCTGGGATCTCTGGAGCTATCAGCTAAAGCAGCTGCTGTCTGGCTGGAGGCTGGAGCTGTCGGCTGGGAGTGGCCGACGGACTGAAGGTGGTGGATCTGGAGCTGGCGGCTGGGGCAGCTGCCGTTGGATGGAGGCGATGGGTCTGGAGCTGTTGCAGTGGCTTCCTCCTCTCTGCAGGGTTGAGCTGATGTGTCTGAGTGGCTTCCTCCTCTCAGCAGCGACGAGCTGATGTGTGTGTCTGTGTGTGATCTGAGTCTCTCGAGCAGGGCCCTATATAGGGATTTCTGATGGGAAGTGCACCAGAGCAACCCCAACACCATTGGCTCTTTGCCCATAGAACAGGGCGACCTTTAAGCCTATTGGCTCTTGCCTGGGGAAAAGAAACATCCTGCCCAGAGAATGAAACAAGGTTGCTTTGCTCAGGATATGGAAAATTCTGGCGGTGGTGTGGGGTGGGGGTGGGGGTAGGGGGGTAGGGGGGTGTGTGGGGTCGGGGTAGTGGGGGGGGGGTGGGGGAGAGCCCATCTATCACCCAGGCCAATGACTTTGGGACATTTTAATGTTGGTTATTCTTTGCAAGGTTTTGCTCTGGGACTGTAACATGACATTTGAACTATTTTCTTTGAAGCAGTTTTTATATTTGAGTTGCAATTAAAAAATGACAAGTTTTCATTTGAGAATTAAGTCTAAGTCTAAGCTATATCTTATTTTCATTAACAGCAGGTACGGGCTGGGGATATAGCTCAGTGGTACAGCACCTGCCTAGCATGGGCAAGGCCCAGGGTTCCATCCCCAGTGCCATGGGGGGGAAAAAAAGTAATATTACTTCTACTTCAAAGAGTAGTCTTTGTAGAGTACACAAGTTACTTTAAATGAAAACAATCTACCTGGGATATTTAGAATCAGGGAAAGCATGCTAAAACAGGACTCCTTAGATTTTTCTCAATAGAACTACTCAAGCAGCAGAGGAGAGTAGACATGTACGCACTGGGATCAAGACCACAACATGGGGATCTGCTACCAGTGGGGGGTGTCTTGGAAGTTTTGTGCACTTCCCACAGGCCAGTTTAGGGAATATAACCTTCCACCCTTGGTGTCTGTGTATGCCACAGACTGCACATGCACCCACAAACGTTCATGTGTTGAAGCCTAACTTTAGCGTGATGGATCCGGAGGTGGGACTTTGGGAAGTATTTGGGGCACGAGGGTGGGGCCCTCACAAGTCGGGTTAGTGCCCTTAGAAAGAGCTGGAGGGAGCAGATTGGCTTCTTCTGCCATGGAGGTCGTGGTGGGTAGGCATCACCTCTGGACCATGAGCAGACCCTCTTCAGACCCCAGGCCAGCCGGTGCCTTGATGTGGGACTGGCCAGCCTTCGGACGGGGGAGAAGTGCGTTTCCCTTGTTTACAAGCCACCCAGCCTGTGGCACTGGGCATGGCCACCTGAACAGACTGAGACGATGGGCATTTAAGAATATAATTCCTCTAATTCCTCCTCCTTACCTACTTACCGGTGTATTTCCTTCCAGCCAAATTCTGGCCTGAGCCTCAAGTCCTGGCCGCCCTCCACCATGTTCTTGGTTGACACCCAGCAGGCAGGGCCCTGCTATCCCTGCTCTCCATGGCAGCCCCAGCGGAGCCAACAGTGCCACAGTAGCTGGTGCTCAGTGAACACTTCCCCAGGGATGGCACCCAGGGTGCCCACCCTCCCGTCCTGGTGGGACCAGCTGGGCATTGCTGGCCCTGGGACTCTACGCTGCACGCTGGGAGCCTCCATTTGCAGAGGCCTCCTTGGGGTGTCTGCCAGCCAGGGTGCTGCTCGCCGGCGGCTCCCGCCAGGCTCGGGCTGCAGCGCTCTCCGCAGAGCTGGTAGCCACTGGGTCCTGGCGACACCACAGCGCAGCCAGCTGTGGGGTGGAGGCTGGGATCACCCCTCTCCCAAGTCGAGCTCCTCACGTGGGTCACGAATTCCACCCAGGGTGGTCTCTCCTCCACGCCAGGCACGGTGGACGACAAACACAGACCCGGGTGGAATGTCCACCCACCCGGGATACGTCTAGTGAAACCAGGACCACGTGAGCTGTGTGGGAGCAGGCAGCAGGGCTGAGCGCCCGCACCTGTAGGCTCTTCCAACCTGGGGCGAGGCTGCCGCTCCTTGGGCGACCTCCATCCTGGGTCAAGTCCCTGTGGGGAAGGGTTCTAGACACTCGAAGGATGAGAAGCTTGGAAAGCATCCACTATGGATAGGCATAATGACCTGCGGCAGAAGGACGCCTCTCCTGGGGTCCCGGTGGCCGCCAGGTGCTCGCCTCGCCATCATCCAGGCGTTGGATATCACTGTCTCCTGGCACCTTCTTTCTCTGCCCACCGGCGGCCTCTGGGCAATCGCTTCCTCTGTTGAGTGTCACTGGGACTCTCCTCTCTTCCCCTTCCTTGCTAAACTATTACACACTCTTCATTTTTGAGAAAAAGAAATAATAATTGCAATCTGCTTGATCTGAGGGAAACAGATTGGATGCAAGAAACTGCAAAGCAAGATGTTAGGAGAGCCGGGCTCAGAGAAATTTTGGGACAGTAATCATGATGGCAGTGGACATCTAGTGTTGAGGTGGGGCCAGGCACCCCTGAGAACTCCCTATGGGTGAACTCACTGATTCTCTGGAGGCCACAGGAGGTAGACTCTGGAGGTGTGTCAATCTTACAGTTGAGGAAATGGAGGTACAGAGGAGTTAAGTACCCCAGTACCCTCCTGGGCAGCAGGAGCCACCCTCCAGTCTCTAGCAAGAGCTCTCTGACAGGTTCCCCTCAAGGCCACTCGGTCACTGCCTGTCCTATAGGGCTACAGCACCTCCTTCGTATTCACATTGAACCCTCACACCACCATGGAATGTTGGAATAGTCCTGCACTTTCTCCTGGGGGAAAATGGGGCCTATGCTGAGAGAGTCTTCATAGTTACAGAACTACCAACAGAATCCGGGGTCCGGGCTCCATCTGACTCCAGAGCCTCTGCTCTCGACGGCTCTGGGGTCGACATGTGTATGTGTGCACACATGCATGTTTATAATGGCTACAAGCTAATGCCTTTCCTGGCCATTAATAATCAGACCCGCACTGTACCTGACTGGGGACAGGACTGCTGATCCTAGCTAGCACTAATGTTCCCCGGGGTTCAACCATCATGTGATTGCTGACCTGCAAAGTGTCCATCCATTAAGAAAAGAAGTCAGACTGTGTTTCTTCTTCAATGTTTGGATTGATTTTGTGATGAGATTGTGGTTCTCTGGCAGTAGGTGGAGGGCAGTAGGTTTTCATATTTTTTTTCTTACTTATATGATTTTAAATAGCACAACTTCTAACACTAAGTCTTTTTTTTTCCTGCTAAAGTGATTGTTTTTAAAAATTTCAAATGTTTGTGTTTTAGTTATAAGAGTGATAAATTAACATTGTGACAACTTCTAGTTTTTCAACAACTAAAAACTAAATTAAAACATTGCTATATATAAAGTGTTGGGAAGGTGAACTCCTGGGCTTTTCGGTGACCCAGTTTTCCTAAGAGAACTTGGATTGACTGGTGGGAAGGACGCGTTAGGACAGCAGGAACATGTCCCACTTTGTGCAGACCCAGGGATTGCCCGAGGGCCTTGGGGTGAAGAGGCATTGCACTGCAGAGGTTCTCGAGGGCCTTGCATCCCTCAAAGTCACCAAGGCCTTCACTTCACCCCTGCACATCCCCAAGGACAGTGGTTATGCTGGAGTCCCTGAGGCCACCCCCAGGTCGGCGACTTCCTAGGGCTGCCAGGACCGGCCTGCAGTCTGACTCACAGCAAAGGCATGCACAGAGAGCAGAGGGGACGGCGCAGGCAAAGCCCAGGGGGAGGCTGGCACAGGCCTCCAGGGTGCTCTTGACTGTCAGATAGAGGGAGGTGTGTGTAGGAGCTCAGGGACCAGTGGAGCAAGCCCTGGGCGGGCTGCATCTACCTGGTTCCCCTCCAGCCAACAGCAGGGGCCACAGCTCGTCATCCTCCTAGAGACTGAGGAAATGCACTCTTCTAGTAAGTCACAGTGACCACTGACTGACATAATTACAGGCCGGAAGTCTGACCTGTGCCACTTTGGTAAAGGCCCATGTTAGTGACTGTCAGTCACAAAAGTAAGCATATACAGAAAGAAGACGGGTGACGGAACTGGCAGGACCGGAGCTACCGTGGTGAGAGTTGGTGAGATGGAGGGTGTGCTGCCCTCCATGTCCCGGGCAGAGTCCTCTCAATGCCTGGCCTCCCACAGCCACCCAGAAGCTCCGCTGGCTGGATGCTTTCTCAGGGAAACTGCAGCCAGAGCTGTGGACCCTCACCCCACGCCGCATGGCTGAGTGCAGCTGTGGCCCAGGCTCAGTGACTCCAGGGGCAAGGCTGTGAGGGCCTCAGCTGAACGCCTCTCTGAGAAATGTGAGTCACCAGCAAAGCGTACACAGAGAGCTCCCTGCTCCCGCCCTCCCAGAAAATGACTAAAGCATAGTCGTGGTAGATATTTGAATTTTTCAGAACAGTCTTTTTTTTTTTTTTTTTAATGAAATGTCACCCAAAACTATCCCAGAGAGTGGCCTCTACTCGAATACCAACTGGAGCTTTTCTGAGCAGGGCAGGGCTGTGGGGATGTTTACTAGATCCAATTCCTGCCGTGATCACAGGACAACGTGGCCAAGACACCATCTCCTTTGATTTGTGCTGGGTCTCTGTTGCCGTTTTGCAGTTGCTCATACAGTCAAGGTAGGCTAGACTCTGGGCCACCCGAACTCCCCAGCTGTGCCTTGGTACCAGGGACTAGGTACTTGGTACTAGGCAGCTATGCCCCTACCTGGACCTGCTCCATGGGGACTATGGACAAGACCCCTCCGGTCTGGGGAGTCAGAGCAAGGACCTGGGAACCCCATAGTCACTCCATTCATTGTTGCCTGCCCAGGCTACTTCCTGGCAGTGGGCCTTTTTGTTGTCCTGGGCTTCAATCTAAACGTCTTCATTGAGATGAGTCCAGTTGGACCAGGTGGGTTTGTTGCAATGCTGTTTGCAGACAGCCCAATACCAAGGGAGGGGCTCAAGGTGTCCCTCAAATGGGTCTGCTGCTCCTTCTCATCCTGGCTCAACCAGAGAAGCCTCCGCTCCACTGCCTAGGACCGAGTGAGGTATAGACACTACAGGTGCCCATCCTGCCCTGAGCATCCCTGGTGACTCCTGGGCAGGTAAGGTGGTGTGCCATTGGGATGCCCAGGGAAGAGGGTCAGGGAGGTCACTTTTACAGGGTGGATGCCCCTAATTTGTACCCAGTGAGTGATCTGCAGTTTATAGAAGAAATCCTTGGTCAAGGCGATCTCCCCTTCCTGCCATCAGACTGTCCCTTCTGGCTGAGGGGTCACATCCTATCTTCAGCCCCCTGGGGCTGTCCTGCCCATCCCCTCTGCTCTCTGTGCCTTTGTTGATGATTCTCCTGAGCACAGCAGGTAACACTCTGAGGGTTCTATCTTCATCCCCAGCCTGGGCTTTAGAGTTTGGCAGGATTCATCTCTGCCCTCGCGGTAGGCAACTTGGAGTTGGTTTTGTGCTTTATCACAAACTGCAACATTCTAGTTAACAAATAACTTTCAACGTTGTAATTTTCACGCTTAACAAATCATAGTCAAACATGCTTGATGACTAGAAGACAAAGAAAATGTGTATCTCTGATGAAGGGGATGAGGTGGGATGGTCCCCACGTGTCTACCTGGGAGGACCTGCAGTGCACCCTGCCCCGGGGCCACCCTGCTGCCATCACCTGCCCCATAGCACCTCATAGTGCCTTGGTTTGCTTTTTAATAGAAACCTACTTAACATTGTGTTATCAAAAACAATCTTTGAAATACAAATCCTTGAAGTTACACCATACCGTAGCTGAGAGGTGCTATCAATTTACTAGAGAATAATATTTGCTGAATTAATGAAGCCCTGTTTTATCCACTGATATTGTAAATCTTCATATGCCTAGCCGTTTAAGTGAGTAGTATGATTTTAAGATTATAAATATAACTTTTCAATCTTCCACTTGAAGATAGGACATTGAGGCCCTTCGGAGTCTAAGAGAAACGTCTGGATGTGGTTACCACCTGGTCTTGTAAAAAAACAGGGGTCTTGTCCTAGGCTGTGCTTTTGGATCACACCTGGGCTATTTCTCCAGTGGCCTGTCCAGGACCAAATGTGCTATCCAGGTACCTTCTTAAGCAGAGCTCTCTGTCCTTCTAAATGGGCACATGACACCCTCCTCCCCCTCACCAATAGGACACCATAATGCAGAGACATGGGACAGAACTGCAGGAGCCACAGAGATGACAACGTATCTCCTGCTCTGATGTCACCTCCACAGAAGCTTTCCTTGAGGACTTGCCTCCCTGTGCCTCCTGCCCCTCGCCCACCCATCTCCCCACTCCCCACTCCCCCCACCCCTGCTCTTGCCCATGACTTGGACTCCCTGGAGATCAGGGCTCCGCTCCTTGATTCCAGCACCTGACACAAAGGAATCTTTGCAGAGTACGTCCTGAATGAGTGCTGAGTTATCTCCCCAGAGGACGCACCTCTGTTTAAAAAGAATGGCGTATTCATTCCCAGTATTTCAGCTTTCCTCTGTTACAAACGTGAACTACGGTGTGGTGACGCTGGAGCCCAGGTGAATGGCCCAGCCACATGCCACAGCCTGCGTGGGCAGCATGAGCCATGACTTAACAAGAAAGTGAGTGGAAGGACTTGCAAGGCTGGGGTCGCTGCAGAGCCCCCACCATGCCAATCAGAGGACGCAGTGGTGGTCAGTCAGGGAGAGAGGACGGCAAGGACCTGGGAGAAGAGGCGGCTGCCTGAGCAAAGGGCCCTGAAGACCCCCTACCCAGGGGCACCAGATGGAAACAGAGAAGAGGAAGAAAGGGAAGGAAGAGGAGAGAAAATGGGAGATCTATAAAAAGGGTGGGGTGGGGTGGGGAATAATAGGAGAGAGGACAGCACCAGGGGAAGAAAGGGAGGATTCATTGTTTTAAACGTGCAAATACTTGCTGGGGTTGTGGCTCAGCGGTGGAGCGCTCCCCTAGCACATGCACGGCCCGGGGTTCGATCCTCAGCACCACATAAAAATGAACACATTGTGTACAACTAAAGCAAATAAATAAATATTAAAAAAATAAATAAATAAACGTACAAATACTTAACTCCCCAACTAGGGGCAGATTCTGAGTGGAGAGAGGCATCTTGGACAGGGTGCAGGCTTGTGCCCCAGGTGCTCAGTGAGAACCCTGGGCACATTCAGATCTCAGGAGTGTCTGTGAACGAGTCAGTGGCGCTCCCTCCATGCAGACCAACATAGGCGAAGACCTCGCATGGATTCCAGCCTGCAGGCATCTGGAACGTGAAGGTGCGTCCTGATCAGCGATTCCCGTAAAGGAAGGGTGCTGGAGGAAGCCTTGCGAGCACTAGAAGACCCGCGGTCCAGAGCATGTCAAGAAACAAGGTCCACCGTGAAAAGAATATACTTTGGCTACTTGCGTTAAAGCTCCATCAGGTCCTGCCTCCAGTGTCGACTTCCCAGGGATTCGACATACCCTGCAGGTCAAGTTCAACACTCTAAAAACAAGACGTCAGAAATCCTTTGTTGCAGCAGAAGGTGTTTATCAGAATGACCTCAACCAAAAAGGAGAGGAAAAGATGTAAAAACCAGAGGACAGCGTTGCCCATTTGACTGTGGGTACGTGTCTCAGGAAGCACAGGGGCCTGGGAGAATCCTCTGACTTTTTCATAGTGCTTTTATTTATTTATTTATTAAAATTTTTTAGTTGTAGGTGGACATAATACCTTTATCTTATTTATTTGGTGCTGAGGATTGAACCCAGGGCCTCACATATGCAAGACAGAGTGCTCTACTGCTGAGCCATAGCCCCAGCCCCACATAGCGTCTTTAAATTCACCTGTTAGTGATGATGACAGATGTTTCTAAAATTGCAAAACTAAACAAATGTCTCTATCTTCAGTCCCTACTTAAATCAAACTTGCTGACTAAGATATTTGGGCCTTTACAAAGCCCAGGAGGAGGGAAGTAATGAGTTTACTGAAATGACTGTGGAGAGGGCAAAGGTCGATTTGAGAGGCCCAGAGAAGATCAATACCAGTGACAATGATGTAGTTGACTGTCCGGCATTCTAGATTGTTCCCTGAATGACAATGTTGTGTTCTACACACTTCCATTTGCCCCACAATTTCATTAAAAATTAAAAATAGTCTGGGAGCAGGATTTCTTAGGAAAATGTTACTTCACCAAGAGCAGCGTGGTCATTGCTGTTGTACATATTTAGCAGCATAGACCATACTTCTATTTTGGGCGGATAAGAAAGGCAGGTGTATAAACAACACAGTCATGCTTAAGAACAGGGTGCCTTCAGAGAGCTGTGTCATTGGGCAATTGTCCCGTGGTGTGAGCATCGTTGAGGGCACATGCAAACCCAAGTGACATGGCCCCCTGCTGTCTATGTGGACAGTCGTCGCCACACACAGACATCCTCTGGCACACAGGACATCCTTTAAAAATGAAAGGTAGCCTGTCTCACCCAGGAAATCCCCCAGAAGGGCCACGCACCACAGGTAAGGGAAATGATTCTCTTTCCTTCCTTGCCCTTTGTCTACCACTGCTGAGCCTGGTTTTGCCCACATGAAGGCAGGATGTGTGGAAAACCTGCTCTAAAGTCAGTTCACTACCTGCAGACCTCAACAGGAAGCTGCTTTTCCAACACTCTCATGTGATAAGGTGTTAATGATATGTAGATCAAATGTCATTATGAAAGACAATTTCCATTCACACACAGCAGAAGGCAGAATTTTTAAATTTTTAAGTAATGGCACACAATGTCTGCAGTATCCTGGACACATTTCAGTCCACTGTTTTCTATCTCCACTGAAAACCCGAGTGGAACTTGGGAGGTGCTGGTGGGGGTGGGGTGGTGGTGGGGAGCAGTATCACACCTTCCTGAGTGGTTAAAGGGGTGGGAAGCCCAGTGCCTCTGTACCTCCTCCTTCACAGCAGAACTTCTAAATGTTAATGTTTCCTTTAACCTTGTCAGCCTGACCTTGAGGTAGCAGAACAGCAGCTCCAGAGGAAAATGATGCTCTCCATAAATCTGCTCCTGGAAACGCTTCCCAAGCTCTGGATCTCAGTCAAGCTTGAAGGCTACTTTGATGGATCTCCTACAGTCGAACATGAATCACTTATTTATGAAGATGTGACATTTGCCCGTGTGGTAATTCACTCTCTGGACACTTGCTATATTTATTTTAATTCTTTCTAGAATGCAGTACAAAATTTAGGGCTTCTGAAATCTGCATATCTAGGCAGGCATTTTTTTCTTTTTGTGTGTGCATTCACACACTAAATGGGGTCTTTTGGCTGTTTCGTTATTATGAAAATATTATTTTTATACGTAGAGAAAACAAATCTGAACAGTATCTGAGGTTTATTTATTTATTTGTTTGTTTGTTTGTTCCAGGGATTAAATTCAGGGGCACTCGACCACTGGGCCACATCCCCAGTCCTTTTTTGTCTTTTATTAGAGACAGGGTCTCACTGAGTTGCTAAGTGCCTTGCCACAGCTGAGGGTGGCTTTGAACTTGCGATCCTCCTGCCTCAGCCTCCCAAGTGCTGGGATTACAGGCATTGCGCCCTGCTAGTACCTAAGGTTTGTGATGAGTCATGAGTCTCCTTTTGCATCACTCCACCTACTCAGTCCCATGGCCAGAGATAACCACCAAGACAGTTTCTTGAGAATCTTTTTTGGAAAATCCCGTGCCCCTCACATATCTATATCTAACACCCGCATAACAAACTCACACATACGTGTATACAGACATACACATACAAATACAGACATATGCACACGTGTACAAACACATACCTACTTGTAATAGAGATGGGGGCTGTCAAGTACCAGGCTTTTTAACTTAACAAAATCTGGATCCTCTCAACCCTATGACACAGACAGATTCATCGAGTCCTTAACTAGTCCTGAGGTTTTCAATGCATTATTTAACACTAGTGCCAGAGATGAATGTCCAGTTTTCTAGCTAGCCAACCACTGTTCAGGGAAGGCTCCTGTCTACAGGCGGTTCTGTGTTCCTGGAGCTACAGGTGTTAATCTTGGTGTCCTGAATATTTTAAATATGAAAAATGAGTCTAGGCCCATTTTTCGTATTTAAACTTGTGCCTTTTTTGGCAAAGAGAAAGCTGATTGTTGCTATTTCAATTGTTCTGCCTGCCTAACACTACATAAAATCCTAACAATAACGTGGCACATGAAATTAAGAAATATTAGATAAATAAGCTCAAGTTCCCTAGGAGAAAAGTAAGCTCCTTCAGTCAGAGAAATTAAACGTGCTTGTTTTTGTTTTTTCTTCATTGTCTTTTCCTTCTAAGTCCTAGCGGGGTGAGAAATTGTAGGCTGGTTTTCTGGAGCTCCTGTCTGAACTTGCTGGTCTTGCTTCTCCCTCTGAGCCAGGCCATCATAAAAGGGATGCACTTGGCTGCCTCGGGGTCGACCAGATGCCAAGCTGCGGCTGCAGCAGGGGGAGCAGGGGCCGGCCTTCAGGCCATGGGTGTGCAGTAGTGCTGGGGGAGCCTGCAGTCCCAGGGAGGGGTGCCCGAGGAGGGCAGAGGGGCTTCTGTCCACAGGCCATTCCATCCCAGTGCTCTCGGGACCCACTAGCTTCTTCCTTTCTCAGTAAGGGTTGTGGTGTCTCTCTTGAGTGTGGCACTTTGGAGTTTCCTGACCTTGCTTTAGCTCTTCTAGGCTCCCCGTGCTGCCAACCAAGGGACGTCACTGCTCCTTTTGGCTTCCATTGCTTAGGACTCTAGAGAGAGCCGAACACATTCTAAGGTACAGCTTTCTGTAAAGGAATAATGCGCTGTCTGGAAGGATACGTACATCACTGGCAATACTGTCACCTTTAAGGAGAGGAGCATGGTTGGGGAGCAGTCATTGAGCCAGGGTGGGGCAGAGACTGCCTTTTCAATCCCTCTATAGTTTACCTGTCGTGCCAGCAACTGGGGAGGTGGGGCAGGAGGATCACGAGTTTAAAGTCCGCCTCAGCCACTTACAGAGGCCCTGTCTGAAGACAAACAAATAAATAAGTAAATAAAAAGGGATGGGGGTGCAGATCAGTGGTAAAGTTCTCCAAGGAAAAAGAAAAAGAAAAGACTGCCCTTTCAGTGAGTAGCCTTTTGTACCTTGTGAATATTTATACCAGTGGAATGTTTCACCTGATCAAAAGACACTCAGAAATCCTCAACACAATCCTCCTTAGTTCTCTTGAACATCAGTTTCTCTGGAGAGAAGTTTACTTGACTGTGAGCAAGTACTGGGTTGGATCCTCTATAGAACTGCGGTACCTTTGGCTAGAACAAAGACATCAAAGATAAGAAAAAGGAGGACGATGAGGAGGAGGAACAAAATCCTCCCCTTATTTCTCGGGTCCCAGCTTTCATTCCAGGGTATCCGATGCCTTTCCTTTGGGCCTCTTCTTTCTGGGCTTCTCTGGCAGTCCAGGCTCTTCCTGCTCCATCGTGGGTGCTCAGTGTCCGGCTGCTGCATTAGAGGCTGAAGGCCAGGCACTGAGGCCAGACTCCTTTCCCTCCACGGAGACCAGACTGTGGTGCTTGGTGAAGCTGGGCAGACACTGGTGACATCTTTCTAGAATTCTATGGAAAGCTGGATTGCAGACAGCAGCTGAGGCCCGAGATCTAAACCAGACATGTCCTCTCTACCCTGAACACAAGAAGGCCAGTGCCACAGTTGCCTACCCGGGACAGGTGGCGGAGGCACCGAGCCTCCTGAAAGCCCTTCCTTTCATCGATCATGAAGGAAGTCTTAGGCTCAGGGCCATCAGGCCAGTGCCCTCCACCCTGGTCCCCAAGCAGAAGGAGAGAGGCAGGTGCCTGGATGAAGTTCGCCTCTTTCCATGGGCAAAAATGGATATACAGGCTGCGTTCATCAAGACAGGCAGCTGTCTTCTACGGCAGGAAAACCAATCAGTGTCATTTAAAAGTGCTCACAGTTTTAATGGTAAGAGTGGTAAGAGTCATTTCTGAAGTAGAACCCTCTGGTCTCTGGCTGGATTAGGGGGTGGCAAAGGAGAAGGAAAGGCGCTGGGCTTCTGCACCATCAGGGCTGGCTTGAAGGCCTTGCTGCATGGTCCTGGCATGGAGACCGGGTAGAGAGATGGTCAGCACTCCACGCCCAGATCTTCTGGCTTTGCCAGTAAAAGATGCTGAGAAATCTGAGGCAGATGGGACCAGGGAGGAGTGGAGGATGTGGAAGATCCAACACTGTGCCCAGCTGTGTGGGCTGATGCAAGAGCCCTGTTTAGAGATTGACTTAAATTGCGGTTGACTATGAGCCGTAGAGATTTGGACATTGTCGCCTCCCGTAGTCTCACGGGACTTGTTGCGAGATCTCGAGTGACTTGGCCGAAATTGCTGATCGGGTCAGCGCCATTTTTAGTGGTGTGTTTGGCGTGTGTTAGTCGTTGTTAAAACCAGAGAAAAAAGTTATCAAAATAAAAAGCTGTTTGTCTCCAGTTTGCTTCTAAAGTTTTTCCCGCGGCTCCGTTGCTCCAAGCGCTTCAGGCGGCAACAGGCTGAGGGCTAGTCACAGGCACACGGAGTCTAAGGGTCACATTAGGGAGATGCAGGAGCAAGTTTCTGTAGACCCATGTTTTGGAGGCCCTGGGGGACGGGGTGTAACTCTGAACCTGTGAGCACCTCCATCCTGGACTGTCACCACCACAGATCAGTCCTGTACCTTAGCAGCAGCAAGAGGAGCAGCAGAGATAGAGGGCAACGTGGCCGGCTGGTTTTCTTAGGGAAGACTTCTTGCAAGGATGGAGGGTCAACAGGTCAGTTGAAAGGTCAGGTATGTAGGGAACCAAAAGGCCTTTGTGTTTTTCCATTCGTCATCAGTGACCTCAGGAAAGTAGTTTGAGGAGACTAGAGGAGGCAGGAGCAAGAGAGGAATTTTCTCTGATGGATGGAGCAAAGTATTAGGTGACATAGTCACAGTATAACTCACAAGGAGCAAATAATAATTTCAAGCAGCAGTTTCTCCAACTAAAGCAGCAACGCGCCAGAGGCCTCTATCCAGAGACTTGTCCATGTTCACACCAAGGAGAGTTCCACAAAAAGCCTACTGTTAAATTGAAAGGGAAGAGCCGTCCTGAGTGACCGCATGTCAGACAAAGGCAGGGCTGGCAACACACCCTGCCCTGCTCCGTGCCAGCTGAGAGAGCGATAGGACTTCACAGAGGCACAAAGGCACCATTGTTCCCATCTCTCTTGGGTCCAGCCAAGTAGGTTTTAATTAAATGAAAATAATAGGCATCTCAGCTCACCTGGAGAGGAGGAGAGGGGAGACAGGGAAGCCAAGTTTCCATCAAACACTTTTTGGTTCAGGGTGCAGCTCTCATCACCCGATGTTTATTGTTACTGGATTTTTTTCTTCACTGTAACTATTAGAGTAGAAATTTAATTAAAGAGATTGAATTATTAAAAGAATCACAAGTAACTTCTGCATACCAAATCTTTTCTCTTCCCTCCACCGAAAGGATGTGGCACTGAGGGGGGTTGTCCTGTCATTGTGCTGAGCTGCAAAGTTTAAGGTCTAAAGTCCTTGATGAAAGTTCACTTAGATACAATTTAAGTTGTAGGGAGAGATTTTAAAACAATCTCATATAAGAATCTATTTGAAGATGGTATTGATAGGAAAGATAATGGCTTCTAAACTTTCATGTCTATTTTGGGGCGGATAATAGACACTGATAGCTACAAGTGAACACATGAATGGGAGAAAGTCCTCAGCTATTTTTTTTTTTTAAATCAAAATCAGCAATAATGGCACAAAATGCTCATGGTAGCAGTTGTTGAAAAATTGAAAACCTGAAAAATGAACCCTGTTGCTTAGCAAAAATTGAAAAGGAGGCACTTCATTTTTTTTTCCCCTTTCAATCAAATCATGAACTTGGATGTATAATAGAGTAGTACATCCTTGCCGTTCCTGGGCTCTGGACCACTGGAGGGTAGCAAGAACCTCAGGCATCAAGATGCTTCATTTTTCTTCCAAAGCTACTGCCCCCCACCACCAAATTCCCCCAACACAGGAGTCCTCTGTCACCTCCACTGGAAGCCTGCTGCCCGTCTTGCATGGAGTGAGGACAGTCAACTGCAGTGGTGGAGGCCATGGTGCCCATCCCTCTCTCTCAGACCTCTGGGAACATTGCTGGGGCCTCAGCTGCTGCGGGCTCTGCTGCTCTGTCTGCCCAGCTGGTCTCCTTCATCCCCAGCCCCATCCTCCATGCCTGCCGCTTGACTAGGGGCAAAAATTGCTTTCTCCCCATCTCTAAGCTTAGCTAGGCTTCCTGGATGCTGTTTTCCCATCCCTTCCTTCGGTTCTGGTTCTCTGCACAGCTTCCTAGTAAAGCCCCTTTGTGTCCTATCGGGATCCTGGAACTGTCTGCTGGCAAATGATGCCCTGGTGTCCACAGACCCTGCAGACAGGACCCAGGAAGCATTGAGAATAATGCCCTGAGCTCTGAGCCTAGACGCTCTCGTGGGCACTCGGTCATTTCGGTGTGACCAGCAAGGCGGCTGGAGGAGAGCTGCCCTGATCCCGCTGTACAGGAAGCAGGTTAGGGAGTCACCTGGCCATTCACCAATCCAGGAGACAGGGACTGAACATCTACCAGGCATCAGCAAAAGAACCTCTGGAAAGGCCTTCACCTGTTTCCTGAGAAGCTCAGTAGAGGGCGCTCCTGCACCAGAACAGTTACACACAGCAAGAACGCAGCTCTGCCCAGCAGGTTTCCGCAGAACCCACAAATCCTCAACCTCTGACAGCGCGCATGCGTGCAGGCCCAGGCTCTGCTCTCTGCCTGGTCCACGGTTGGGTATGTCTGGGGGGCTCACCTTTGCACTTTGTGTTATCAGCCTTACGAAGGCAGAGACAAAGATGAGGAAATAGATGTATTACTCTATTAACTAGATTCATTCAAAAGTTCCTTTATTTGGAGACACACTGTTTCTAAGCCCTTCAAAGGGGGAAAATGAATATTATAGGATGCTGTTTTCAAAGTTACTGCCACGTTATTGCATTCCGTTTGCTTGAAATAATCGAGTCCTTTGCTGGCTGTAAAGTCATGTGAATGCAGAATAGAAGGAATAGGGCCAGAAATAGCTCTGCTGCCAGAAGCGAACTTCATCTTGAGATGGGGCATCAGTGCATGTGACTCTCTGAGAAATGTCTTAGTCTGATAAAGTAAAAAGAAGAAAGGGCACACTGTGGATCACTGTCCACTGAATGGAAAGTGTGCCCATCAGATGGACATCACTGTTTAAATAGCTAAGTACATAATTAAACTGGTTTCTTTGCACTTAGGAAAGCTAACATTTATTAGGCACTTTCTGTGTGCCCAGCACCGTGCCAAACACTGCGCATGTGTTATTTCATTTGCTCCTGCTGCATGCGTCCAGTACATTTCAGAAATGGAGAGTGTAGGGAGTGGAGAGTTATTGATTGGCACACAGCTGGAAGGGGGTGGGAAATGAGTGGCAGCCACTTATGTGTCAACACAGCCCAAGCTGGTGTCCTTGAGAGACATTCATGAAGAAAGAGGTTCAAAGTGGGCCTTGCGTCTCTGCCATGAGTGGTCGATAAACATCCGTTTCTTTTCATAATTCCAAGGCTTTTCAGTTGAAATCCACATTTGAAGGCACATTCCTAGTTGACTCAACCAAATGACATTTTTATGTGTTAGAAGTTAAATTATCAACTGTAAAATCAACTTATCACCTGGTGAGAGAAATTAGAATGTAGAGCGGCTGCTATTCAATTATGGTGAGTTGTGTTTAACGGCTCTGCTCTGGAAGGCTCTATTAATGTCTATTAATCTGCTTTTGCTACTGGACAACAGACAGCCTTTATTGCTGAACCCTACTGAGGGGATTCAAAATGCAGAGGCCGTAGTCAAAACCACTGGGTTGTTGCTAGTAATCCGCTCAGCACCAAAAGCCTATGGGCTCTTTTACTAAAATATTTCCCTCCTACTACACCTAAAATAAAAGCAGGACCTGACTGGTGGGAGGTGTCCGGGGGGGGAGCAGGCAACACAAAGGTGTCCTATGTTGAGACTGTCTGTGGGAGCTGGACCAAGAGACTGCGAAGCTGTCTGCTCCTTTCCAAATGCCCAGGTCCCAGGCAGCTACTCTAAGTCCCATCCTGGGCTCCTGCCCAGCCTCAGCCCTGTCTGTGGCAGAGAAGAAAGAGAAAGAAGGCACACTCATCAGAATGCGGCTGTTTATGAGGTAGACCTTGAAGAGAGCCAAGAAAATCACTCTGAAAATGCAAAGTCCTGTCCTCCCAGAGTTCTCAAGAACAGAGATGACATCATCACAGAGCATACCAGTCTGTGATGTTTTGCTTGCTCATTGTCATTTGTCCCTTGGTAACAGGTTCTTCTGTGGGAACCACCACATTTTAGCCCTGGGCCAGGTCAATCAGTTGATTTTAGGTGGGCCAGAAGGGTACCTATCCCAGGCGTTCATTGGAGTTGCTACAGAAGAGAACTACATTTTTATTTCTAGGATCTCAACTAAAGGATGTGAGTCTAAGGCTGCCTCTAGGAAGAAGAATACACAGAGAAGAAAACACAAGAGATGGAAAAGACTCAATCTAAATTCTATTCTTGAGCTCCTGGATCTAGCCATGCCTGAAAAGAACACTTAAACTGAAACTTTCAGTTATGTCAGTAAATATATTTCCTTCTTTTGTCCAACTCGAGTTGAATTTCTGTCCTTTGCAACTCAATTCAGGTAGATGATACAGTTTCATCCCCCAGGGAATTAAAATAGTGTGCTGGTGGAAGGAAGAGGGTGACAGGTCCTTGGCTCTCTGCCCAAATCTAGTCAGTGCTCCACAAGTATGGGTCCAGCATCAGTGGATTCCACCAACTTGTCCATCAAAAATATTTGAAAAAAAAATTCCTGCTGGGTAAGGTGGTGGATACCTGCAATCCCAGCAGCTCGGAAGGCTGAGGCAGGAGGATCGCAAGTTCAAAGCCAGCCTCAGCAACTAAAGGAGGCCCTAAGCAACTTGGTGAGACCCTGTCTCAAAATAAATAAATAAAAAGGTCTGGGGATGTGGCTCAGTGGTTAAGCACCCCTGGGTTCCAAACCTGGTACCAAAACAAACAAACAAAATAAGTTTCTTCTGTACTAAATCCATACTGGTTTTTTTTCTTGCCATTGTTTTTAATACAATGCAGTATAAAAACCACATAGGCAGCATATACATAGCACTGCGCCTACTGCAAGGAATCTAGAGAGGATTTAAAGTACATGGGAGGAGGATCAAAGGTTACGTGAAATACTAGGCCATTTTTATAGGAGGGACTTGAGCATTGGCTGTTTTTTTGTTTTTTAATAGTTTTTTTGGTTTCTCTTTTTTTTGGCACTAGGGCTTGAACCCAGGGGTGCTTTACTACTGAGCTGCATCCCTAGCCCTTTTTATTTTTTGAGTTGGGATAAGTTGCTTAGGGATAAGATGCCCAAGCTGGCCTTGAAATTTTTTTAAAATGTCCCATCTTTTTTTTTTTAATATTTTATTAATTGTTGATGGACCTTTTTCTATTTATATGTGGTGCTGAGAATTGAACCCAGTGCTTCACGCTTGCTAAGCAAGCCTTCTACCACTGAGCCACAACCCCAGCCCCTGGCCTTGAACTTTTGATCCTCCTGCCTCAGCCTCCCAAGTCACTGGGATCACAGGTGTGTGCCACCACACCCATCTGAGCATTGACAGTTTTGGTATCCTCAGGTGTCTCAGAACCCGTCCTTTGAGGACATGGAGGGACACTGCACTACTGGTCTTGGGGCAGGCAGTCTGCATAGAGGTTGCTCCCTGGCAGTCTCAGTACCTGGGCCACCTGGGCCGGTTTCCTGTCTGGCAGGCTGGACTGACATCTGTAAGGCTCTTTCCAGTGCTCACATTCCATTCCAGTCCCTGGAGAGTGGGTGACAGCAGTAGCTGCTGCCATTCCAAAGCTGGGCTTGTCCTTCCTTCTACAGGTGTGGTCTCACGTGCTTTGTTACAAGCAAAATCGTGTGTTCTACACTAGCTTGTGAAAGAAGGGCTGGAAAAGGAAAGTGTACCCTTAATTATTACATAATCATTAATATTTTCATCTTCTTCTCTTTTAAAGGCATTTCCATCTGCGTTGTCTCAGAGGTCTGCCCTGGAGGGATGTGATCACCATTTTTCTGCTGTGTCAACACAGAGCAGTTCCCCATGCAAAGGATGTGCTTGTTAGGTGTTTTAAAACTAGAACACCACCACTGAATTGGGATGCCAGGAGGTAGAGTCCAGGGAATATTGGTTTGTAAGCCCCAGTGTCATAAACTCCAAGTTATAGACACATTTTTATTTCCGCCCCACGAGTGTGTGTTGCCTCAGGCATGCATTCAGACTGGCCCTGTGATTCCTGCTCAGTGATCCACCTGTGGGCAGGCTGTTGTCTCCAACATGGGGGGTCGTGGCTGTGGCTCCTAATAGAGTGCTTTCCTAGCATGTGAGAGGCCCTGGGTTCCATATGCAGCACCAAATTAAAAAAAAAAAAAAAAGCGTTTTCAACATGGGCTGGCAAGGGTGCTTTCTCTATGTCTAACGCTTACCCTGAGATGTCAGCCGTTGGTGGCCATAAAATAAGGCAGTCGAGGGGGGGCGTCTGGTGAGTTGTCTGGGTTATCTCGGGTAGACAGGTGTCCTTAGTTCCCCGCCTTGGTGAAAAGCTGGGCGCCCTCTGGAGCTTGGACGAGGTTGGGCTTCCCGGAGGACCTCAGCCGAGGGTGCCAGGGCGGGTGGGAACGCGTCCAAGGTCCAGGGTCGCAGCCAGCCGCTCGCCACTCGCCGCAGGCTGAGGGCTCACGGAGGCCAGCGCCTTCCCTCCCCGGCCCGGGCGGCTGGGGCTGACCTCACCGCCCCCGCTCCCAGCGCAGCACTCTGGCCCCGCCTGCTGCCTGCTGGGGCCGGGTGAGCGCGGGCAGAGCGCGGACCCTGACAGGCTGCGCCCTCAACGCCTGCGGCGAGGCCGGGCAGGGTGCGGGCGGGGGCTCCGGGAGGCCAGGGCTGTTTTTAAAAGACGCGTCCGCTGCTGGGAGGAAGAGCGGGCTCCGGGCCCATTGTCTTAGCGCGGCGCGGCGCGGCGGGGAGGGGAGCCCGGAGGCAGTCGGAACCGACCGAAGCGCGCGAAAACCCGCGGCGCGCCCAGAGGACCGCGCCGGACCCCAGGGCAGCGGGCGGGCGGGGCGGGGGCGGAGCCTTCAGGGGGCGGGGCCGGGGGCGGGGCCGGGGCGGGCGCCCTCCGGCCGCTGCAGGCTGGCGGCGGCGGCGGCGGCGCGGGCAGCGCGGGGACTGCGGGGGACGGGAGGCGGCCGTGCAGGCAGCGAAGCCTGGGGAAGCCTGCGTCCCGCCGGCGCCTCCGAGGCGCGCCCCGGGGAGCGGGAGTGGCCCCGCGGCGCCGCCCAGGGCCAGAGGCGAGCGCTGGGCGCTGAGAGCCCTGAGTCGGCCAGGCGCCGGAGCCCAGGCAGCGGCCGGAGCGCGGGGGGCGCGGCCCTCGGAAGCCGCAGGACGAGCTCGGGCCGGGGAAAGAGCGCCGGGCGCGAGCATCCTGCACGACGGCACTGGAGGCGGCTTCGCGGGAGACAAAAGCCACCGGTGGAGACGCGATGACCGCGGACCGCGAGCCCAGCCAGCTGGAAAGCGGGCGCCGCGGAGTCTGAGAGCGCGGAATAGCGCGTCCCGGGGACGCCAAGGCTCAGGCCGGTGCGGGCGACCGAGGGCGGCGGGCGGGGCCCAGGTGTGACCGGCCGCGTCGGGCCCGTGACTGCTCGGGGGGCGGCGCCCTCCCGCCGCAGCCGCAGTGGCCGGCGCCGCAGCGAGGAGCCATGGGCAACATCTCCTCCAACATCTCGGCCTTCCAGTCCCTGCACATCGTCATGCTGGGCTTGGACTCGGCCGGCAAGACCACGGTGCTCTACCGGCTCAAGTTCAACGAGTTCGTGAACACAGTGCCCACCATCGGCTTCAATACGGAGAAGATCAAGCTGAGCAACGGCACGGCCAAGGGCATCAGCTGCCACTTCTGGGACGTAGGAGGCCAGGAGAAGCTGAGGCCGCTGTGGAAATCCTACAGCCGCTGCACGGACGGCATCATCTACGTGGTGGACTCGGTGGACGTGGACCGGCTGGAGGAGGCCAAGACGGAGCTGCACAAGGTGACCAAGTTCGCCGAGAACCAGGGCACGCCGCTGCTGGTCATCGCCAACAAGCAGGACCTGCCCAAGTCGCTGCCGGTGGCCGAGATCGAGAAGCAGCTGGCGCTGCACGAGCTCATCCCGGCCACCACCTACCACGTCCAGCCGGCGTGCGCCATCATCGGCGAGGGCCTCACCGAGGGCATGGACAAGCTCTATGAAATGATCCTGAAACGCAGGAAGTCCCTCAAGCAGAAGAAGAAGCGGTAATACGCCTGGTCACGTTCGGGAGCTAGGGGGAGCAAGCCAGGGAGCGAATGAGTCAGAAGTGAATGAATGGATAGATGGGTGAGCGAGAACCGCGCCCGCGAACAAAGACAGCGAACCAAAGCGATGCTTCGAATTTTTAAAACTCAATCTCTGTACCCAAATGCAGGACTGGTGACTTAACCCGGCCCGGAGCTGATTTCTCAGCCAGCTCTCCATCTGCCCCACCCCCCACGCCAGCTCTGGGGACCTTTTGTCTGAACACCGGAGATACCTAGTGGGTGGGGGACCGGTGGGGTGTGGACCAGCGGTTCAGGCTGCGGGCCCTCTGGTCCCAGGAGAAGGATCAGATGTCAGAGACAAAAGCAATTTCTTGATTTCTTCTTACTACCGGCCGGGAGTTCAGGCTGCCCCGCCCTCATTGGGGGATCACCTGTGAGTTACCTGAGGTATGCAGTTCCCGAACCCTGGGGGAGGGGGGGGCACCCGTCTGGAGGCAGGGTGGCACTGGGGGGTGCTGGGGAGATGAACGCCCCTTGCATTCAGGGTCTTGGAAGCTGAATAATTTTATGTCACAGGGCAGGCCCCTGTTGAAATGTCATAGGTCCTGCTCTGGGCCCAAAGGAGGTGGTGGTTTGGGCCATCAGGACTGCCTGGGACAATGCGGCAGCTGGAGGGCATGGGCGCTGTGCTACTGGCCTTAGCTGGGAATGGCCGAGAAGATGCCCCCTTCATAGGGCTTTGTGGTGGCTACAGGAGACCGGTTTTGTTGAGAACTGCTTTTCAGCCTGGAATGAGACGTCTTCCAGATGGCTTGGACCCTGTCCATGTGTAGGTCATGATCACACAAAGAGACCAATAAAAAATTAAAAAAAAAAAAGAAAGAAAGAAAGAAACTGTTGGAGGTGGTGGCAAATGATGCATTTACTGTTTGCAGAATAGTTAAAGGTGTGTAAAGGGCAATGCTCTTGGCATAAATCTGGATGGTGTGTGTGTGAGAGAGAGAGTATACAGGGAACTCCCTCTGTGCTGTGCAATCAGCATAAATATCTAGATTCATTCTGTGTGGAATTTTAAATTCTCTTAATCTACCGATTGGTTTGGATGAGCATACCAGCTACAGATGTGTGCTGAGTTGCAAGATGGTTTTTCTGCAAGGGATGTCTCTTGTAATACCAACAGCGTGGTAATGGGTTTTCAGACATTTTTTTAAAAAAATAACTTACAAACGAATACTCACCTTAGAAATATTCACCTTAGGAAAAAAGACTTTGCTCTGCCCTTTTATATCCCTTGACGCTGCAAGTGGCGACATGTTCGGATTCCTAATTTGGTTCATTGTGGCCTATCTGGTTTTAAGTATTTCATTCAAAACGTCTCATTAGAGTATTTGATGTCATGCACCAAAAATAAAACCCCACCTTTTTGAAAAAAAAAAAAAAAAAAAAAAAAAACCCGACCTCGTTGCATGGATTTAAAAGCGGAGGAAAAGCTTAAGGATGTAGTCCTTTTCCATTCATTCTCTAACTGGCCTTGTAGCCAGCAAGCACTTTGGGCAAATGCAAACAAGGGGTGCTTGAGATAAAAGAAAGCCTGTGACGTAATGGTCACTGCTGCTCAGGCACTTCACAGTTTACTTGAAAGAAGCTTTGGAAAATAGATAAAGGAAAGAAGAATAAATGCATATTTTTAATAATGTAATTTTAAAAATCCTTTATAATCAGGACTGAGTCTTGGTTCGCACAAGCTGTCATATCCTGAAACACAGTATCAAAAGGGAAACTTAACAATTGACTGTTTGATTTTTATTTCCTCCCTGAATCCATGTTTTCAGGTAGAATTTTGGTATCCCCCTCCCCCCAGTGACATGTTTCTTTGCAGAGGAGGCCTGTAGAAATTGGATGTGGCCATGTGTGAGCATGTGGGTTAGCCCGTGCCCATTGTCCCTTACCCTCTGAGTGGCACTGTAAGAACCAGAGGCACATGTTCTTCTGGCTTCCTGCTTGAAACCCAGCTCTTACAGGAGATTTTTTTAAAAACAAATCTAGCAGCCCATCTTCCCTTCCTCTTTTGTCAGTGTATTTGGTACCCTTCTAATGCTGGTCTTTTGTAGAAACTCAGTAGAGAAAATAGAGCTAAGCAGTGATGAAAGCCTGCGAGATTTCAGTTTACATATCAATAGCATATTCACTGACTTCTGAATGGGCTGGTCCCATCATCTGAAGATTCTGTATAGAATTATTAAAATCAAATCCATCTTCCTTTATTTTCTTCACATGCAACAATTTCTTAAGCACTTTTTGGTAGTTCCACACTATTGAGAGAATAATATATTTATTTTGCGACTTTGCAGATGCCAAATACTGTCACCTTCTCGTGCTGACAATACCTAGGTTCCAGGTCACTGTTCAAATCCTGTAATGCTTTAACGATTGTGCGAGATGGTTTTTTTTTTTTTTTTTTTTTGCAATATCAATACTTAAGGGTGCCGTCAGCTGTTAGTAATCGTGCAGTAAAGTCAAGCCCTGTGCTGTATCAACTAATAGGTAAGAGTCTCAGTTGATTTCTGTATCGTTTGACCTATTAATAGCCCTTTTCATCTCTGATCCAACGGAGGAAGCACAGATGAAGTCACCAAGGAGTGGTCACCCAGGGGGAGTCCCCTCCACGTATCTGTCAGCGGTCCATTATGCCTTTTGCCCTTTGGAGATGGAATGGGCTTCTCATAGAGGAAGCTGGTCTCCCCAAGTGAGTTTTGAAATGTTTCCTGGTAGACACAGGGGAGGCCAGTTTTATTTCAGAACAAGTCTCTTCACAAATTCTCTGTTATGGTGTTGGGACTGTGTCCCCTGGTTTCAGTTTTCAGTTCTGCTGCTGTAATTCTCTGTCTTGATCATTCTTTGTTTCCATCCCTTTTTATAATGCATATATGATGCTGTGAACAGAAAAATAAATTATTTATACAATCAAACAACTGGGGACATTTTCTATGGCTGTTTTTTTTTTTTTTTTTTCTTTTCAAATTGCTGTGTTCATTCTCCGGTCTCTACTGGGTGAGGGTATGAATTACAAAATGGTGTCTGGGGTTCCAGCAGGGTGCAGGGCTGGGTCAGTCACCTGCTTTGTTGGTGTCAGTGGCTGGGTCCGCCTGAATGGTGGATTTAGAGGCTCATGCAGGAGCTCCTGCATCCTCCGCTCCCCCTGGAGAGCCCACCTGTTGAAGCATCTGGCATTTCAGAGACTGGCCTATCTCACATCCTTTAGGAGAATGACCAGTGCCTGGCCCACTCTCATTCAGAACAAGATCCTGAATTGTTAATTAATTTAAAAAATTATCAAATTGTATAAAATTCAAACTAGTATTGCATAAATCTAAGGGTATTAGGACAAAGCTGCTGAGTATCTAAACTGTGTCTTGGCTCAATACCAGGCACATTGGAGCCTGTCGGCAGCACTCCGAGAGTTGAGTCCTCTTTAGTTGTAGGCGTGGTGAGACCATGGTGCTCTGTAGATGCTGTTGAGAAAGGCACGCTTCCTAAGGAAAAGAGCGAGTGGGCCAACATAGGTTGCAGGTGCAATGGGGAGCACAGGGGGCACTTGGCAGGGATTAAGCTACACACTCAAGCGTCACTAGGTGACGGTGAAGACCCCAGGTGTGCTCTTACATGTAGAATCAAAAAGACCAGTTCCAAATACTGGCTCCAAAACTTGGCTCCCCATGACTTTGCTCAAGTTCCTTAATCACCCAGCCTCCATTTCCCAGTATGTAAAACAGGATCATAATGGTACCTGGGGGTTGAAGCATGGTCAGACCGGTGACGAGCTGAGTCCAGGGCCTGCACAGAGCCAGCGCTTGGTAGCTTTAGCTGTTCATGCTAATGGCTGCGAGCAATATGTTGTATGGGATACATGGTGATTTCACCGGACCCTGGCCCTCAAGTTAGCTGGTCACAGTCTCCCTCTTGGCACCTTCCACCTGCTAGAAGCAAGGCTGCAGGCCCAGTAGAATCTCTGGCCGTCCGAGTGGCCTCGCCAAAGATGTGAGAGGCTACGCCAGGTGCAGACAGCTCTCCAGACTCTTGAAGCCATTGCTTGTCATGCTCCCTGAGTCCCTAGGCTATGACCCTCAAGGCAGGGAGTGAGTTGGTTCCTTTCCTAAGGTTAAGCACAGATTGGGTGCTCATTAAACGCTGGTCAAGTGGCCTAATGTGGATTGGTTTTCCTTGTAAACTCTAACATGGGCCCTATGGGAAACAAATTGTTATTTCCCATTACACATTTAAGTTAAAATGAAAATAGACACAATATGAGTATCATTCTTCCAGGTCACTACTGTAAGGTGAACCACTGCTCTGACCCCGCACAAGGATATTGAAGCTTACACTTTGAGAAACATGGTTGTGGGTTAGAAGTTTTTCTTCAAAAATGAGCAAGACCTGACTTGATCGTTCATGTTACATTGAAGCTAGTTATTAGGAGCACATCACATCAAAAGAGCACAATTGCCATTTTTAAGCACCAACACCCCTGAAAACTGGTTGGAAAGCCAAATTTAGGGACCATCATGACATCACATGGGTAAAAAAAAAAATGTTAGAAATCATGGGCCTGGGGTTGTGGCTCAGTGGTAGGCACTTGCCTAGCACCTATGAGGCACTGGGTTCGATCCTCAGCAGCACATAAAAATAAATAAATAAAATAAAGGTATTCTGTCCATCCACAACTAAAAAAAAAAAAAAACTTTTTTAAATGTTGGGAATCATAATAAGCAAAGATTGAAACCCTTAATTTATGCAATGTTTTTTTAAAAATATTTTTTAGATGTTGATGGACCTTTATTCATTTATTTATATGTGGTGGTGAGAATTGAACCAAGTGCCTCACACATGGTAGGCAAGTACTTTCCCACTGAGCCACAACCCCAGCCCACAATTTATGCAAACTTAATCTAACCTCCACATAACAAATTCCTGGGGATCCAAGTGGCATTTGACACTTGGGTGGTAATTGTTCATCCTATGTTTTCCAGAACAGTGAGGCAGATGGCCCCTCACTGTGACCTCCAGGCACTGAGGAGGCTGATTTTAGCCCTAACTGCTGCATTTCCCTAACCTGAACCTTTCCCTCAAGGTTCTGATTGTTCCTGTTTAAGGTTTTGGGTGGACACAGATGGCCGATTGCCCTACTCTTCTGTGCCTTGGCACTTGTCTCCAGAGCTTGGGCTCTTGAAACACTTCCAATGCCAATGTCACAGGCAGATTGGATGTCATGGTCACGTGGTGGAGCATAAACCCAGCACCTGATAACCCTTGACAGTTTCTTCCAGGCTGCCAGTCACCCTTCTGCCTGGAACCTACCCAGGTGTGATGCCCACAACTTGGGATTTGCCTGCTAGGGAATAAGCCTGCCATCTCCGTCCACAGAAGGCATTTCTTTCCTCTCCTCTCTTGGCATCTCTGCATGTTCACTTACCCTTAAAACAGATCCCTCCTTCGGGCTCTCCCAGGCTCAGTTGGCACCTGTTTAAAATAGATTGTGGACAAGTGGGTGGAGCCCTCCATGCAATCGCACATGCGGGCCAGGTTGAGCCTCAGCGCGTGGGCTGCACTCATTTACAAGAGGAATTTTCAACTTGAGGATTTCTGAGAAAGCCGCCTGTTGTCCCCTCTCCCCCACCCCCCAACTCAGAAGTGAGAATCCAGGGGCTGGTGGCTTAGCCCTGCTCTGTTCTCAGAGTAGGAACTCTTTGAGGGGCCCAGCCTCACCTTTAAGGGAGCACGCGGACTGCTCCCGGTGAGAACACGGAGTCAGTGATGGTGACAGCGTGGCACGAAAGGTAAAACCACGACAGTTTTTGAGTTGTAGTTGGCATGAGTCTGGAATGACAAGCATCCCCTTTGCATATATTAATCAAGAGACCAGCATCATAACACTTAGGGCAGCCCGTCCTTATCGCCGGTTGGCTTGTGTAACGGTGCCAATAGCCGTGTGACAGGTTCAGTATGGGCCAGCCACCTGCCAGGGGCTTCATCTATGCTTCATCTTATTTCTTCCTCCAAGGGCCCCAACAGGCCAGCTGATTCTATCTGCTTACAGAGGAGAAAAGCAGGGTAGAGATCAGTTCCTCTCTCCAAGATTAGTCGCTGTTGAGGGTGGAGCCCAGGTCCCCTGTGCCCACGGGTGGGAGTCTCCAGGCTCCTTAGCCTGCTGCTCCTGCTCTGGGGTGGGGGTAGGGGTGGGAAGCTCCAGGGAACTCTGGGGAGGGACTCCCAGTCTAGGAAGGAGAGGAGTCCCTGCCGGTGTTGCTGACCCGCATCACATCATGCCTGACCCCTTGCTCAGCCCGTGCTTTTCCTCTGTAAAGAACCCACCCAGGGGCTAGGAAAACATGGTCCCTCTTGTGTCAGGTGCTGGCCTTGCAGGACTGTTTCTGGTATTTCTTTTAGGACAGGTTTGTGTCAGGGCCACTGCCTCTCTGTCTCATCCTGGGGCGTGACGCACAGCAGAAGGCCCCGGGGGTCAGGGAGTCTGCACTTGGGGATGTGGCCAGCCCCACTTGACCTTGAACCCGTCCGGTACTCATGAGGCTGAGAGTCCCCGCCTGCCCACCCCTCAGGGGTGTTCTGAACACAACGTGAGCTAAGAGATGGGGAAGCCCGGTGGCCTGCAGGGCAGGTGGCCACACCTGTGGAGGATGCCATTCTGCCTCGCCTGACCCTGGTCTCCAGTGCCACCTCCTGCTGCACCCACAGTCGCATCCTGCTCACCCTGTTTCTCTGGGACCGGCCCAACAGCCCCTGGGTTCCCTCTTCATTTTCACTGATAAGAGAACTTCCAGGGCTGGGGTTGTGGCTCAGTGATAGACCGCTTGCCTAGCATGTGCACGGCCCAGGTTCGATCCTCAGCACCACGTACAAATAAACGAATTGTGTACAACTAAAGCAAATAAATAAATATTTAAAAAAAAAAAGAGAACTTCCAATTCTGGGGGAGGGTGGCCAAGGACTTCCCACAGGAGACACCCCTCCCTGAGAGAGTCCAGACACTAGACGCTGTAGTGGAAGTTTCCATCAAGGGACTGTTGGGGAAAATAAGCCTGTTTCTGTCAGCCGTTTGCAGGATTCTCGTTCTTCTGGTAACTGCTCACGGTTGTTTTCATTCCCTTAAACATTTCTCATTCAATTAATTTCAACTGCCCATGTCTCATGAAAACTAAAAATAATATCCATGTGTAATTTAAAAGTGGCCATAGGTAAGTAATGACAATTGCAAGAGCCTATTTCACACAGATGTGCCTGTGTGCATTATTACCTAGAAGAATCTTGCTCTGCTATGTAATTTGAAGTGTGCTGGGATGTAGTCATGATGATAAAAAATGCTGCTAAAAATAACACATACAAACAATTGTGACACCCATTATATAGGGGACACACCACTAAGCAGAGGTGCCAGGATGACTTACCTGCCCCCTGTTCTTGTCCTCTGAGGGCTGTTATTCTTGCTGGTGAATCAGAGCTAAACTACCAAGTGCAGTGCTTGACTCCAGTGTGAAACATCTTTAATCCTATCAAAAGCAAAGTCAGCCAATCAATCCAGGGCTGTAAGCCACACCAGCCTCGGCATAAAAGTAGGAGCAACACGCTCCCAAGATGCATTGCTCTGTGGTCCTGGCACCTGCAGTGTGGGGAATGCCCCTAGCCCTCAGGATCCTGCCCTGGTTCCTGGGGGAATGTCCTCTGCCCCCTCCTCTCTCCAGTCCTTTCCTGCCTCCCCGCAGAGGTGGCTCTCTTGTAAGATCTATAGAAGCTGTGATAGGCATGGCGGCTCTAACTGCCGGTCCCACCTGTGTCTACTCCGTTCTCCATGTCAAAAGCTATTTTAGTGGTATGACTCCTTCATGGGTTCCCTGATACATAAGGAACCCAAGTGTCCAGGAGCCCAGGAACCACCTGAGTGTCTCAGAAAGCCCCTGTGTATCTGACCCTGGCTCTGGCTCCTGGAGCCTGCCTGGGAGTCTCAGCTTGGTGTTCTTCCCAGGGGGAGCCTGAGTGGCTAGAAATGGATACAAATCCTAGAGTGGGCCCAACTCAGGAGTCCCACCAGGACCCGTCGTCCACCTAAAGGAGATGAGAGAGCTGTTAGAATCGGTTGGTTCTGGTACAGCTAGAATTTCCTGGGAATACTGGGCACGAGTACTCCTGGCACCCGCTGTCTTGGTTCTGCTTTTTCTGCATCTATTTGTGCAGATAATTGGGACACTGGCGTCAGGGACAATCTAATTGGATTTGGGGCAAAGGCCTCAGAAAAAGGCCCTGTGGGTAATTCACACAAATCAGTGCCTGTTTATCTTTTTTGCTGGGAGAACCTGGATTTTGCTTGGAGGGCACCTGCTGCTTCCTGGCTGTGGGCTCAGGGAAGCTGACCTGTCCCCAGCTCCCGCAGAGAGTATTCTGAGCCATGAAGTTAGTAAGTACTGTGGCCTGTGACCTGTTTAACAATGTGAACAATGGCCAGTTGGTCAACGATCCTGACCAATGGAGCTGAAGGGATTTGGGAGAGCAGTGAATGGCTTTGAAGCTTTTTCCTTTTGTAGGAAAATGAGACACGGGACCAGAGAGCTCTTCTTCATTGCTTCTGAGTTTTAGTGAATCAAGATGTGGTACCTGGAGAGCCTGAAGCCATTCTGACACCACGAGAAAAACATATCAGGGCCTCAGAAAGGAAATATGGAGGGAACCTGGGTCTTCATGATACCATTGGACTACAGAAATAAGCAGTCCCAGGGCTGCCTGACCTCAGGACATGTGGTTATGTGAGAAAAAATACATCACCTTTCCCTTGGGGTTTGATCAACTTACAGCTAAAAGTTCTCAAGTGATAAGGTCCCTCAGTCACCAAACCAACCTTTTGTGTTGCCAAACATTAAGATCTCCCTGCAGAACTGCTGAGCAAGGGAAACTCCTCACCAGCTCTGTGCCAACAAGCACTCTGAGACCTGCCCTGCTCGGCGTGGCTCAGGCCCCAGGGAGTGGAAGGCTGACTGCCCTAATCCTGGTTTGACAATTATTGAAAGCATCCAGGGAACTCCAGCCAGAAGAGCATAACCCAGGGTGCAGGGCGCACAGTGACGTTCCATATTAAGCCTGTGCCCTCGCTGATTTTCTCTAAAGATAATTGACATCGAGTGCTGCCATGGTGGCTTTGATTTATACTAGATGCTAAATTAAAGCACCTTCAGAATCATCTCACTCATTCCTTTTTAAAATGCTATGTGGTAGGTATGATCACCCCACCTACATCAGCTGCCTCTCTTGACTAGGCAGACAGACGGACAGATAATCTTAAGAACAAAGATTGACTACTTACAGACACAAAGTGCTATCTGAGTATGTGAGATGGGCTATGCTATGTGCCCCTGATGACAAACATTTTGGGGTGGGGACCATTTTTGTCATGACCCTCACTCACTCCACGGGTACAGAAACAGGCTTGGAGATACCGATGTCTTGTTGGGTTATAGAGCCGCTACCAGCAAGGAGGGTTTGAATCCAGGCAGTTGGACTTCAGCCTGCACGCCTGCTATGGGGCTCCCTACCCAGCTGGAGCCGGAACCCCACGTGATGGGTACCTCAGAATATTTGCTGAATAAATGAGCTCTAAATGGAAGAGTTCCCCCGACCCCTGCAGCTGAGAAAGTTGGATCATGGTGTCTCCAAACAGTGCCTCTCAAATTTAATGTGCACCACTCACTCGGGGATCTGGTGATGCAGCTGCAAGCCTTGATTTGCTGGGACTGGGTGTGTCCCAAGATTCTTTTTTTTCTAGTAAGTTCTCCTCCTGCTCCCTCAGTGCAAGTGGGAACCATTCCTCCTTGGGAGTGGCCAATCTGGGCCTCAGAGCATCCCAGCACTCTGCTCTGGAGAGCCTCCTGCCTGAGCCAAATCACTCTGGTCCCTCCAAGGCCATGGCTCAGGGTCCAGATCCTAATTTCAGGCTCTTTGCCTCATGAAAGGGTTTGAGCATCCACCTGAGTCTGTACATTTGTGCTCTCATACCCCTGTGAGGGACTCAGAGCTGTAAAGAGGGTTCCAACCCTTGAGTTTTTGAGTAATTCTTTCTTGCTATACATGTGGGTTTTTTTTTTTTTTTTTTTTTTTTTTTTAGTTGTAGGACACAATACCTTTATTTTATTTATGTGATGCTGAGGATCGAACCCAGGGCCTCACACATGCAAGATGAGCGCTCTATCACTGAGCTATAGCCCCAGCCCCTACACATGGGTCTTTATGTCTTGATTTTCTTAAAGTCCTATTAACTCTTCCCTCTCTGCTTCTCTTTTAAGATCACGATTGGAATTGTGGCTCAGCGGTAGAGCGCTCGCCTAGCACGTGGGCGACCCGGGTTCGATCCTCAGCACCACGTACAAATAAAACGCATTGTGTACAACTAAAAGCAAATAAATAAAAATATTTTAAAAAAAGATCACGATCAACACCATTCGCAGTAGACGTTAACCTAGCGTTCTCCTCAGTGTGCTCTGGAATTAACAGATTCCATGGATCATTGCTTCTCAAACTGTGGTGAGCATAGCACTCCCCTGGGGACTTGCAAAAACACAAGGTCTCACTTATCAGCTCTAGGTGAGGCCCAGACTTCTGCAGTCTAACAAGCTACCTGCGACACCAACGCTGCTGGACTGCGGACCACACTTTGAGAAGCAAGAGAAGAAACCACAGCTTCTGTGTCGCGGGGGGTGGGGGGGGGGGGGGGCGGGGGGGGGGGGGGGGGGGGGGGGGGGATGGTGAGCCACCAGGATCGCTCCTGCCGCGAGGGCCTGACAAGGGCCCAGCTCCTCCTCTGAAGTGAACTTGGCAATGGCACGTGACATTGGAAGGGAAGAGCAATACCAACGGATCGCTAGTGTGGCCCTCGCGCTCATGAGCGTTAGCTTGTGAGATTTCCAGGCCACCCCTTAGTAGCACCAACTTCCTGTGTCGTAATGTTTGCTTGTTTGTCCTTTACAGAATTAGGGCACTCGCCTTGTGCACAGAGCAGGCGATGCAAGGTCTTAGGAGAGGCTGGCAGCGGTGCCCCCTCCCTACTGAGGAGCCCCTCCTGGTCCTTCCATCCCCAGGAGAAGGGGTCTCTCCAGGCCCCCAGCCCCCTCCTGTGCTCCTCCCCTTTCTCCTGCCATGGATTGAGCCAGGGTCCTGCCATTGAGTCCTACCAAGGTAACCTGAGTGACAGTGGGGGACTTCTGAGAGGAGTCTCTTTGCCACATTTTTGCTTCCTCTGCAGGACCAACAGCAGTGGGTTCCCAGGTAACTGAGGTGCAAGATACCAACAACCTGGAAGTCTGAGTCACCCCTTCCAGGAGAGTTGGGCCGCTTGAGCAACGCCCACCTGCTCAATGACCCCTTTCTTGTGCCCCACCACTGAGACTTCAGAGGCCACCCATTGACCAAGCAAGGTGAGCATGGCCAGCCCTGCACCCCTGCCCACCACCACAGACCCCACACAGCAGGGCAGGACTCTGGTTACTGGGGAGGTGGTGGCGATGAGCCTGCCCTTGCGAAAGACCCTCCAGTGTTCAAGGGTGGTTCAGAGGTCTGGCTCACCCTGTCCCTCTTGTAGCAGGGCACACCTGCCGGTTGTCACTGTCAGGTCCTTCCAGGATCCCTCACCTTTTGGCACCAAGGGCTGTGCCTCTTGCAGGCCAGCTTCAGGTAAACGCCAGGTGCACTTAGTGTCCACTGGTAGGTGTGTAGTCATACCCACACAAAACGAGGCTCAGGTTGAAGGGTGCTGGCTGTTCGTGGGCAGCAGGAGCCTCCCTGGGGAGGTGTAGTCATTCCCTGTGGCCACCACAACAAGTGACCACAAACCAGGTGGTTTTAAAGCAACAGAATGTGCTTCCTCTGTGCTCTGGAGGCTGGAGGGCTGAGGTCCAGGTGCCGGCAGGCCTGGTTCTTCCCAGGGGTCTGAGGGGAGATTTCTCTAGGCCTCTCTCGGGCTTCTCCTGGCTGCTGGTGGTGCTGTGGGCCTTGGGCCAGTCACAGCCCTCCAGGCTATGCCTCGTCTCTCTCCCTGGCCTTCCCCTCTGTGTCTTCAGCCTCCTCTACAAAGACACTCATGGACGCTTAGGAGCCACACCAAATCCAGAATGAGCTCACCTCAAGGTCCCTAGTAATTATATCTGCAATGATCCTTTCTCCAACTAAAGTCAGACTCACAGTTTCTAGGTGAACATTTCTTTCTGGGGTCGCCATTAAGCCTACTACAGGAAGCATCGAGAAGAGGCTCAATCCAGAGGGAATAATTGAAATGCCATCTGACGCCAGGGCTTCGTGATCCCGGAGTCTCTGTGCAGCCCATGCCGACCCTGTGTCTCTGCTCTAAGCTACCCTGAGGCGTCATGGCCACCGTGCCCCCGCACCCCCACAGGGCTTCAGCACCTGGAGGGGTGTTCTGCCCAGGAGCAGGCCTGCTGACCGCTGGTCTTCCTTTCAGCTGCTGGTGGCTGTCACCTTGTGCTCACAGGAGCCTCGTTCAGAGCTCTGATGGAAAGGTGGGGACTCATTCCCGAGGGGCTTGTCAAACACGTGGCCCACCTGCAATGTTTGTCAAGAAGCTGTCAAAGCACCTGACCCAGGAGGAGGTGAGAGCAGCCCACCTCGATGATGCCATGGGACCCAGCCACAGCAGCCAGGTCTCAGTTCCACGTTGAAATCAGAGCAGGATGGACTTCGTCCTATCATGGTGAGATTTCCAACCTGAGTCCCTCTTAGGCTACATCACGACACAGGGGCGTTAGGAAGGACTGTTGACCACAGCGGACTCTGTGAGCAGGACTTGCTCTCTCCAGTATTCACCCATGTCCATTTCCTCATCAGTGCACAGCTCTGCGCCTGGGCAGCCACGGATTCCTGATCAAAGGAGCCTCCATCAGGAGAGCTCGGCCCTGCCCTGGTAGGACGCCAGCAGTGGTTTCTCATCTGGTCCTCCAGTGGTGGACATCCCCACAGGATGTCTTCCCAGGGTACCTTGATGGGCCAGGAGCACCTGCTGCTACCTCTGCATCTGGGCAGTGGCCCTCCTGGGGACCACATGTTTCTGATGGGGACAGAAAGAGAGCAACTCACAGGAAAGCAGTGGCCTGCAGGACTGTGGCAGGAAGCTTCTGGGTGGCTGGGGGCTGGCCGCGGGGGGTGGGGTGGGGAGGGAGTGGGTCACAGAGGCACAAGCCTGGATGCCTGTCCTTTCGGAGGCAAACTGAACAGGACAGATATCAAGGGACCTCTGAAATCTGCTGGGACCTGAACTTCAGAGGCTCAGGGTGCCGGGCACCCCCAGGAAGTCTTACAGATGAGCATTTGCAGGCCACATTTATTGAGGTCATACTACATTCAGGAACGCGCTAGACACTTAGTATTTTTATTTCGTTTGATCTTCACAGCACCCCCAGGAGGTAGCACATGAGTCAGAGCTCACTCAGCTACGAGGAAAAAACTCGGTCACATTCAAAATGGGGCAACTGGAACTATGCGGGGGCTGCTTGGAGTGTCAGAGGAAGAGCCACAGAATCCAGGCCATCCCCAGGGGTCTGGGAACTGGCCACTGGAGTGGGTCACCGTCAGCACACGCCCCATCTCTGCCCCCCTCGATGTGTAAGCTTTTCTCTTATTGCCATGGAAAGGCCTTTGTTCAACAGAAGGGCAAGCAGCACGGATTCCACCGTGAGCCTGTCAGAGCAAACCCTGGGGACAGAGTCTTCTTGCCCTGCTTGTGTGCAGGGCCCCATCTGGCCACCCCTGAGACCCGGAGGGCACCCATCTGGGACATGTGCCCACACTGTGAAAGCCAGGCCTATGCAAGAAAAAAAGGGCGTGTGGGTCGGGAGGCAGGTGCTAGAACATACCTGGTCCAGGTAGGGCTGAGGTGTCAAGGCTTGGAGAAGTTACCTGGCTTCCCCAGGGGTTTGGTCCAAGCTGCCTCTGGCTCTTCACTTTGCTGTAGTGCTGCTCTGGCCATTACCCGCGATGGTCTTCCAGGCACAGGCTCAGCATACTCATGGTAGGTCCTGTTTGGTTGGATGAGAGCAGGAGTGAAGCCAGGTACAAGGGAGCATGCCCACAGTGCCAGCTACTCAGGAGGCTGAGCAGGGAGGATCACTAGTTGGGTTGAAGGCGTGCTTGAGCAATTTTGCAAGACCATGTTTAAAGAGAGAGAGAGAGAGAGGTAGGGGAGAGAGGGAAAGAGAGGAAGACGGGGGGGGGGGGGAAGAGGAGGAGGAGGAGAAGAAAAGAAGAGAAAAGAAAAAGAGAGAGTATAGGGGTGAAACTGGAAGTGAACATGTATTAGTTTCCTATTGCTGCTGTAACAAGTCACCACAAATATATTGGCTTGACATAGCACTAACCTATTATCTAGCCATTCTGAAGGTCAGATGTCCCCAGATCACTGGGCTAAGATCAAGGTGTCTGTAGGGCTGCATGCCTTCTGGAGGCTCCAAGGCAGAACCCGTTTGATGCCATTTCCTGCTTCTCGGGGCCACTGCATTCCTGGCTCCTGGTTCGTTCCTTGTACCACTCCAACATCTGCCTCCATTACCAGGCCTCCTCTGACTGTGACCCTTCACCTCTCTTAGAAGGACTGTGGTGACTAAATTGGCCACATACTCCAGGATCATCTCTGGGGTAGTGTGCTGCCATGCAAGGTCCTGTATGTATTGGTCCTGGGGACTAGGGTGTGGATATCTTTAGGGGTCATTATTCTGCCCATCACAGGCGTTGGTCACCTTGCTACTGGGTGGAACCCTGGAGGCTGTCTGTGTGGCCAAGTGTGACTCCTTGGCTCATGGCCATGAGTGACGGGCTGCCACAGACTGCTAGTGGCCACCAGACACTGAGGGTGGCATGGGAAGGACTCCTCTGGGAGCCTTCAGAAGGAACCAGAGCCGCCCACACCTTGGTTTTGGACTCGGGGTTCCAGCACTTGGGGGGTTACAGTTCTGCTGTTTCAAACCTACCCACGCTGATAGGCTGTAGCAGCCTGGAAGCTGGTCCAGCCCCGGGTGGGACTCAGGGCTCTGCTGTTGAACTGAAGTTCTTAATAGCTTTCAAACACCAGCCTGGCCCCTGGGCCCAATGACATAGCTGGCCCTGGGCTTAGGTTTCCACAGGAACTGAAACACCTTCCCCACCCCCGAGCCTGATCTCTACCCTGGGATGACCCCCTTGCATTCTTCCAAGTGGCTTTAGGACACTCTGAAGGCACATTTGCTTGTATTTCTTCCAAACAGCCTAGGAACAAGCGTCTGGTGTTCATCTGGAGGTGACCAAGGCTGTGCTGAATACAGGCTAGGACCAGCTGGGACCTGGGCCTCTCTTTGTCCAATGCTCAAGACCCTGTGCCTAGGTTGGGGAAGGAACCAGAGTCTCCCCGCCCACTCCTGTGTGCTGAGTTATCCAGGGTCTCGTAGACAGCTGGTATCCCCTCCCAGAAGCCCACTAAGCATTTTTGTAGTGTTTTGTTGCTGTATTATTATTATTATTAATTATTATTATTATTATTATTATTATTATATAAAGGATGCAAATTCTCCCTCTTTGTTCTAAGAGCACAAGGACATCTTTGTGTAATAGCCACTTTTGGAAATGACTAATCTGTCCACTTGGCCTTGTTCCTGACTGGGTGGCATTTCCTGAGTTCTGCCCAGGAGTTTGCCATGACCATCAGCCCCCATTACTGCAGAGTCAGCATCTCTGCCTTTTCCCAACTCAGTCACATGTGGTCACCGCAGGAAGGTTGCCACGTCCTTCAGAGAGCTTACCATGCCTTCAGAGGATGCCTCAAGCTCCTGGTGCCACTGATGTGAAGAAAACCTAAGTGTTTTCTTATGAATGTCTGATGGAATGGACTGGACTAGTATTTTTTTTTTTAATTCTCTTAATTTAATACACCAAAGATTTTAAATTTTTTAATTTTTTAATTTTAGTTGTAGAGATGACACAATATCTTTATTATTTATGTATTTATTTTTATGTGGTGCTGAGGATGGAACCCAGGGCCTCACATATGCGAGGCAAGTGCTCTACCGCTGAGCCACCGGCCCTCCCCCCCCCCCCCCCCCCCCCCCCCCCCCCCCCCCCCCCCCCCCCCCGTGGACTAGTTTTGATATGGCTTTATCAGAGTTTGCCTTCTGTTGTCCACTTGGAAGCAGAGGTGTGATCCTCATTGGGCATCAAAGAACGATGCATGTCTTGGGCTGGCCCCAGGAGCCTGCCAGCTCTCAGATTCCTTGCTTCTGCACAATCATAGAGACCCACTGAGCCTGAATCTCAAACACGGGACCTTTGGGTCTGACTGACGAGGCAGTCTGCTCACCGTGGAGTTTGATATGAAGCGAGTGCATCCTCCACTCTATCCCAGCACCTCATCTCCATTTACAGAGCATTTCAGGTCTGCAAACCATCAATTATGTGTCCTGATTCTAGACTAGAATTTGATCAATACTTGCTTATTAGGGCAAGTGTCTACGCTCAGCTTGCTGAGCCCAGCAAGTAAAATATTTATGACCAGACAAACCTGTTTTTGCTCTTCTTCATTGTTCTGCTACGGCTACCGTCCAGGCTCAGATCTAAAGCTAACTCACTTTGAGCACAGCTTTCAGAATCCATGCTCCAATACTTTTGAGGGTACTTACAACTAGGAATCAAAAGTTCACATCAAAAGGAGTGCATTCTTTCCCAAATGTGCATATTTATCTAACGCAGGTGAGTGTCCCATTGAACGAGTTTATTAATGTCGAGTTTGGGGCATAATAGTTGGCACAAATACTGAGGCAGAGCCAGGATGATGGAGGACTGGTACTCTCTGAAAGAATGCAGGCTTGGGGAGGGCCAAGACCCACCCTCAACACAGCCCCCCAGGGTGCCATGAACCCTGCTCACACCCCCACTCAGGCCCTGATCATATCTCACCAAGATGTTCTCTGTGCCTCTCTCCTCTCTAGCTTGGAAGTGGGTCAAGGACAGTGACTCTTTGGTCACCGTATTCTCGGCTCAAAGGTGGCTCTTGCTGCATTTGGTGCCACTTCTCAAAATGTAGAACCATTGAACCGCACCAGTGATGATGTCCTCAGAGAAATCTGACCTCAGCTCCCTGGGTCTTCCTCATCTTGCCTTCCCCAGTGGGACCGAGAGTCCCCATGTGTGCTGGGCTCATCGCCTCCTGACCCTGGCACTGCTGACGCTCTGGCTGGCCCAGGACACTCACTGGCTTAAGTGTCGGCCACCACGTGCTGGTGTTGGTGGTGGAGAAGCAATGAAGAGGAGGCACGTGGCAGGGAAGGGGGAGGATGGAGGGGTCCTCAGGGGCCACAGGCACAGGGGGGCTCCCTATGCTCCCAGTAGATCAGGCATCAGCAGCTGATTTCCTAGGGTAGAAAGACCACTGGCCCCTCCAGCCAGGCCTGGGGAGAAGGCTGAAGGCCACAGCTGGGAGGTCCAGGCCAACCCCAGGCCTCTGCCTGTGCTCTGGTGAGAATAGAGGAAGTCTGTGAGAGCCATGCAGATGCCAGCGTGGGCGTGCTGGGGGTGGGGGTGCTCTGGCCAGTGTTCCCCCTTCCCCCACTGAAGGGTGTCTCGCAGGTGCTGGCTAAAGATGCAGCTCCTCGGGCCCTGGCAGTGGTCTACGCACTGGGAGACAGGGAATGTGTTCACAAAATCCTGTTTCAAAGGGTCGTCCAGCAAGGCTTGTCCTCAGAACCCATGGGACCTGCCATGCTGGTCCACAAGGAAGCTCTGGCCTTCATCGTGCTCAGTGCTTTCCTGGCTGCGGTGGCCACGTGGTGGGTCCCCATCGACACTGTGGCTTGGGGAGGGCCTTCTGCAGGACCTCAGGAACCCACTGCCTGCAGGTGTGGAAGTCACATGGTGTCCCCTCCACTGCCAGCTTCAGCCCTTGCTCTGCTCAGAGGAGCATCTCTGGGGTGGGATTGGAGGCCGAGAGTCTCTTGTGTGTATTCTCTTGAAAGATTTGACAGAAAAGCAAGCCCTGGGGTCCGTGGGGCTAGGGATGCTGACCCTCTCTGGGGAGCCCACACTTGGTCTGTGGCCTCCAGCATCATGGAGGTAAAGGAGGGCCCTGGTGCAAAAGGTGCAAAGTTGAACCACCTCAGAACTGGCCTCAGCGTCACTGCTGTTATGGTTTAGATGTAAGGTGTCCCCAAAAGCTCGTGTGTGAGACAACACAAGAAGGCTCAGAGGTGAAACGGTCGAGTTTGAGAGCCTTAACCTAATCAGCCCACCTGTCCTCTGATGGGTAGTAACTGGGTGGTGACTGCAGGGGTGTCGGGCAAGGATGGAGGACGTAGTCTCTGCGGCATGCCTTGGGGTGTACGTTTTGTTCTTCTTGAGCAGAGTTTTCTCTGCTTCCTGGTGGCCACGGCCCAAGCTGCTTCCCTCCACCACACTCTCCCACCACGAGGCTCTGCCTCACCTCTGGCCCACAGCAACTGAGCCAGTGTCTATGGACGGAGACCCCTGAAACCATGAGCCCCAAAATAAACGTTTCCTCCTCCAGTTGTTCTTGTCAGGTCTTTTGGTCACGACAGGGAAAAGGCTGACTGAACCCCCGCCCCCAGGAGACTCCTGCATGTTTCCATATTGTGCCTCAGAGCCAAGCTCCACCGACTTGGAGGCTTCAACCACCAAGACCCATTTCTCACTTCTCTGGAGGCCAAGAAGTCAGTCCCAAGATCAAGGTGCTGGCAGATTCTCTTGGTGAGGGCTCTCTCCCTGGCTTCTCTGTGTCCTGACTGGGAAGCTGTGGTCCCTCTTCTTCTTCTGATAAGGACAGTGCCTCCACCATGGGGACCTCGCTTTCATGATGTCCTCTAAGCCTAATGACCAGCCCACGGCTCCGCCTCCAAGTGCTATCACTTTGAAGACCAGGTCTGAAGGAGAATGATGGGGAATGGGAGTTCTCAGTACACGCCACTCAACCACTCATGCCTCCCACAGCCATAGGCCAGAACCTTCTTGGTATGTCCCCGGAGCTCATCAGAGGGCCCAGGATTTCATTTGGAACCGTAGACTGCCGTATTTGAAGAGATCCCCTTCTTTTTGGGCTGCAGGGCTCTTTCCAGATTGTTCATCTGATGAACACATAGAATTATAGTGGGTACGCAGTCACCTTTCCATCTGGACAGAAAGCTCTTGACAGTGCACTGGGGTCTAGGTCAGAGTACTGCGGTAGGCTAAGTTGCAGGCCTTGGGAAAGAAGTCATGACCCATCCACACTGGGACACTCGGTTCAGGGTCATAGACTTGACTGGAGTTGAACTGAACTGGGGCAGAGCCAAGCAGCCCGTCTAAAAGAACACAACGAACAGGCAGCTGAGCTGTGGGCCAAGTCAGAAATGAGACAGCACACGGACAGCAACGGGAGTGCCCAGGAGGCTGCCCACCTCCAAAAGCAGCCTCCAGGCCAGCCTGCAGTGTCCACACTTGAGTTGCTGCTCATTGAATGGTGAGCCAAAAGTCAAAAACAGGAGGGGCCCTTCTTTTTCTTTTCTTTTTCTGCAGGACTGGGATCGAATGCAGGAATGCTCTACCAGTGAGCTAAATCCCCACCACTTTGCATTTTTATTTTAAGACAGGATCTTGCTAAGTTGCTCAGGCTGTCTTCCACCTTGCGATCCTCCTTCCTCAGCCTCCCCAGTGGCTAGGATCACAGGTGTGTGCACCCTGTCACCCAGCTTTTGCATTATTTATTTAGATGATGGGTCAATTGGTTCATTTTAGGAGGTCCTCAGGACTTCCATCTAGGTAAGGAATGATTAGGACACTTGCTGCAATAATCTCAGGCCAACACAAAACTGAGCAAGGACATCTTCCTTCCACTTCATGTGACAAGCAGAGGTTTACAAGTTGTTCCCCGCTGCAGCTTGGAGCTGAAAGAAGCCTTTCAGCATGTGGGTCCAACTCAGTGACTTCCCATCACTGGGTAAAGACTTAACTTGACCTGAGAGCCTGGCCCTTGACTGCTGTGGGGCCCCGCCCAGGTCCACCCCCACCACCCCCAGCTCTCCATGTTCGAGCCACATGCCCCTTCCTGGTGCAGCTTCTCGATCTCACCGGCCTGGTCCTGCCCAGGGGCCTGTGCATGGACAGCTCCCGGCTCCTGTGTCTTCACCACCCTCCCCCCCAGCTCTCGAGCCGCCTTCCCCTGCTGGTGGAAGTCCCGGCGCGTCCTCCTCGCATCGTCTTCTCCCCTCTCAGCACCATCTCAGCTGCGGCTGCCTGTGGTTGTGGGACCATCTGCTGCTGTCGGTCCCTCCTGCCAGACCAGGAGGGGGCAGGGGAGGGGGTGAGTCTCTGCACCCGACTCTCACATGGCATCCATCAGGGGACTCCCCCAGTTGCAGGCAAGGAAGCAGTGTAAGGGGCAGAATGACCCATCTTGGCCATGCAGCAAGAGGGTGCCTTCTTGGGTGCCCAATGTGCACCTGGCACTGTGCCGTTAACTCACGTCGCCCCATTCAGTGGTCGCTTCAGCCCGGATGCAGGTGCATACAAGTTAAGTGTGCTTCATCCAAACCACCTGGGGCCCAAGTGGATTTCATCTTCCTTAGGATTCTGGGGTATTGGCATATACATAGATATTTTGGGGAGGGGACCCACGCCTAAATACTAAGTCCAGTTTGCTTCATGTATACTTTATGCACGCAGCCTGAAGATAACTCTGCAAGGTAGTTTTAGTGTGCCTGTGTTCTTACTGTGGCTCCACAGGGGGCCAGGGCCAGGAGTTTCCACTTGTGGTGTCAGAGGGGATCTCTCAAAGTTTTAGATCTTGGAGCATTTGGGGTCTTTGGTTTTTGGATTAGTGATGTTCAACCTGTACTGTCATAATCAGTGGAAGAAAGCAGGCCTCAGAGAAGGTGACAGGTGCTGGCAGGGCCCCACCTATGTGGCTGAGCCTGCTGAGGGGACGCCTTCCTGAGCGTCTGGCTCAGGTGTTGTCCCCTAGTTAGGACAGGACAGAGGCGGAGCCAATGCTGGGGAGCAGCCTCAGTCACTGAGTGGCAGCTGGGAGGACAGGGGTGCCTGGCCCTGCCGCAGGTCGATTCTGAGGAGCATTTTCCACAGGCCTTTCAGGTCTCCGGCCAGACTGAGCCCCTGCTGCCCACAGCGTAACCCCTCAGGGCAGGTTCCTTTCAGGTTCTGCCCTGCTGAATGTCCCCCTCCCTCTCAGCACTCCCTGGAGTTCCCTCCAAAATAAACTGCTCGCACACACACAACCCTGGGGACCCAAACTCACACCAGGGTCGTGCAACTGGGCAAGGTCTACAGCCGGGCTTGGATCCAAGGGCCATCCTCACCATCCCACCAGACTGCCGCCTGCCGCCTGGCTCCAGAGGGGCTGGGCAGTGACCTAGACCCCATTCTTTGAAAAGTGGGCCTCCCCTGCTGGGCAGCACCATGGAACCTCAAACGTCCCCATCAGAACCCCAAAGCCTGTGAAGCTCTTGTGTTACAGGTAAGAAGAGAATTAAGGCTGTGCATGGAATTAAAGCTGCTCATCAACTGGCTTTAAAATGCAGAGGTTCTCTTTTGCTGACTTTGAAGACGAAGAAATGTGGGTGGCCTCTATGACATTGGAAAATCTTTGGAAAAGAGATTCTACCATACAGGATCCAGAGAAACCCCAATCCTGCCTACACCTCAGTTACACCCTCCCAACCTGTGTTAGACTTCTAGCCTCTGCCACTGTGGAGTAACATACTTGTGTTCTTCTTTATTTATTTTTTTATACTTTTGGTACTGGGGATTGAACTCAGGGGCACTTGACCACTGGGCCACATCCCCAGCCCTTTTTTGTATTTTATTAGAGACAGGGTCTCACTGAGTTGTTAAGTGCCTCGCCATTGCTGAGGCTGGCTTTGAACTGGCGATCCTCCTGCCTCAGCCTCCCAAGTGCTGGGATTGCAGGCGTGCGCCACCGCACCCAGATCTACACTTGAGTTCTTTAGTTCACTAACATCATGGCTTTTTGTTACAGCAGCCCTCAGAGGCTCATGCAACCACTCCAGGAAGCTATGCCCTCTACCCCCAGCTGTGTTTCTTGGATGTGGCTCAGGTTTACTTTCATTATGGTCTTTATCAATTATCACATTTACTTTTCATTATGGTCTTTATCAATTGTAACACGGAAGATCTGGAAATGTTTGTGGACACTGTATGGATTGATTTTGTTCTGAAAACACAACCCTTGTGCTTTTGAGCATTTCCAAGCCAGGCTCTCAGAATGCTTTGCAGACGCAGGCCGTGGAGGGCTGGACCTGCCTGCTCACTCCAGGGCTGCGTTTCCTGGGCCTGGTCTGATGGGCCTGCCTATTGCTTCATCTCTTTTGTGCATGCTCACAGAAACCACAGCGATGCCGCTGCTCTGATACCCTCAGCTCTCTGCTGCACGGTGAAAATACACGTGCACCATACACGTGCACCATACACCTCCCGTGCGGGAAGTGGCTCCCACCCGCACCATTGCAAACACGGGAGTGCAGAAAACAATTATGGGAAGGGGAAAGAAAAAAGCAAGGGCTTATTCATCCAGGAGCAGATTGTTAATAATACTTCGGAGGCTTTTTCCTGGCAGAAGGTAGCTGATGTGAGCACGTGCTCGCCTGACTCTTTGGGGACCTGAAAAGTGGTACTTTTGAATAACAAACTAGAAAGTCAAAAGTCAATCCAGAGAACACCTTCCTAGCACTGAGATGAGACCTAAGGACTTTAAAAATTGGAACAGAGAGGTTGAGCCCAAGAGGGCTGCTCGTGGAGACATGGGGGGCCTGTGCAGGATGCTAAGGAATGTCTGAATGAGAAGGGCTCCTCTAGCAAGCAGGGGCAGAGGTGGCCAGGAAATGTCGTAGGGGACAGGTGGGAGAGCCTGGAGGAAAGAATGTCTGGGAAGTGACTCTCAGAAGCTGTCCGTCCACTATGTGCAGTTTTAATGATCGACCACTGTTGTGCTGAGCCCTGTCCTTGGCTTTCAGGACAGAAGGACGAGCCAGGCCCTGTAGCCTGGAGGAGGCCACAGACATAACAGCAAATAAATTGCAAAGCAATGCACCCAGTGTGTGTTGCCTCTGAAAAGAGATGGATGGGGAAGGAGCTCAGAGGAGGCGAAACAGGGTCCAGTACCTGGAAATCTCTCGGGGGGGGGGGGGGGGAAGTGCTGTTGAGGTGCCGGCCACAGGAAGCTACCATGGCCTGGGCATGTGGCTGCATCTCCACCTCCTCACACCCTTCACCGTGCCCCTGTCCCCTCTATGGCTTTATTCACTGTTTCCCCTTCTAAACTCCTTATCTCCCTTCCACCTGGGGTGACACGCCTGCCATGCATCTTCTCCAGGTCCCTCCCAGGACACCTGCTGATACAGATGTGGTGCCCACCTCAGGCAACTGGCATGAGGTCTGCACAGTGTGGCCAGGTTGGAAGATCAGGCAGACCCAGGGAGTGGCTGGAGGTACTCCAGGGGCTATAGGGAAGGGCCCCCAGTAGGAGGTGTGGGCAGCTCTAGAATGGGGGCAGGGCAGTGGTGGATGCCTGAGGGTTGGTGTTGGTGGATTGGGGGTTGGGTGCTGCAGCAGGAGATGCATGCTCCTAGGGACTAGGGACAAGCTTGCTCTGAGGCCACAGCCAGCTGTCCAGGTTTGTGCCTGCTGTGGCCTGCAGGATGCGTGACTAAGTGGTAGAGGTGAGTGAGTGATTAGAGGCCCCAGCATCCTCAGCTCTAGAATTTTCCAGAGAAGAGAGGAGCACAGTTTGTGGCCAATGGTAGAGCCATTCAGGTGACAGGTAAATCTGGGAACCACCCACCCGTCTTTCAAACTCCTGGAGGGGTGCAGTGCAGCCTGGAGAAGATGCTGGTGGCCGAGGTTGGCCCACACCACGAAGCAGCTGGAGTCCTGCGGGCTCAGGAGCTCTGCCCCCAGGCACCCAGGTCGATACCGTGGTGCCCGGGCATTGGATTGGCCCCTAAATTCCCTCCTATAGATTTAGAAAGTGAGAGGGTCAACAAGGGCCCTGCTGGAGGCTTTCTTTGGCCATTTTAACCCCTTTATGGAGTTACAGTGACTTTACATTGCTTTGTGCCTCAAGGCGACTGTGTCTCTGCTCTGATCCGTCAGGGCGGTTTTAAAGTTTAACTCCATAACTGGAAAATTACATTTCTAGGTTCTGGAGGAGACCCATAAGGAATTCAACGTGTGGTTATGAACCCTGGCATACAGCCTTCTGCATGAATTTAGGGAGCTCTGTTTCTACAATTTCTATTCTTAGAAACTTAAAAGCACGTTGATGATTATGCCCCATAAATAACTAGTTTAAACCTATTTATTAAGAAACAGAAATCTTAAATCTTAAGTTCTTTAAGAGAATGCCCTTTAAAATCTGATAGAAATTTGGGATTTAAAAACAACTTGCAAATTTGACTTACAAAAAGAAGTTTCAGGGGGCTGGGCTGTGGCTCAGAAGTAGAATGCTCGCCTGACATGCGTGAGGCACTGCGTTCAATCCTCAGCACCACATAAAAATAAAACAAAGATATTGTGTCCACTTAAAACTAAAAAAATAAGTGTTAAAAAAAAAAAAAGAAGAAGAAGTCTCAGGAATGTATGCATTTGCAGCAGATCTAGAACATGCTGGTACGTGCCACCTGAGGATCCTGACAGCTAGCACTGTGTGGTCCCCCTGGTGGCTCCCTCTGATGGTGTTTCTTACCCACAGAGAAGCTGTATAACCTTAGGAACTTACCCCTCTCTCATAAGAGTGGTGTTTTGGTGTTGATTATTTTTTTCTCCTTCATATATAATGAAAGGGCTCCTGGACCATCCATTCCTCATGAAAAGATTTTGGTGGTAGCTCCAGACAAGTTTTTCTTTTAAAAAACGTTGATTAAGGGTGAGATGGGATCTGAGCCCTGGACACATCTACCCCCATGAATGTCTGAGCTCTTTGAGCGTCACTCACCCCATCCCCTGCCCAGGTCCCTCCAGGAGGCCAGCCCAGCCACAGGAGGTCTTCCCACCAAGCAGGCACAGGCCGACAGTGCCCATGTAGATGGTGCCCACCGGGCCACGCAGGAGCCGGCTGGACTCGTTTATAATGAAGCTGGTGTGCTGGTGGAGGCTGGGCTGCTATGCTGACCGCCGAAGAAGCTGAAAAACAAGTTAGTCTTGAACTCTGAGAGGAACTTAGCCAACTAGGGAAAGAAAAAGCCTAAGAGGATTTCAGATGTCCTGGGGCTCACACTTGCAGGTAAACAAGCAAGTCAGGTTTCCAGTGTCATGGATGACCGTTTGCATGGCCTGGAATGTTCAGATTGGCAGAGGTCGCATGAAGGTCCGTGGGAAGAAGATCCCCACATCCCCACCATCAGCCCTCCCCCGGGTCAGCGCGCCGTCCAGGCTAAGTGGTCTATGGGTGCAGAGCATTGCATGTTCTCACTCTTACCTCCTGACCCCCGTGGATTTTGGGTGTTGTCTGGATGGGGGAATAAACAATGGGTAAGTGAATGGCTCAAGAATTTAGTCGGTGTCTTGAACTGCACATCCCTATGGATATGAGATGAAAATAACATATGGATTAAAAGTGATTCTAAGACACCTAATAGGGCCAAGATGGTATTTCACAGCAATAAAACAGACTGAAAAAATAAAAATCTTCAGCTTCCAGCAACAAACAACTAAATTGTATAACTGTATTCCAGATTGCACGAATCGGATCTCTCACATGGAAATTCATTCACTGTGTGCTTTCCCACGTGTGTCTTTTGGGAGAGCCACAAATATCAAGTGAAAAGCTTAAGATCAAGAGTCACCCTCGGTTTACAGAGGAGAGACCAAGCTGCTGGCCAAGTCCACAAGCAGGAGGACACAGGAGCCAGGGCGTGGCCCTGGGTAGGGTTCACTTCCTCCACTCCTGGCTTCCTATTGGCTGGAGCAAATTTAATTTCTTGATTCTCACCAGTGTGCCTTCTCCTCAAAACAATATAGTTAGTGAGTAGACGGTATTTTATAAGTTCCCTGGAGCACTGAAAGGAGGAAATGACAATCTCTGTGATCTACTTATGTAATGTGTGATAATACATATTTTAGCCATTGCAATAACTCCCTTCACGTTTATTGATGATAACTACTCCATTTATTATGTTCGGGGAAACTTTACTTCATCTTTCTACGTATTTGCTTTGTCTTTGCTTCTATTGCTGAGGCTTTTGAACTCGCCCCCTGTGCCTTCTCTGTTTTCTGTTTCCTCTTCTTCATTTGTTTGTAAATAATATTTGTATTCCTTCTTTCCGTTTCTTTTTCTTAAAGTTGAAGTATACGTTCTTGCTTACCAAATTTTAAAATGGATAAGCATCTCTGCACTCATTGGTGGCACAGGGGACCTGGAACACACCAACTCTTGTCACTTGCTGGTGACTCCCAAGTTGTGTTAGCTCATATTCAGTGACACCTCATTCCAGTTGCTTCATAGTTAGTCATTGCTATTGTCATTTACAGATAATATTTGCATTAGTTATTTATTACTGCTAAACAAATTACTCCAAAGCAGGGAAACTTAAAACAATAAGCATTCATCTCAGTTTCTGTGGGTCAGGAATCTGGGAGCAGTGTTCTAGGTGGTTCTGACTCAGGGTCCCCTGCAGCTGTGATGTCTAGAGGTGGGGCTTTGGGGAAGCGATCGATCATGAGGGCTTTGATTTGATCAGTGGGTTAATCCATGGATGGTGTTTTAGTCAGCTTTTTCACCACTATGACTAAAAGACCTGACCAGCACAACTGTAGAGGAGGAAACATTTATCTGGGGGCTCACAGTTTCAGAGGGCTCAGTCCATAGACAGCAGGCTCCATTCCTTGGAGCTCAAGGTGAGGCTGAACATCATAGAAGAAGAGTGTGACAGAGGGAAGTAGCTCATATGATGGTCAGGAAGCAAAGAGAGCAACTCTACTCGCCAGGTATAAATGTGTACCCCAAAAGCCAGGCCCCCAATATCTCACCTCCTCCAGCCACACTCCACCTGCCTTCAGTTACCACTCAATTAATCCCAGCAGGTGATTAATTCACTGATTGGATTAAGGCTCTCGTAACCCGATCATTTCTCCTGTGGACCTTCTCACATGTGAGCTTTTGGGGGTTGCCTCACATGCAAACCACAACAGGTGGGTTAATAATATGAATAGGCAACTGGTGGAAGCTGTGGGCAGGTGGGGCACGGTTGGAGGAAGTAGGTCACTCGGGATGTGCCCTGCGGGACTATATCTTGTCCCTGGCCCCTTCCCGTCCCCCTTTTTTTGCTTTCCTACCAATATGAGTTAAGCAACTGTCCCCTGCTGTGCCATTTTGCCATGATGTCTGGCTTCCCCTCAGGCTCACAGCAATGGAGCCTGTCCGCCACCGACTGAAACCTCTAAAACTACAAGCCAAAAGAAATCTCTCCTCTTTTCAGTGTTTGTGTTGGGTATTCTGGTCACAGCAACAAAAAGCTGACTAATACAACATTGCATAACTTCTGGTATATTCTATTTATCAGAAGCACATCACCGGGCCCTGCCACACTCAGAAAGGAAGTTGTACCCGGGCCTGTGACCATCAGGACACCTTAAAGACTACCTACAGTGATATGCAAATGTAATGAGTTGCTCATCTATTTCTCTTCTTGCCATTACTTTCTACATCAATTAATAATATTTCAGTGATGTTCTTGGAATGGGAGACCCTCTGCCTGGGTCATATTTTATTTTGTCTTTACTCTTAATGATAATTTAAAAAAAATATATTTATTTATTATGTAGTTGGACACAATGCCTTTATTTTCTTTCTTTATTTTATATGTGGTGCTGAGGATCAAACCCAGGGCCTTGCACGTGCTAGGCGAGCGCTCTACCACTGAACCACAACCCCAGCCTCATTAAATGATAATTTGAATGTGTTTAGGTTCTTCCTTAGCCCTTTGACTATCTAGTTCCACTGTTATTTGGTCATCCCAGTGTTTTGACCATATGGTTTCTTTCAAGATTTTTCTCTGTATTATTGTTACACAGCAATTTCACAGTGATGTATTTATGCATGACTTTATTTTTATTCCATTCAAGACCCTCTGTCATTGTTTAATTTCAGTAGAGTTGTCAGACAAAATATAGGAAGCCCAGTTTAATTTGAATTTCAAGTAAATATGATCCAAGTACTGCATGGGACATACTTCCACCAAAAAAAAAAAAAAAAAAGAAGAAAGAAAAATTTTTGTTTATCTAAAATTTAAATTTAACTGGAAATCTTCTATTTTATTTTATAGGCAAAGCTTTAATCAAAAAATAAAGAAAAGGAGAAGGGAGCTTAACCTTGAAGTGGACAACTCTGATTGAGAGAATAGTAAAAACTGAGAATCTTATGTTTTTATTTTCTAAATTTGACTGTCTGAAATTTGAAGATTCTTGTTTTCATCTAATCTGGAAAGTTTTGTCATAAACTCTTCAAATATTACCTTACCTCAGTTCTTTCTATTTCCTCCTGCTGAGTTCTTATTGAATATTTGTTAGTATTGGTTTCTGAGGACTCAACAAGATCACAAACAAAATCAACAGAAATTTATTTTCTCATAATTATGAAGACTAAAGATCTAAAATTGAGGCATCTCCAGGATGATCCTCTCTCTGTAGTCTCTAAGAAAACACACTAGCTTCCAGGGCTTCCAGAAGCCCTTGGCTTTCCTCTGCTGAAAGCTACACGGCCCAGGACCTTCTCCTGCCCCGAGGTCCCTGACTCCCTTGCGGGCTCTCTGTGGGTCCAGGTCGTCTCTGAGTCTTCCCGTGGTCCTCTTGAGAGACAGCAGTCATCAGATTAGGGCCCACCCTGACCCAGTTTGACCTTATCTTACTTTGATTACATCTGCAAAGGTCCTATGTACAAAGGCCACACAACCTGAGGTTCCAAGTGGACAGGCATTTTAGGGAGACATTATGTATGTGTGTGTGTGTGTGTGTGTGTGTGTGTGTGTGTGTGTTTAATGAGAGCTTTTATGAAACAAAACAAAACAAAACAAAACAAAACAAAAAGCCTAGCTGAATCTCTTTCTTTCCTTAATCAAACTGTCTTGTGTCGGTTTCTTTTCTCCATCTGCCTGTTATGTTTCCATCAGGGCTTGTCCTGCCTTACATTTCCTCTTCCTTCTTTAAATGATTTCCTTAACTTTACACATGCTTGTTTTTTTAAGACTTTTTGATGATTTGGTCCTCTCCAGGTCTTGAATTGCTACAGGGGAGTTATCAACCCAGGGATTGTTTGTAACTTACAAAGGTAACTTAGGGACCGGAGTGGTGGCTGCACAGATGACACAGACTCAGACACAAGGCTTTCCTTTCCAGAGCCCTGGGCAGAGGCTCCTTGGCAGGGGTCTTTGTTCCCTTTTCATTGAGGGCATGGGTTTTGAAGGAGAGCTGGGTCCCAGTTCTGCTCCAAGCCTTCCCACCTCCTCCTGCCTTTGTGGGAGTGTTGACAGGAGACGCAGCCCTGCCGCAGAGCCCCTGAACCACCCGGCTCCACCGTCTTGCTCTGGTCGTGGCTTCTTTCTTTCTAGTACTCAAGGGTTGTAAGCTGCCTGTCGTGGCCAGCCACAACGCCGCGGGAGGAAAACTCTCGGAGGCAGAGTAAAGCTATTACTACTTTTACTTCTACTTTCTTAGAGAGAGCTTAGAGAGAGAAAGAAAGATTTTTCTTCTTCTTAGAAAGAGCTTAGAGAGAAAGATTAGAGATAGCTTTTTCTTCTTCTTCTTCTTAGAGCTTAGAGAGAAAGATAGAGCTTTTTCTTCTTTATCTTCTTAGAGCTTAGAGAGAAAGAGCTTTTTCTTCTTCATCTTCTTAGAGCTTAGAGAGAAAGAGAGCTTGAAAGAGAGAGATTTCTTCTTTAGAGAGAGAGAGAGCTTAGCTTTTAGAGCTTCTTCCTTCTTTCTTCTTTCTTCTTTCTTCCTCGGGAGCCTCGGCCTGACTCTGACCAGCAATTACTTCTTTATCTGGTTTCTCTTCTGTAACCGCTCTGCCTACGTTCTGGCCGCTCTGATTCTTTTCTTCTTCTCCGACCCGAACTCTTCTTCTGACCGACCGAGCGACTGCATGACTGACTGAATGAATTCATTCTTCTCCTGACTCCGACCGCTTTCACCCGGTTATATACCTTTACCTTTGCGGGTGCCTCACGTGCATTTACAGGTGCGTCACATACATACTTATTATCAGGTGGAACTTATGGCTTCCAGCTGACCGCAATAGCCATCTCCCTAATTGGGGCTGCTTCAACAAAGGGTCCCTCTTTCTTGTTTGTCAATTTAAAAAACGTGTTATTTTATCTAACATTTTAGATATTTGTAACTGGGGCACTTTGCATTAGTTGACTCTTCCAAGTAGCTTTCCCGAGTTGAGTCCTTGGGATTTATAAAGACCCAGGTCAATAGCTCCCCCCAGATGTTAGCTCCCTGTCTAGGCTGGATTCAGTGTCAACCATCCAGAACCAGTCCTGTTATTCATGTGTGCTGTCTCAGGTTTCTGGACCATCTTAGGTCCTCCTCTTGGTTTAGAGCATTCTTCAGAACGTGGTTCTGATATTGAAGTAGTTACAAACCTTTCCATTTTCAGCATTTTCTCTCCCTGGAGATTTCTATGAAAGCAGACAGGAATCAATTCTGCAGGCTACAGGCAGATGTGCGGCATGTTCAGAATTTGGATGTTTTAATTCAGTTGAACAAACTTGGCCAGTGCAGGACACTGGGCTGCGGAGTCACAGGTGGACTGCAGACACAGCTCTACCACTAACCAGGCACCTGTTCTGACCTGCAGTTTTTTTCCATCTGCAAGATCAGAGCCCTGGTCAGAAGGCCTTACCCACTTCTTCAAGCTCTGAGGGAAATTGCAAAGGTTTGGGGTGCAGGAAGTGGGGTCTATGTGGCCTGTAAGACACATGGAAATCTGACTGGTTTGTCCTGTTCCTGATTGGGACCGGATGGCTTTTCTCCAGGGCATGGTCCTTGCCTCTGTCCTTTGAGGCTCCCTGGGTGTTCCCTGCCGCTCTTGATTCTCTTTTTTTCTTTCCCTTTCTACCTGCAAAAACATATCTGTCTTCCTGTGTCCTCACCTCTAGCTTCTACCAGGCTATTTCTGGTGGACTGTCCACCTCACGGGCAGAGATGCATCTGCCCATAGGAAACCCTCACACCCCTGCAGAAACCTCCTGCCCCTGGCCCTGCTCCAAGAGGCTGCCGTGCTCGCTGAGAACGTGAGGGTTCCTGCTCTTCCATCTCCACATCCTGGCACCTTCCTCATTTGTAGGCTCCATGCACTTGGCAGTCTTGAGTTGGTCAGTATCACAGGCTGGCTGGGCTGGCGAGGGAGGAGCTGGCTGTATCACTAAGAAAACGGTGAAGAAACCATGCAAAACACCAACATAAGTTTCTAAGGCAGGACAGCTAGGTGACCCAAGGGTCAGCTCCAGCGCTGGAAGGAGCAAGAGAGAGTAAGCACACCCTGAAACCTCCTGTTTATTGGGGAAAAAAACATTCGAGAAATTTCTACCCAAGTAAGGCAAGGGATTGGGTTTCGAAGGGTGGTCTTCAGATTGACTGACATCTTGGAAAGCCACACCCATCTCAGGTGCTGCGTGGGATCAAAGGCAGAATGAGAGTAAAGGCACACATACGTCACACAGTCCAGCCAGGCAGTAACGCCAGACCAGTCCCCTCATGTGCTCAAATGAGCATAGCTCACACACAGCCCATGGATGGCTCGTGACAGGTCAGTACGGTGCTGGACCCTGGGTGACACAGCGAGGACAGCAGCCCTGTCTTTACCACAGCCGAGGGAGAAAAGAGCAGACTCACAAGAGGATCCTGGCTCAGGACAAGCAATTGCTCCGAAGAAAACAGAGGGAGGAGTGGGGGCCGGTGACAGGGCTGGGGTTGGCCAGTGACTTAGGGGACATCTCAGGAGGGTGGGGCCTGACGGATGAGGAGCCATTCAAGGGTGCAGATTGGAAGAAGGAGGGAGGCCTGGTGTGTCCAGGCAGCAGGGGCAGGAGGACCTGGGCAGAGTGGCCAAGGGGTCCAGGCTGACAGGCTCTTCTATCCCGTGGCGGTCACCTCTGCTTGGTCCTGAGTAGGCCTCTGTTCTAGACTTGCCCAGCAAATGTCTCTCACCTCGAGCTCCATTCCAGCCCATCTTTCATAGCTCTGCCAATTTATCTTCCTTCTGTCACCAGATAGGGGTGATGAGGTCCCCCAGAAGGGGGACAGGGACCTCACCGTGGCCCTGGCAGGTTCTCAACTTACACCACAGAAAGGAATGCAGGATGTGTCAGAATAGGCACAGATTTGTCCAGGCAGGCCAGCTGCAGAGCGGGGTGAGCACTCAGGGGGAGAGCTGGGGGTCCCAGGCTTTTTTCTGAGGGAGATTGTGGGGGTGACAGCAGCCTAGAGAGCTGAATTCTCTTCGTCATGGAGCACGGGTCACGTCACTGTGGTCTTGCCGAGGTGGATGTCATGCAGTCCCTAGCAAACTCTCTCTGCTATATGGAGCCTAAGGACACAGGCCGCACGTGCCAGAGGCACCCATTAACCAAACTCACAGAACCAAGGCTCTTGGGCCCTTCAAGAATCCCTGTCCAGAGGGAAGCAGGCTTGGGGAGGAACTGCGAGGGTGTCGCGTGCTGCCTAGATTCAAGCCGCTGCTGCTTTTCTCCTCCCTGTCCTCTTCTTTCTCCCTATCCTTATCTCTTCCATCCTACCTCACCTCAATGCTGCCTTAAAAAAATTTATTTTAATTTGTTTTAATTAGTTATACATGACACTAGAATGCACTTCAATATACCATATATAATGGAGTATGATTTCTCATTCTTCTGGTTATATATGATGTAGAATCCCACTGGTTGTAGTTATGTATGTCTAGGGGATAATAATGTCTGATTCATTCTACTGTCCTTCCTGCCTCCCTGCCCCCTCCCCTCCCTTCACTCCCCTCTGACTAATCCAAAGTAACTCTATTCTTCCCTAGCTGCCCCACCACCACCACCACTGTGAATTAGCATCTGCATATCAGAGAAAGCATTCAGCTTTTGTTTTTTTGATGCACCTCAGATAGAGCAGTAATCTCCAAGATCTATAAAGAACTCAAAAAACTTAACACCAAAAACAAAAAACAAAAAACAAACAACAAAAAACCCCAAACAACCCAATCAATAAATGGGCTAAGGAACTGGACACTTCACAGAAGAAACATGATCGATCAATGCTGCTTTAAAATATGAATTTTCAAAGCATTTTTCATTTCTGATTGTTCCACGTGTTATCTTTTTACCTCTCAGATTACATTTTAAGGCTCTTCAGAGTAAGCACATATCTCCGCTTTCTCTGGGTTCCTGACAAACACTTCTGTCCCAGTGTTTAGTGGGACATGTATTTTCAAAATGTGTCCCATCCATCCAGTGGGGTGCCAGTTAGTAATGAAGAGGGGACATGAGTGCCACAGCTTGGTGGACCTCGAAAACCTCATGCTTGGTAAAAGAAGACACAAAACCCTACATGATAGATGAGTCCATTTATATGTCCTATCTAAAAAAGACACAGCTATACGGACAGAAAGCAGACTAGTGCTTGCTCACTGGTCGGTGAAGGTGGGTATTAATTCAAAGGGGATACAGGAATCTTTCAGAACGATGGAAATATTCTGCTTTCTGTTGTTTGCAGTGCTGGGGATCATATCCAGGACTCCACACAGCTAGGCAAGAGCCCTAACACTGTTGCGACCCCAGCCCAGGAAATGTTCCAAAACTGGATTCTGGCAGCAGTTGTACAATTCTGAAAATTTACAAAATGTCATGGAACTGTGTGCTTGCGTATATATAAAATATAAATATTTTATGCTATGTAAATTATGCATCAATAAAATCAACATACACACATTGGTTGACCCACAAGCTGAAATAACCAATAGTTGATATGGAGTTTAAAGGGGAAAAATTAATATAAAGGCTTTGCAGCCAGCTTTGCTGAAGGGAGAGAACATTTTGAGGACTCCAGTTGATAGATCTGGTTGATACATCTGGCTCTATGAGACAAGAGCAATGGGCCATTAGAGGAATGAAGGGTCCCGTAGGAACATTAGGCACTATGAGCCTTGATACCACCATCTCCCAAGTGTCCATCTGCAATTCAGCCTTCAAGTAAGCCCCAGCTGAGGGGTCCATTGGCTCAGGCAAATTCTGCAAACATAAACATTCAATTCAGCCGCATCCTGGTGCAAACAGTTTCTTTTTCTTTTTTTAATATTTTTATTTATTTGCTTTAGTTGTGGACAATGAGGTGGTGCTGAGGATCGAACCCGGGTCGCCACGTGCTAGGCGAGCGCTCCACCGCTGAGCCACAATCCCAGCCCCAGCAAACAGTTTTTTTAAGGATTTTAAGAGCCAGATTTCTTAGGACTGAAATGTCCTTGTATTTTGGGTTTGGTTTTTGAACCTTCTGACTTTCCCACAGTGTCCCTTTGGAGCAGCCCAGTCCAGAAGTGGACATTGCTCAACAGGTGCTCATTCCTGAGGTCCCAGCCCTGCTCTGCCCTGGCTCTGATTCCCTGGAGGGGGGACGCAGGTCCAGGAGGATGAGGGAGCCAAAGAGCTTCCTTCTGGTTTCTGGTCTTGGAGTTTGAGGCAGGGCCCAGCAATGATCTGGACACCAGGACATACCAGGTAAGGAACAGAATCTGGAACTAGGGAAACCAGACACAGCATGAGCCCAGTCAAGGATTTCAGCCCAGCTCTCTGCAAGTTCTTAGCAGGGTGACCCTAATACAGGGGTCACCAGGGCTCCCCAGTCTTGTCACCTTGTCACCTTATAGAGCTAAGTAGATTCAGCTTAGGCTGCAGTTGGCATTACCCATCAGAAGTGAAAACGACCTTGGAGCCCATGTGCCCAATCCACCATGAGTTCTGTGACTTGACCTTGAACTTGGGTGGCTGAAATAAAAAATGAAAGTGTAGTCAAGAGGCTGTGGCCTGGGGACCGCTGGGTCACCTGTGAGGCTGCAACTTGGGGCAACTTTGAGGGAAGGAAGACTATAAGTTGAAAGACCACAGGGTGCCCATGTCTTAGATGGGAAGTCGAAAGAGAGTTGGCAGATCACAGCAGCCCCTATGCAAATGGACCAGCCCCCCCTGAGAATTGTGGTGAAGCTGTAGCATCCTGTAACCCAACGCCAGGGTGAGCAAGGTCTTAAAAAGCGCTGACTGTTTTATTCACACTCCAAATAACAGTTGGCAGGAGTAAGAGAGCACAATTACGAGAATTAGGCTAGGGTTTCTACACAGAGGAGTGTGCCCCAGAGCCAATCAGCAGGATGGATCCAACATGAAAGAACAGAGAGCCCAATGGCCTTCTTTGTCACACAGAGCTATGTTCTGATTGGTCTGTTCGTTCTATTTGAACTAGGCAGGCGCAGAGTCCTCTGGAGAGGGCTAGGTACTAGGCCGCAGGTGCCTTGGCAGGTGTACCTCAGCGAGGGTTCTCAGCCTATTTCAACAATCACGCTTATCAAATACAAAACTAAGTTCTTCTGTTTTTTTAAATGTTGTTCTGAAAACCCGAGCATACATCAGCATGTGGGTTTTCCGTTCCTTCACCCCAAACTGCACCTACTTTCCCCAGATTCATCTCCCTTAAAGCCAGGCACTGCAAAAAAATAGTGAGGTCATCGGGTCTTCCCTGGGGGTACTGGAACTGCTCCCAGCCCTCCCCAGGCTTATGAGCATTCATCACAGCCTGAGCTCGGGTGGACTCCTCAGTGGCCACCCTTTCTTCTCCGATCTCTCTCGTCTGGCTCCCTCCCCTGCATTTATGACTGAAATGCCCCCATTTTCCAAAGCCCTGCCACTCAGCCCGCAGAGGTTTGGGCTAAAGACTCATTCTGAAACCAGTGAGATTGTCATCTCCACTTTCAGATCCCCTCTTACTTATGGCTGAGAAGGACGTCAAGCTGACAAAATGATCTTTAACACAAAACTCAAATGTTCCTCTGTCCTCTTCCTTGTTCTGCACTAATTTCATTGGTTTTGCTGCTATGAAGGGAGCCTCTAAGAGGACAAGGCCATTGCAGTCCCCAGATAGGAGTCCCCATGCTCTTGCTATAACCCATCAGATTAAAAGGGGCTGAACCCTTGGACTCTGGGTCCCGGGAGCTCCTCTTCCTGGAGCCCTGCTGAGGCTGGGCAGCTGTATTTCTTGAGATGTTAATCAGTATTAGGCCAAAGTTAAAAGAGGAGAGGTAGGAGTCCTTCTGAAATGCCCTGTAAAGTCACCAGAGTTCCAGGTCTCTCCTCACAGCAGGACTTCAGGAACTGTTTCCCTGCTGGGGTCTTTTCAAATCCCCAGGGGGATAGGCTGCTCCAGCTTTTCCCAGCTTGATCCCAGACTCCTTGTCTTTTCTGAGGAACCCACTGCATTCCTTGTTGGATTTGGGGCGATGTGCTTTCAGGACATCTGGTTCCCATCCCCCACACACACAGCAGCAGCAGCAGCAGCAGGATGAATCAAGTAATAACACAAGTGAATAAGGATAAAGGAGTGGTCAGGAGGCGGTCAGCTGCCTACCTGCTGATTAACTCATTTATTTGTACAAAATCTATGAACCCTGGAATCAACCTTCCTTGCAGAACCTCCTGGGATCACACCAGCCTGGTCTCATCAGGAGCTAGTGGGGAAGCGATTGCCAGCACAGGGCTGGATGACTCAAGAGAAAAAGCCACTCAGGTTTAGACTCTTGGGAGGCCCTCCCACTGAGCGCTTTGTGACCATTTGGTGAAACACAAAGGGGACTCCAGACATGACCCCACCCCCACCTTCTCACTAATCCTCTTCATCAACAGGGATTTACTTGGTGAGCCCAGGGTGAAAATGTTTACCCCTACTTGCCATAAAGGAATTTTGAAAAGTTTTTTTTTTTTTTTTTTTTTTTCTATTTTTTTAGGGGGCAGGCAGCAGGGAAAACAGACTCAGCACTCTGAGCCTTCTAAGGTGGCCACAGTTACACACACAAGCAGTCCCTCTTGCTTGGCTGGGTGCACGGCAATATGCAATTGATTTCAGCAGCAGCAGAGTTTGCTGTTGGAGACCTTAGTCTGCAAAAGAACAAACACATGAAAATAAAGAAGTGTGTGCGTGCGTACACCCTGCGTCAGGCTGACCTCAAGGCACTGCGGCCCAGGAGAGAAGGTTCCCCTTTACTGGCAGGGAAGTCGGTCATCACCAGACTTGAAAACCGAGACCATAGACGAGGATGAGTTTTAAAGGCCTGAAAAGTAACTCACTTGGCTGCTGGAGGTCAAAAAGAAAAGGAAAACCAAATGCTCCTTTTAGTCATTTAAAGAAAAAAGAAAACAAAACAAAACAAAAACACCACAAAGCAAAATAACAGCTCATTATCAGCTCTCAATAGAGGATTCCCAGAACAGAACGGAGAAGCTTCTGGAAGACTGGCAAGCACATCAGGCTTTTGAAAGGAAGAATTTCGGCACCCGGAATGTCCACCTTCTCACTGCACAGCAGGGACAAGGACAGCCAGGTGCCAGTGCCCCCTGTTTGCAGAGATGAGCTAGAAAGGGCCAGAGCTGGGGCAGCTGGAGATGGGAGGGGTCTGACCAACAGCCTGTGGTTAGTTGTGACCCTGCCAGTCCCCAACAGGGGTCTTTGCAGCCTCCTGAAAGATTCATCTGAGCTAAGACTGGGGACAGAAAGTGGGTGGGCCCAGGAAGCTCCCCTAACCAGCAACCCCCTTGCTGCTCTCCATGAGAATTTCTGTCACTCTCCAAATAGGTGGAGACGGGGACATTCAAATGATGGAAAAATCAAGCATTTGGCCTGCCACTTACATTTTCTGCTGCAGAAGAGTTTTCAACCACAGAGGGGTTTAGGGGAGAGAGAATTTCCACCACCATGATTCCTGCCACCAGGACACTTGCTGTTTCTTGTTTCAAATGGGGGTGGGGGGGGGGTGCTCAGGGCCACCACTGTGGGTGAATGACACTGACAGCATGTGCCCTGGGGCTTGGACTGAGGGTCCTGACGTGACCCTTCCTTGCTTGTGGGCTTTGTGCTGCAGCATCTCTGCTGTGGGCCGTAGCCCAAGCCTCTGGGTACAGCGTGCATCAGTGTCTCATGCTGCCTTGGCAGACGGCCCATGGGCCAGGTGTCTCAAGACAACAGAAATCCCTCGAGGAGGCCAGGAGTCCCTAATCAAGGTGCTGACAAGCTTCGCTTCCTCTCCTGGCCTCTGGTGGCTGAGGGGCCCTTGGTGTCCTTGGGCTTGTGGATGCTTCTTTCCAGTCCCTGTTCCTGCTGTCACATGGTGAGCTCTCTGAGCTTCCCCGTGTCTCCACAGGCCCCGAGAAGCACACCAGTCATTGGGGTTATGTCCTACCCTAAATCCAGGATGGTCTCATCTTAACTAATTACATAGATGAAGACCCTATTTCCAAAGAAGGTCCTATTCTAAGGTCCTAGATGGACAGGTATTTGGGGCACTACTCAGGCCAGTGCGTCGCGGTTCCTCTGGGTCAAGCTGAGTTTTCCCGATGATCCGTTACTGCTTCATCCACGCCACATTTGCTGCCTGTTGGAAGGAAGGGCTGCCCTGAACCCCTCACAGCATTTAGAAGGTGTTGCTGTGGCTCGGGGTGGTCCCAGGAGAGGACGGGAAGCAGACAGTGCGTGGCTGTCTGTGGAACAGGACAGCACAGAGAGACGCCCTGGGGACCGCAGGGAAGAGCTGAGGAGAAAGAGGGAGGCAGGCGTGAGCCAGGGCAGGGCCGGGCGAGAAGTGCACCAGGTGGCCCTGGGCTTGGACCCTTGCAGTGTGAGGAGATGGAGGTCTCCAAAGACCCCTCGAAGGTCCAATCCGTGGACCAGGGTCCTGTCGCCAGGGCGTGTGACTGACAGGTCCCATCTCACCTCCCAGGGAGGTTACGCAGGGCTTTGGTTCAGCTGAGGGAGGGCTTAAGTCTGCCAGGGCAGCAGCAGAGCCTCCAGCCACTGTCCCTTCACTGTCCCCAGGCAGGGCCAGTCTGCCTTCCTCACTCCCCAGCCACAGGCTCAAGACTGTCTTTCCTTAGCTGCTCTGGGCTCACCCTTCTCACCCTGGCTTCCCAGCCACTCGGAGCACACTTGGAGCGCCCGTAAATGGTCCCGTAAACAGAGGAGCAAGGTGTGGAAGTTGGGCATGGTCCTTAAAAGGGAGCACCGAGAAATCCCACCCCATCACTGGCAAAGAGCCCTCGGCCTGGGCCTCTGTGGGCGCGGGGCCTGCCTGGCCCAGTTACAGCAAGAACCAGCGCATCAAGAATCCCAGCCTGTGTCCTGATCCCCCAGCCTCATCGTATTCCAAGTCCAGGTTCCCCCGCCACACAGTCTCCACACCTGTGACACCCACCACAGAGTCCCACCGAGGTCGCATTTCCTTTCTATTTTCTTTCTAGTGCTCCCTTCAAAATCACATCTCTCTCCTTTAGAGCACAACTTCTTTTTTTAACCTGAAGGCTAACATGGAAAGAATGTGTTTAGTTTGCAGCGGTGCAGAGGCAGAAGCCATTTGTGGGGTGATTCATACAACCTGGGCTGCTGACTTGCACGGGGCAGGGGCAGGGGACATGAGCTGGGAACTTGCAGTGTGTTTTCACTGTGGAGAGATGTAACAGAAAGCCAGTACAGCAGAATGTAAACTCTCAGTGTCAACCCTTAACAGTAGCTTTTTTCCTACAATGAAGTGTATTTATGAGGGTTAACAGGAGAAGATGGGAGCCTCAGGGTGCACATGTGAGCAGAAGACTGGCTCACAGGTCAAGTTCAATCTACAGAGGATCTTCCCTCACCTTCCGGAGGATGCTGGGGGAGCCCTGAGCTGCAGAAAGGCAGAGGCCTGTGGTAAGGTACAAGGTGGACCAGAAAGGCTGCGTCAAACCCTGAGGCCTCAGCTTCTGTTCTGTGGTTTTAGGCATCTGAACACTGAGAACTGCTCTTTAAAAATTCCATGAAATCTTCAAAATTCCATGAAATAATCTTGGCTCAGTGTTTTCCGTGTCTCTAAGATCAGGGTTAAACGGATTACACTTGTACTTCTAAAAAGAAGCAAGTTGCACTGAAGGACCACCATGGTAATCCCCCCAGCTCAGAAGCCTTGCCTGAGCGGGGCCCAGTGGTGCATGCCTGTAATCCCAGCAGCTCGGAGACTGAGGCAGGAGGATTCTGAGTTCAAAGTCAGCCTCAGCAATTTTGGGAGGCCCTAAAAATTCAGGTCTGATGCAGAGAGGGCAGAGGCCTGGGGTTGCTTCAGTCACTAGCCGAGCTCCGCTAGAGGAGGTGCTTAGGCAGGTCAGGCTTCAGGGGTGAGTGGAGGAATGTGAAGGCCTCACCCGGTGCCTCGCACAGAGCACCTTCAGGAAGGAGCAGGCGCTCCAGTGCAGGTTCCTTACGCAGCATCTGTGACCCTTTCTCCCAGTTGCCTCACTGGGCCCCTAGGGACATCCCTGATCCAGAGAGCTCTCCAGCAGACAGCTGGTCAACCCTGGGTGGCAAAGGCCCCAGCATGCTGTTTCCCAGTCTCAAAGAAAGTACTCGGAGGACTCAACACAGAGGCTCTGGACACTTTATTACACACGCGTTCCTCAGGAGTGGCAGGCCAGGGTACAGTGGAGGGCCACCCCACATCAACCCGCAGGGGGACACAGAGGGTAGGTCTCATGCCCACCGCACAGGTGGAGTTCTTCAGATGCCCCCAAGTACAGTCTTTTACTTTACAACTGAGGCTGCTCTGCTTTTATTTAGAGACAGGATCTCCCTGAATTTTTAGGGTCTCCCTAAATTGCTGAGGCTGACTTTGAACTCAGAATCCTCCTGCCTCAGCCTCTGAGCTAATGGGATGATCCTCATCTACAAATCAGAGACAAGGAAGGTAGCCTGCTTCCCCTCTGGGGTCTCCCTGGTTGTCACATTTCCCAAGTCCTTCTTATCCCCACAGCAGGAGCAACAGGCCTCCTTGGGCCCTGACTGGTGTGTACCCCGACACAGCCTGTGAGTTGCGTCCTACTGCCCCAGGCCGGGCGGGCTTCTCTCTCTTGCTGAGACGGTCAATCGCATTGTTTCCTGTGGCTGTTGTAACAAATTACCTTAAACCCGGGGTGGGGAGGGGTGGGGGTGTGGGCAAAAAGTGATAGAAATGCATTCTCTCACAGATCTGGAAGACAAAAGTCAAAAGTTAGTTTCACTGGGCTAAAATCAAGGCGTGGTCAGGGCTGCGCTCCCTCCGGAAGCCCCCGGGAGAGTCCATTCCTGCTCCTTCAGCTTCTGCAGCCTCCCGTCTTCCGTGGCCTGTGCACATCCCCTCCAGTGTGTGTTAGATGTCTCCTGCCTCTCTTATGAGGACCTTTGTGATTGCACTGAAGGACCACCATGGTCATCCCCCCAGCTCAGAAGCCTTGACTTAGCCAGGTGTAGTGGTGCATGCCTGTGATCCCAGCAGCTCAGAGGCTGAGGCAGGAGGATTCTGAGTTCAAAGTCAGCCTCAGCAATTTAGGGAGGCCCTAAAAATTCAGGGAGACCCTGTCTCTAAATAAAATATTATTTTAAAAAGGGTTGAGGATATGGCTCAGTTGTTAAGTGCCCCTGAATTCAACCCCTGGTACAAAAAAAAAAAAAAAAAAAAAAAAAACAACAACAACAACAACAAAAAAAAAAAAAACAGAAAAAAACCTTGACTTAATGGTGACTGCCAAGACCCTTTTCCCATATTAGGTAGCATATCTGCCACTCTGGGGATGTGAACCCAATATCTCTGCAGGTGGCTGCTCAGCTTGCTATCTTTGTCATTTGTGAGGTTTGTTTTTCAGTCTATATATTTTTTTATAATGGTGCTAAAAATGCTCTCTGTATCGATCTGATTGGACCTGCATGTTTCAATGGCCATGACATCTGGACAGGAACAAATCTCAAGAGATTGTGGGAAACCCAGAGCCACTGCTTCTGCTTGATGTGAATCCGTCTTTTGCTATTGGTGACTCCGGCCAGCTAGGCCGGGAACTGGAAGTGTATGGGAATGTGTATGCTTTGCACAGGAAAAGCTTTTGACCTTCAAAAGGAAACATGTCCCAGCCCATTTATGTTTTTTTTCTCCATGGCCAATTTGAACCCAACGTGTTAAGAAATATTGCCCCAAACCTTTCCCATCCAAAGCACTCAAGTTATTCTTAAATGAGTTGGATGACAGCAACCTTGAAGCCATAATCCTGCATTACTTAGATGCACGTTTCTGCTGAATTGCATCCTCATTCTCCCCCACAAACACTGTGAGTGTACTTGTTGTTTAAGAACACATGTGTGTGTGAACCCTGGGAGGCTCAGCTGACTCTAAAATGCTATTATCAAAGTGTGTGCTTCAGTGTTATCGAACAGTTTTTATTTCCTTTGGCTGTTACACACGTTTCTCATAATAATGCTTTCTATTCTTAATCTCTAAGCAATAGTAGCATTTCTTCCTATCTGTTAAAATACTTTCAGTCCTGTATGGTATTTAACAAGTAAAAATGGAAAGTTAGTAATTTGTAGCTCCATTACTTCTTGCCAACTCTCCCCTTAGATTACTGGAAGAGAAAGAGAAATGACTTTTTTTTTTTTTCAGTGAAATTTATAATATGTCTGTCAAAGAATGAAACAAAATTAGAAGTGGTATATTGTTTTGTTTGGGTTCTACGGGACTATACAGCAAATCTTTATTTTATGTAGAGATAGGGCCTCGACTGAGTTGCTTAGCACCTCACTTTTGCTGAGGCCAGCTTTTGAACTCAGAAATCCTCCTGTCTCAGCCTCCGAGCCACTGGGATTACAGGCGTGTGCCACTGTGCCCAGCTATACAGTAGATTGAAGGGTGAGGAGGGAAGATATCATGGAGAGGCCAAACTCACGCAGGAAGTTCAGTGGAAACCAAATCACTCTCAATGTGGACATTATCAGTGGACACCGAACTGAAGCTTTAGATAAGGCATTTCAATTAGGAAACGTGGCCTGGAGGCTTGGTAGACGTACGTATATAGCAGGCGCCCCTCTCCATCAGAGCAGGGACTACAGACCAGGAAACCTGCTGGGCTTGCTCATTCACTTAACCAAGATTTTTTTTTTTTTTTTTTTTTTTTTTTTTTGGTACCAGGGATTGAACTCAGGGGCACTCGACCACTGGGCCACATCCCCCAGCCCTTTTTTTTTTTTTTTTTTTTTTTTTTCTGTATTTCATTAGAGACAGGGTCTCACTGAGTTGCTAAGTGCCTCGCCATTGCTGAGGCTGGCTTTGAACTGATGATCCTCCTGCCTCAGCCTCCCAAGTGCTGGGATTACAGGCGTGCGCCACCGCGCCCAGCTCACTTAACCAAGATTTAATAAACTTCTTCCACATAGTAGGAGCTGCAGGTAAGGTGGTGGGCAGGTAAGGTGGTGGGCAGACAAGGCTCCCTGTCTTTGCTGGGAGACCTCCTGTAGGGAGACAGCCCGGGGGACCTTTCAGGTTCTTCCAGGAAGGCCCTGGACGTGGTGATCCGTCACCATCAAGTTTGCATCTGATGCACTCGTGAGGTCAGAAGCCAGCATGTTGAGGGTGGTCAGTCAGGGAAGAGGGGAAAAAAGGCCTGAGGTGGGTGGGGAGGAGGGACAGGTGCCAGAGGCTCCCTTGGTGAAGCCCACAGAACCAGGCGCTGGGCCCTCACTCTGCTGGGAGAGCCCGGCTTCCCCATTGGGTGTGATGAAGCAGCAACATCCTGTGCCATGACCTGGGTGCTCATGCCACGCCTATTCTGAAGGCATCAGGAGACACAGCCTGTGAGGGGAGAGGAGGTGACAAGGGTGGGCCTCAGGGGTGGCATCCGTGCCCCATACAGGGGGCCAGAGGAAGACCTTTGCCCCTCAGCCCTCTGAGGCTAGGGTGGAACAGTCTTCTGTGGACCAGGAAGCAGGCCTCACCGGACGCAATGCCACATTTGCTCCTCAGTAGGGCACTTCCTGGCTGCAGAGCTTTGAGAAGCATACATTTCCTGTTGTTGAGCCATCTGTTCTGCCTCAGGCATTTTGTTATAGCACCCGGACGGCTTGGACACCCTCCTTCTACTCCCCCAAGCGTCTGGTTCTGATAAACAATATGGCCCTCTACCTGCAGGGCATGAGGGAGAAGGTGGGCTGAGAAGGACCTCTGGGGCCCTGGCCGGCACAGCTGGAAGGCTGGCAGAGCCCTGGTCTGAGGAAGAACATGGAGAAAGCAAGGATTTCCCAGGTGGTTATGGCTCAGCCAGTTGTACTGGGCAACAGAGCCCACGGCTCTGCAGGTGTAGGGCCCTGGGCATCTTTCTGGTCCATCAAGTGAGAAGTTTGGGTGCCTGCCAGTGTCAGTAAAGACAGGCACCATTCTCTTCCTTGGGGTGGCCCTGCTGTCACCTGGTCACCAAGCCTCCCTGTTGACTATGGCCACAGTTCCTGACCATCTTCTCCCAGAGGAAGAAGCATGCTGCTGTCATGGAGACAGACGCCTCCAACCAGCAGAGACTGCGAAAGCGGATAATCCAGGGGAAGAGAGGAGGAGCCTGAGGGCCGTGCAGCTGTGGTGGCCAAGGGTCCAGACAGGCCAAGAAAAGAAATAGACAGTGACCGCCGTGGCCAGAGAGCAGGGCTCCTCGGCCTCCCGGGTACTGGGGGAGATGCGCTCGGGTTCTGCTCAGCTGCATTCTCCCCGGAGACGCCTGACCCCTACTTGACCCCTGCTCGCCGGTCACGCTGCAAACCCAACCCCGAGTGCAGAGAACTCAGCAAGACCCGCGCCCAGGCTCCGGCTGCTTCCCAGGGTCCCCCTGTCTCCCTGCAGGTCCCCCGGGGCAGCAGGCCAGGCCTCGCCCCATGTTCTGACGAAGGTCCGAGGCTTCCAAGAAGCCAGCACCTTCACGTGGGTGGGAGGCCTCCGATGAACATCACGGTGGTCAGCGGAGAGCTGCCCGCCTGCCCTTGACCGTGCCTTCCGTGTGAGCATCCACTTGTGCTGTCTCTTTGCATAACACCACGTTAACGCTCTGCCTGACGTAGGTGCTGCAAATATCCTTCCACTCCGTTTTCTTTGGATTGGGTTGAGTATAACGTGTGCACACGTGATAGATGTAAACAGTAGCCGCGTGTATGCGGCTGCACGTAGGCAGTGATTTCCTGCTGCGGGGGAATAGGCTCTCCCTGGGCATAGACTTCTACTTCCTCTAATTTTATTTATCTTTCTTAGGATTTAATCTTGAATTATTCAAACATAGTACCATTTGTACAATCGTTCCCGTAAAGACAATTTACAAAGACTTAACAGAATTTGATATTTTCAAAGTAAGTCCCTCCAAACCCGTATCTTCAGTGAAAATGTTGTGTTACAAGAAAGAAGATTCTGAGAAAAACTGAAAATTTCTGTTTTCCAGATAGTTGTTAGAAATGGGACGCTGTCCACGTGTTTCATCTGTAGAAGGAACAGGCTCACCCCTCCCACCAGGCACTGAGCTGGCCCTCCAGAGCTCTGTCCCAGCCCCTCCCTCAGAGGCCAGACCACCCTCTCCCCATCCCCCGACCCCTGAGCAGCGCCAGCCCCTTGGGGCAGACCTTTGCCCCATTTTCTCCCCCACCAGAGAACCCCACCTTTCTTCTATCCCACCACAGCCCCAGGTGAAAAGGCTTGGTCAGAGCTAAATTTTGAGCTTCCTGTTCCTTAGGGAGTTGTTTTATGGTTAACTTTTCAATTTTAGAAACATCACCTACTCATAGTAAAAAATAAAAATGAAGCAAAACAAGGAAAGGCGTCGTGAACAGTGGAAGTGTTCACTGAGTGGACACTGAAGAAGGTCTTGGTGGCCACTGCTGTGCCTACCCCACGGGCCACCTCTCCACTCCAGGTGACCAGGCAACAGTGGCCCTTGCTGCTGGGTAGGTGTCCCTCTTCCCTTTGGTCCCTGAGGGCTACCAGAGCAGACTCTGCTGCTCTGGGTGGTGTGGAGACAAGGGTACCTGGACCCTCTGCAGCCGCTGAGCCACCAGAGGGGGACCCTGCATGGGGCGAGCCCAGAGGGTACCTTTCAGACTATTTCGTCAGACCAGGGGTCTGACCAGCTCCTGCTGCTGTGCAGAAAGCCGGGCAAGGCCGCGCCGTCCTCCTGGGCAGCTGCAGGGTGTGGGAGGCGAGCTTGCCTCTCCTCCAGTCATCCTCTTCTTTGTCCAGAAATAGGCACACAATGAGGAAGTCGCCTGATTCCAAATGGCAATTGTCCCAGAAGAGCAGGTGCCCTGCGTCCGTGTGGCCGCGCACGTGCAGCAGCAGAGCCCTTGCCGATCGGGGCACACTGGGCGCACCGGGGTGCCCTTCGGAGGGGCTCACTCACCAAGGCAAGGGCGTCGGGGCGTGGGAGAGGACGCGGGGGTGGAAATCAGCTCTGTTCCAAAGATGCCAGGGGAGGGGGCTTCTGAACACTTGGTTTTGAAAGGACAGAGCCTGAGGGTCCTGGTGCGCCTCAGCCGGGAGGTAAGTGCCCTGAGCCGGGAAAGGCCACTGGGAAAGCCACGCTCGAGGACTGTTCCATCCCCTCCTGTCAGCTGTGGCCCGCGAAGAGCCCCCGCGTGTCCACTGAGCACTGCCCTGTGCAGGTAGTGAGGGCTCAGGAGTGGAGCCTGGTCCAGGGAGCATGTCCTGGGGTGGCGGGCAGTGTGCACCCAGAGACGCCGAGCGCAGCTCCCGGGCTCCCCGTGAGGCTCCTCTGGGTCTGAAGAGCGCGGGAGAACCGGCATGAGGAGAGGCCGCAGCAGCCCACTTCAGGACCTTTCCCAGCCTGTTGGCACGGACAGACCAGGAGAACTTACAAGGACTGAATTCCTTGGGGTCCACCGTTCTCTCCTCCTCTTCCCCTCCTCGGGTGACTCGGCGTCGGGGTGCGGTGCCTGCCCGCGGTGGAAGGTCCCGAGGTGCTTAGTGCATGTTCTGCTAGTGACGGGCAACCCGGAGCAGGGGCACCGTCCAGGGAGCACAGAGCCAGGGCCCAGCTCAGAGCCAAGGGGTCGTCCACAGAGGGACACAGCTGCGGCCAGGTGCCACAGCACGGATGGTCCTCGATGTCATGGAGGCACGGAGTGTTGGACCTTCTGCTTCTCTTGGGTGGGTGGTATCACTGGAAGGGAAGAGCAGTGAAACATCTCCCTTCCTCCTTCCTTCCTCTCTCCCTCCCTGCCTGCCACTCACACGTTTATTGAACATGTACTACATGTCTGGGGTGACATTAGCAGCTGGGTACATCAATAAAAGCAAATCCTCTTCCTCCCGGTGCGTCTGTGCCGACAGAGGGGAAGGGTGAGTCTATTAGAACGTCGGACAGTGAAGGGCCTTGGAAAAGACAGGCGGAGGAGGAGGAGCCAGGGCGGACCTGCCGCAGGGTGGCCTCTGCGGAGACAGGAGCACACGGTCACTCCACTCGGTACCCACCTTGGGTCTTCAGCTGGGCCAGCTCCTTCCTCCTCTCCCAGGTCAACTGCAGGGCTCCCACACACACCCGGTGGAACCTGAGGGGTCCTCGGGGGCAGCCCAAAGTGAGTGCCAAGACTCCATCCTTCACCCCGACCTCTGCTGTACTGAGGGAGGAGAAGGAGAAACTGGAGTGGCAGGGGGCTTCCGGGGGAGCTTTGCCAGGAGCACGCTGCTCTCTGGAGGCCTCCCAGCCTGCAAGGAACCTGACCGCAGCCACTACCTTCTGGAGCTTCTGCAGGCCTAGAAGCCCAGACTTAGGACTCAGCGACAGCCAGCTGCCCTCCAGCAGCCCCACTCTGCAGCTCCTGGGGGACAGCCCACAAGGAGCTCCCTGGGGAGGTGCTGGCTCCACGGGCCCTGGCCAGCCAACTTCACACCTGAGAGCACAGAGGCCCCTCAGCGCTGGCATTAAGCAGGTAAAGGCAGGAGACAGGCAGGTCACAAAGTAGCGAATGCAGAATTAAAAAAAAAATAAACATCCCCTCTGCACTCCCTAATTTCAGCTGAACAATCCCATGGGATCTGGTCACATATTCATATCCATCCTGGAAGCACTTGGTATGATTATCACTATGCACATTAAAACCATCCGTACAATATTCAGTTGAAAACAGGCTCATTGATAACGGAGCCACCAGGACTTCCGAGAGTGAAGAGTGAAAACTGTGTTACCTGGAAAGCAATAGATGGCTAAGGAGATGGAATTTGCACTCTGGGTGTGGATCCAAGGGAGGAGAGCGATGAAGGACCCAGGCCAGGAAGTGGAGATGGGCCTGCGGGGACCAACATAACGGAGCTCAGAAATCTGAAACAAGACTCCTCCACCTGGCTCTGCCAGGCTCACCCTCCCAGCCTCCCCACAGCCCTTTCCACACACGCACCCGACAGACCTCGGGTAAAGTCACTTAGGAAGCCCTGAGGTTCCGCCTCTGCCTTCTGGGACCCACAGCAGCAGCTCCACCACAGCTACCTCCAGCCATGACTCCTAGTCTTTGCACACAAGACTTGAATTCGATAGGAGAAAAGAAACAGCAAGGATGGAAAGAAGGGAGGGAACCAGAACATTTTAATTTAACAAATGATTACAGAGTAAGCATTCAGGAGGCTGAGACAGGAGAATCACAAGTTTGAGACCAGCCTACACAACTTAGCAAGACCGTGTCTCAAAATAAAAAAAAAAAAATAAAAAGGGCTGGGGTTGTAGCTCAGTGGTAAAGTGCCCCTGGGTTCATCTGCAGCACTACTACTACTATTAATTACTACTGCTACTAGTAATAGGAATCATAATAATAGCTGAGTGCTTCTTCTCAGTTCCAGCCCTGGTGTGGACTCTACAGCAGGGAATAAAAGAGTGATTCTCTCCTCTCTTGGGGTTTCATTCCAGGGCCAGGGCAGATAGAAACAGAGCAGTAAGTCCATAACAGATCATGAGAATGAGAATTAAGAGGGAGAAAGGACAAGGTGAGGATTAAGGAGAGGATATGCCCGAGGAAAGAGGACCTTGAAAATCAGGACGGCCTGCGAAAACAGGTGGCAATTACAACTGTGAGACTCCACTTCATCAGATGGATGTTTGTGTCATTTTCTTGGAAAATGTGGGATCCTCCAATAAATTCCCAGGCCTGATGATGAACAGAGACTGCCCCTACTTGCACTCATCAAACCAGAGAGGCTTCTGCAGGGGAATGAAGAATGGTATCCAAGGTCTCCCGTGTTGTTTACACCATTGGTGTGTCATTTGGGGCATGTCGCTGACACATTCATTGGGGTTCCGGGCTATTTCTTTTTCTTTTTAAATCCCGGTATGTGTGTGGTTATGATTTCAAAAGCAATGTATTGAGCTGAACACTCAGTTCCAACTCATCTCATTTTAGCAGAGAGATGCCTTCATCTCAGTCCAGCCCACCTTTATTTAAGGTCTCCTTGGCACTGCTGGCTCAGTGCCAGGGAAAGATGCAGACAGGGATGAGACACGGAGACATCACCCAGCCCACTAGAACCTGCGTCACCAACACCACTTGAAGGAGTGTGTCCTGCAGGGCAGTGGAGTGGGGACCCCAGGGCAGTTCACCAACAGCTGTTTTCTGCTCCCCCGCTGCCATGTGGGGCTCCCTGGAAATCACACCAGCTTGCTCGGGGGTGCTAGCCTGCATTATGGTCTTCATCTCACCTGGACCACAACAGTCCTTGGCCATCTTCTCCATGCCCCTGTGAGCTCCCCCCAGCTCCAATTTATTCTGTTGACTCTGTCCTCAACTTAGCTTCATGCCCTTCTGCCCCTGCCCAGCTCCATTTTGCAGATAACCCAGAGTAGTTTATTTACTTTTTAATATTAGGGATTGAACCCAAGGGCACTTTTACCAGTGGGTTACAACCCCAGCCTTTTTTATATTTTATTTTGAGATGGAATCTTGCTAACTGCTGAGGGTCTCTCTAAGTTGCCCAGTCTGGCCTTGAACTTGTGATCTTCCTGCCTCAACTGCCCGAGTTGCTGGGATTACAGGTGTGTGCACCACTGCGCCCAGCTCCAGAACCTCACAGAGGAAGAAAATTCAAGCACGAGGCATGAATTTTCTCAATTTCCTGCCCTAATATGAAAAGTCCAGTGAATGTCTCTCCTCTCTCTTTCTACCGTCTCTGTCTCTGGGGAGGAAAGGACAGTCCCCACCGGAGCCGTGATCCCATGTCTCATGTCCTGCAGGCCCTACCCTCCACCCCGCTGCTCCACACCCACCTCCAGGGTGTCTGTGCACTCTCAAGGATCATGCTCAGGTTCCCCTACCCCAACAGCATCGGTGCTCTAGCATGCATGCACACACACACACGTACACACACACACATACACACACACTCACACATGCACACATACCAACACACATACACACACATATAGGCTTGCACACACACACATGCACACATATGCACACACATGCACACGCATACAAACATGCACACACCCAACCCCAAATCCACTCCAGCTGTCACCCATTCTTTGTCTAAACCATTGCCGTACGTCCTTGTCTCTATTTTCTTCCAGTCTTAAATCACTTGTAAATTTTTTATATGATGACAAAAGCAGTATGTTCTTATTTTTGAGAAATTTGAAAGTGGAAAGAAATACAAAAGAGAAGACAGACATATGTGTGTTTTCTAGGCTCAGAGGCGCATGCCTCTGATCCTGTTTACTAGGAGGGAGACCAAGGCAGGCAGACCACAAGTCCAAGGCCAACCTCAGCAACTTAGCAAGATCCTGTGTCAAAATTAAAAATAATAATAATAGCCGGGCGCGGTGGCGCACGCCTGTAATCCCAGCACTTTGGGAGGCTGAGGCGGGAGGATCGCCAGTTCAAAGCCAGCCTCAGCAGTAGCGAGGCACTTAGCAACTCAGTGAAACCCTGTCTCTAAATAAAATACAAAAAAGGGCTGGGGATGTGGCCCAGTGGTCGAGTGCTCCTGAGTTCAATACCCAGCACCCAAAAAAAAAAAAAAAAAAAAAAAAAAAAAAATAATAATAATAATAATAAAAAGGGGTGGGGATGCATGTCAGGAGTAGAGCACCCCTCTATTCCATCCACAGGACTACAAAAAAAAAAGTGTGTGTTTCCACCACGGTCCAGGCCCAGTGCACGCACACAGAGGCCACGCTGGGCATCTGCACCCCTCTCCTGTGCATCCGTCCACACTGAATTCCTGTCAGTTTGGCTTTGTAGCCTGTATTAGTTAAAAGAGTATCATAAGCATTTACACATTTTAGCAAGAATTCAAACATAAATTTAAATGTCTTTTTTTTTTTTGGTATTGGGGATTGAACCCAGGGGTGCTTAACCACTGAGCCATATCCCCAGCCCTTTTTTTGTATTTTATTTAGGGACAGAGTATCACTGAGTTCCTTAGGGCTTCACTAAGTGGCTGAGGCTGGCTTTGAACTCACAATCCTCTTACCTCAGCCTTCTGAGCAGATGGGCTCGCAGCATGTGCCACCGTGCCTGGCAAAAATTGAGATGTCTTTAAAAATACATTGCCTCTAGTAGATGTATCACACTCGGCATACACAACGCTTTGAAGGCCCAGTTTTCTGAAGTCCGCCTAGCTTGGTTGCCACATTTCTATGCTCTAAACAACTCAGAGTTGACAATGTGGCTGCTTAACCTCTGCCCTCACTTCAGCTGTCCTCAGGACATTCTTCCGGAATGGGATCAGAGTGATGCTATGAACTTGTGTAATGCTCTTTTTCTATCAGTGCATATTGTCTGTACAGAACGGAGGGTTTCCCTGTGGAATATTCCTGTGTACATGGAAAGGCAATTTGATCAGTCTCCCTCCCTAGCACCGATTGCTGTATTCCTTTCTAGAAAAGCCAGCTGGTTCCAGCTTCTGACTGCAGGAGGCCTTCACCACAGCCACTGGTGCTTGCTGCCCGCTGGTCAGAGAGTCACTGCACGCGGCTCTTCCAGCCCACATTCATTCTTAACCCTTCGTCTTTCACATATGTTACCAATATTCCCTCACTCTTGTTTTCTAATACAGATGTTTTAAGTGTAGATATCCAAATATATTGTTTTAAAACATGAGTTCAAATTTTTTCTAACTTTCTATTGTTTTTTTATTATCTTAAAATGTATTAAAGATACATTCTATTTTAGTTTTTTGCAATGCTGGGAGTGGTACCTCAGGGCCTCTCTCAGGGCTAGGCAAGCCCTCCACCACTAAGTTACAGCACTAGCCCCAGGAAAACCTTTTCTGAAGACTGATAAAACTCACAAAGAGAAGTGTTTTGGCTTGAATCTCTTGAAAGAGAGAATTCTTTTTTAATCTTTCACATTTCTTTCATGGCTACCAGTCTATTTAGGTTTTCTACTTTTTCTTGAGCAATTTTAGATTTTAAAAATATCTTTCGGGGGCTGGGGTCGTGGCTCAGCGGCAGAGCGCTCGCCTTGCACGTGCGCGGCCCGGGTTCGATCCTCAGCACCACGTAAACATAAATGCATTGCATTGTGTACAACTAAAGTAAATAAGCAAATGTTTTTAAAAAATCTTTCATTTCATTAAAAAATCACACCCTTATTGGAAACAGTTTCAGCATTGTCTTTAAGTTTTCATTTCTTTGTGTTTGTATCTCATTGTCATTTCTCTCTCTTTTTTTAAAAAAAATTTTATTGATTGGGTTTGTCAAAGATTGACCGTTAATTGCAGGAATTGTTTTTTCAATCATCTTAAGAAACATTTGAGTTGCACATGCCTGTAATCCCAGTGGCTCGGGAGGCTGAGGAGGGAGGCTCGAGTTCAAAGCCCACCTCAGCAAAAATGAGACACTCAGTGAGCAACTCAGTGAGACCCTGTCTCTAAATAAAATACAAAATAGGGCTGGGGATGTGGCTCAGCAGTCCCTGAGTTCAATCCCTGGGATGTGAGTGCAGGGGAGCATGGGCCTTGACCACAGCAGGAGAGGGTGGCCTTGACCACAGCCAGAGGCCTCCAGAGGAGTTTCAGTTCTATAGTCCCATGGTCTGAGCTCTGTGTTCGGGTTTAGGAAAATATAGTAACTAGATGTGGTCGTGCAGGGAGAATGATGAAGGTCACTGGTGAGGCAAGAGACAGTGCAGGGCAGGACCAGGTGCTGCCCTATTAAACAAGGAAGACTTGCGCTGAAGGTAGCCGGGACTTTGGGGTGTAAAGGAGCTGGAGCTGTGCTTTAGAGGAATCCACTTGGGAGGATGAGGAGGGTGGGTTGATGGAACAGGTAGTGGCTCTTCCTGTGATATCCCCAGGGAGCACTCAGAAGACTAGAGGGATAGTGGGTACCGGAGCCCCAGGCATGGTTTTATCCACTGCAGTGGGGGTGGTGGGTACAGCAATACTCCCTCCTTGGCTGTGGCTGGTGAGATACTCTAGAGAAGACCAAGAGGAACCAGGAGAGGGCTCCGGCAGGCAGGCCCAGAGCCCAAAGAAAATGATGAGAATCACTCGGCTAGCATCCATGGTACTTACCGAGTACTTGTAGGCTGTGCTACGTCCTTCACAGACCTCATGGGCCAACTCCCTGGGAGGCAGGTGTCCTCATCTTTAGTGGAGGGAGGAGGCTCAAGGAGGCCAAATCACGTCCCCAGGTTCAAATGGTCCTTAGTGGCAGCACCACACCTACGCACAGGCTGCTGGGATCCCGAGCCTGGGCTGTGTGAGAGGCTCCCAAGGAAGAGATCGGGGTTCCAGCTTTCCTTTTGAGGGCACGTTTGCAGTGACCTGCAGACCTCACTAGGCCTCTTAAAGGCTCTGCCACCTCCCAGTAGCTCCATGAGGGGACCGAGCCTCCAACATCTGGTCTTCTGGGGGACATTTAGGTTTCAAAGTACAGCCTGTTGCGACAACACCTGTGAAACTGGTGGTGTCTTGTCTGACTTTTAAAAATTCCATTGTTTTCTTGTACTTTTTAAAGTATCAATTACTATACAATGAGCATTTTCCCCATAATGTAAAAACACAACAAACAGAATATGGACTACAGTTGGTCTCAAGTGTGCAAGATACACATGCCAAGGAGAAGCAATGCACGTGATCCTGGGTGGCTGTTGCAGTTTGGATGTGGGGTGTCCCCCAGACCTCCCATGAATGCAGGACTGTCCAGAGGTGAAAGGATTAGACCCATCTAGCGGAGTGGACCGACAGGGTGGTAACTGCAGGCAGGTGGGGCAGGGCTGGAGCAGGTGGGTCGCTGGCGTGGGCCCTGGAAAGGCCGCTCTTCCTGTGGCCCCTTCCCCACGATCCGTCTGCTTCCTGACCCTGGTGTGAGCAATCGTCTCTGGGCTTTGCCACCAGGCTCTGCCCCCTATTGACTGAGACCTCTGAAACCCGGGGCCCCAAATAAGCCTTCCTCCTCTGAATCGTTCTCCCTGGGTGTCCTGGTCTCAGCAACATGAAGCTGACTGGCACTGTCCGAGGCTGACCCTGGAGGCTTCAGGAGGACCGGAGCTGTTCTCTGGTGCTACACTGTGTGGCGTCTCCCAGTCCCCTGGGGAAAGTTCTAGTTTCCTGGTGGGGCTGAGGTGGGTGAAGTTTGCAGCTGCCAGAGGGGCCTCCTATAGCTGTAGGTTGGGGGATTCTCCACATGTCTCGGATTCTTCTGAGGGCCATATTTCTCTCTCCCTCTCTAAAAGTGTTAAATAAACTATTTTGTGCTGGGTTTGCTTAGCCACAATCAGTCATCTTAACTAAAGCTTGTGAAAAAACAAACAAAACAACAACAACAACAACAACAACAAAAACAGAAAGAGGTCATGTGAATGAAGGCCAAAAAGATGTGTGGGAAGCTGTTAGACCAGAAGGCAGAGGCGTGGGGCCTGGGGCAGAGAGAGGAAGGCCTGGGGCGGGGAGGCGGGCCAGGTGACCTCTCCGCACAGACGTGGGCAGCGGGCAGCATCTGGAAGTGGGAGGGAGGGGAACGGAGATAAGGAACCTTGAGTGGGGCAGCAGACTCCCACGGCAAGCGTGTGCTCAGAGACCTTGGCCACGTGTGGCCCCTCCACCAGCAGCCCAGAGGTCAGTGAGGTCCCCCTCACCCTTGCCGGCAGGTGCAGGAGGCACCTCTGGGGGCGGTGCCTCCAGGTGCCTGGATGCCTGCAGGGGCTGCAGAGAGATGGAGCTGGGGAGGGTTTGCCAGGCACCCAGGAGGCGCAGCGGCTCACGGCAGAAGGCCGGAGCGGAGCGGACAGTGGGTCGGTGGCTGGCAGCAGCTGCCGAGGTGAACGAGCTCAGCTGAAGCAACCCAGTCCCCAGTCCCCAGTCGTGGAAAGGAGCTTCATAGCAGTGCTGGCTCTCGGGGTGTCTGTTGGCTGTGGGTGCGGGGTGTGATCCACAGTCGTTCCCCTGCCTCCGACGGGGAAGGCTTCGCTGCTGCATTGATTCCAGCTGCGGGCAGAGGCGCGCGCTGGCCGCGATTCCACCCCAGGTGGGCGGGCTGCCCGGGAGCTGGGTCTCTGTCCCCAGCAGCCCCGGCCACTGCTTCCTGGAGAAGCAGAGAGGAAACCCCGCCAGTTTCGGGGGTAGGAGAGGCTGACCCCTCCCATCCCTTGCCATTTCTGGAAAGTTCTGGGGATTCCTGGGGCCAGGGTGGAGGAGGCTTTGCACTGGGAGGGAGCCTCTTCCCATGGGGGCGGAAACTCCCATTCCTCTCGCCCCAGGCCGCGGGTGACAGGGGACTTCCTGGCCCAGAGCCCTGTCCTGGGTTCCGCATCCCTGTCCTGTGGGAAAGAGGTTTCCATTTCCTGTGTCACACTGCCTTGCTCCATTCGCAGTCCCTATGGTCAGGGTATCAACTTTTCAAAAGTTTTTTAAAAATAGACAAAGGATGACCTCATAGGTAAGAAAGGTTTACTATTCCTACTTTATCAGTTTATCCTTGTCACTGTTATAATTTCCAACCCCTCTCCTTCCAGCAGTCTCAGGACGCCAGGGACAGCGTGTTCCCAACAGTGGGGGGTGTTAGAAAAATTTTGCAGGATGGATAGACGCACGCTGGAACCGTCGTATAGGAAAAGGGAATGGGTTTATTGAATTACCAAAGAAACACGTGGAGGGGATGGGGACAAACCGCGGGAACTAATGGGAGCTGGAGCACGCGGGAACGGAGAGCAGGAACAGAGAGCGAGCTCAGTCCGGCCGTGGTTTAACTAGAGTAGGGGTCATAAAACCCCCTTGGAGTGAGTCCTTGCCCTATAGGCCAGCAGAGGTGGGGGGGGTAGTGGACAGGGGACTTGCTGGTCAGGTTTTTTGGTCACGCTGAGGATCTTGGGAGGTGTAGTTTTTAACAAAGCACCTGGGGAGGCGCGGCCTCCTGCCTGGAATCCAACAGGGGGGTCTACTGCGGTCTCCCTGGCCCTTGCTCAGCTCTAATGCCCTTCTCAGCCCCCCTGGCCCCCGTCGCCCCCTTGGGGCACAGGGCTGCAGCTGGGCGCCTAAGGAAGTGGGTTCTGGGGTGGGTGGAGCTCCCTGTCCCTGAAGGTGAGGGTGGCTGGTATGCAGTGGGCGGGACACTGGGCAGGAGGACGCTGGTTCTTCTGCATCTTTTTTTTTTTTAATTAATTAATTGATTTATTTTATTCTGATTTGTCATATACGGCACCAGAATGCATCACATTTCATATCACACATATTTCTTCTGCATCTCAATGCCACCTTGCACTTGAGGCTCTGACATCCCCACCTCTGCGCAACCCAGCACAGCAGACGGTCCCGGGAAGGAGCCCTCCTGCCCCACTGAACAGGCCCCGCCGAACGTGGCTCAGGAGGGTGTGCTCCGTCCCTGGCACCAGCAGGTCAACAGTTGCCCTTCCTCGAGGTTGAGATGCCAGGTGATGGGAAAGCCCGCGGGTGGCAGAGGAGGAGCAGAGTCAGGCAGCCCAACCCCAGCAGTCACGGCTGGCCTAAACCTGCACCGGAAAGGACTTTCGGCAGGTGGACTCCTGCCAGCCACACCTGGGCTGTGTCCTCAGTCACAGAGCCAGGCAGGGAGGTCCCTGAACTGCCTTCCCAGCTCTCCCATCTCCTGGCCAGGCCCCTGGCCACTCGCAGGCTGGCCTCACTCCTGCCACGCTCAGCTGCCCAGGGGACCCTCCTTAGGCAACCCTCCACCCCCTTGCTCTGGCCATATTCCCTGTGCCCACTGGAATCTCCCACAGTGTTCCCAGCCACCCAGCCACCCTCACCAGTGAGACCTGGGCCGGGCTGAGCCGGAGCCTCCTCCCACCACCTCCCACCCACCCTGTGAGAGGAAAGTCCTCCTTCCCAGTGCCGCTGGCCAGTGCCTCCACATCCAGGGCAGGTGGGTGCCGACTTGGGGAGCTGGGCTCAGCTCCAAGCAGTTCATGTTGCTCCCACGATGCTGAGAGGGGCTCCTTTTCCTAATTTCGAAGGTCCTCCTTTACACAGGGTGGGATACATCTTTCTCCCAGAACAGTACTTGATTGGTTGAAAGGTTTCTATTTTCTTATTTAAGTTCCTTCGGTATGAGTGGAGAATTGGGTTTCATTCAGGCTTAAACAGATGCTGTAGTAAATTTTGAGCAGTTATTAATATGTGTGGGAACATGATTTGAAAATAAGTTGGCAATCCCAATCTGTGCTGCTGTCATTGAGCTGAGCACAGATATCTTGATCTGCAGAGAAAAAGCACAACAAAGCATCCAAAGCTTTGTTCCCTTAAAACATACACGGACCACTTCGTTTTCCTACTCCTACCCTCCGCCCAGCCTTGAAGATCCTTCTTGTCACGTTGCATAGGTGATACCTTAAGCACCCATTCAACGAGTAAGCATCAGCCTCGACCGTGACCTGGGGTCTGAAGGTTAGACCAGTGTGCTTCCTGTCCTCAGGAGTGTGCAGTGCAGGGCAAGGCTGTCCAGGACACCAGGCCACCCAGTGCAGCAATGGCGGAGCTGCCCCCTGAGGCCTGGCCCTCCAGTTTCACTGGTTCCACAGTGTGGAGGAGAGTGACGGATTCCCAGCCCAGGAAAGACCTGCAAGGCCACGGAGAACAGTCAGGTTTGGGTTTTCAATTCAACCATTTCCGAAGAGGAGTTTCCTCCTGGGTTAAAGGTTTTAGGAAGAGGAGGTCCCAAGACTGCTCTCTGGAAGCCCTTGATTACCTAAAAGTGACAACTGGTCTACCTGGCAAAAAAAACGTTCTGTCTCCACAGCTAGTAATGTACAGCCGTGTACCACACAACCGCATTTGGGCCAACACCTGGTCACACAGGGATTCATGGCCCAGTGACATTGCAGCCACACTACCTTATGTGGGTAGGCTCTGAGGTGAGGAAATCCCCTAGGGGCACATTGCTCAGAAGGTATGTCTGTCACCAAGCGACACGTGGCTGAATCAGTTTTCTACTGCTGCTGTAACAAATTACCACAAACGTGCCTTAAAACAGCACAGCACCTGTGTATTCTCTTGCCGCTCTGCGGGTCACAGGTCTGGCACGGTCACTGGGCTACAGCCAAGGAGTCGGCAGGGTTGGAATCCCTTGCAGAGTCTCCAGGGGAGAGCTCGTCCAAGCCTTCTACATCTGAACCAGCCACAGCAGGACGATTCCTCCCCACAGGTCCCCTCTCTGGCATTGTCCTTCTCCTCCCTCTTCCTCTTCTGCCTACGAGGGCCCTCGTGATTGCCCAGGGCACGCCTGACAGTCCTGGATCCGTTCCCCCTGGTAAGGCCGACCGCAGGCAGCCCTGGTTCCACCTGCAGCATCAGCTGCCCTGTGCTCTTAATGTCCCACACCTGCGCGTCCTGGGGCGAGGACGTGGGTGTTAGGGGCGTTATCCTGCCAACCACAACAACACAGCTGTGCGTCCTGGGCGTGCGGCCTCCCGTCCCAGCCCGCGCTCTGCCCTGCGGCGCTGGAGCTCCGAGCCGGCGTCTCTGCTGGAGGGTTGGCCGGTGGTCTCCGTGCTCCCCGTCCCGACAGCTGGTTTCTCCTGCCGGGGACCTCTGCCAGTTTCACCGACGTCAAACTTCATTTTTATCTCACGGTCTCTTTGTGTTCCTCCTGATGATTTGCCAGCTTGTTTCTGTAGTTTCTATGGTTTCCAAATTCTTGCCACTGTTCAGCCATTTTTACACTTCTTGGAACTTGTCAATTTTGAATAAGAAAATAAATGCTCAAATATGCATCAAACTCTTTAAATGAAGGCTGGAGGTGTAGGTCAACGGGAGAGCACATGCTTAGCTTGTGTGAGGGCCTGGGTTCAATACCCAGCACCAAAACACAAAAACAAAAACAACAACAAAAATCCTCTTCAAAGGGACAGAAACAATGACTAGTCTTAGAAATATGTTTATGAAATATGTTAAATTCAGAATTGGTGACATATTTGAAATTACACGTTGTAGAATTCTTCAGCTCAAATTTCAAAAGGTGTAGTCAGCTCTCAGACGGACAGTTCACGGCCACGTCTCTGCCTGTGTCCACGAGGCATAGGCGTGGCCTTGGCAGGAGGGTGGAGGCCGGATGAAGGGTGTGCTCTGCTGAGCTGGGGAGGCTCTCCTCGGAGTCCAGGCTGTGGCCACCCTCTTTCCTTCCTGAAGCCACGTGCCTGTACGCTTTAGGACCAGGGGTGGCATGTAAAGCACCCAGCTGAGGCTTGGGAAGTACGCCGTGCTCCCCCCCCCACACACCCCTCCTTCCACAAGCACCAGGGCAAGCCCCTGGTGTGGTCACACCGTAGCATCCAGGCTGCGTGCTTGAGTGTAGCCTGGGCTGTCCCTGGTTTCCAGGAACAGAGGCCTGGAGGCAGGGGTCATGGGTGGCCACAGCTGATGGTGTTCAGCTTGTGCGTCTAAAAGGAAACAGTGTAAATGTCCCCTGCCCAGTGCCAATCCGTCAGACCTTGGGTATGCTGAGTGACATGCGGCTTAAAATTGGCTCTCATAACCTGTGCTGGTTCACTGCAGGCGTTGGCTGACTGGATTAAGGAATACCTAGAAATAGGCTAACGCATTGTTTTGGGTGTGTCTCTGAGGGTGTTTCCAGAGAAGAGGAGCATGTGGGTCTGAGTGGACCTCCCTTCCGACCCAGGAGCCGGCTGACTTTTTTTTTCTGTCTGGTTTGAGGCCCTGGTTCTGCAGCCCTGCTCCCTAGAGATGATTGATGATTTTTCTTCTTCTTCTTCTTCTTCTTCTTCTTCTTCTTCTTCTTCTTCTTCTTCTTCTTCTTCTTTCTTTTCTTCTTCTTCTTTTTTTTTTTTTTTTTTTCTTTTTGGTACCCAGGATTGAACCCAGGCATGCCTAACCACTGAGCCACATGCTTAGCCCTTTTTTTTTATATTTTACTTAGAAATAGGGTCTCACTAAGGTGCTAAGGCTGTTTTGAACTTGCAATCCTCCTACATCAGCCTCCCAAACCACTGGGATCACAGGCATGTGCCACCGTGCCTGGCTCAGTTGATGATTTCTATCGGTTTTCTGGTTCCTTATGTGTCAAAACCTCTAACGTTGCTATGACACGATCAACATTTACATCAGATGTCTTTCCATAACATGGTGGGCCTCATCCAACTAGTTCAGGCTGCATGAGAAAACACTGAGATACCGCAGGAGGGCAACTGTGCCCCCAGGAGGGTGTCAGACAGCCTCCACTCTTCCCAGGTCTCCAGCCTGCCAGCCCACTCTGAAGGATTTCCACATGCCAGTCCCAGCCGTTGTGATTCCATTCCTAGAAAGAAATAGCAGTGGACTGATCCATCAGTAGGTAGGTGCGTGCATAGATAGATAAAGACAGAAGCAGAAAGGTAGTCTATTGCTGCTGTTTCTCTGGAAAACTCTTAACACACTACGTGAGGTCATTTTCCTCCTTAGAATTACATTTAAGCCCAGTCTGACCATGAGGAAAGCAACAGACAGAAGACAAGAAAGAGACATTCCCTACAACTCCTGGCCAATGCTCCTCAAAACTGTCAAGGCCACGGAGCACCAGAGCCACCGTCACAGCTGAGAACAGCCTAAGGAGATGTGATCCTGGACAGGATTCTGGAACAGAAAAGGATGTCAGGGAAAAAGTAAGGAAATCTGAATCAAATATGATCTTTTGTTAACCATCATGTATTGATATGGGTTCATCCATTGTGATAAATCAATCATAGTAAAGTAAAATGTAAAGTGAAATATAAGTAGGGGAAAATGGGAGTGGGGGTATGAGAGCTCTCTGTACTATCTTTGCAACTTTTCTGTGAATCTGAAATTTTCTAAAATAAAATGCTGATTGTAGGGCTGGAGATGTGGCTTAGTGGTACAGCGCTTGCCTAGCAGGTATAAGACCCTGAGTGTAATCCCCAGTACCACACACAAAGAACGCTTATTTTAAAACACATTTATTTCTCTACTTTTCACACATGCAATTTGCTCAGCCAGTGTGTATCGGGAACTTGCTGTCAACCAGCTGTGGAGTCCCATGTGAGAATGGTGGAGATAGAAATGAGCGAGGGCCCGGCTCTCCAGGAACTTACAGTGAACAGGAAACTAACAGGGATGTGCACGGTGGACGTGCAGGAAGACATGTGGTGGGTGGGGCTGCAGCAGCAGGGCAGGTGTGCTGTGGCTTAGGCGTGCAGAAAGGTGTGCAGACAGGATGCTCCCAGGATCCAGGAAGCCAAAGGGCTAGGGCAGTGCTCTGTCACTGGCCCAGGCCGAGGAGCGACGTGTGTGGGGCCTCCGTGATACCCAGCATGCCTCAGTGGGGGAACTGGAAGGCGGCGGGGGGGGGGGGGGTCCAGTGGGAAGCGGGCAGTACAGAGGAGAGAGCCGCAGGCAGGTGGGGCCTGAACACCTTTCCAGCTGGGAATGCTCCCTGCCCGCTGCCGGGCTCAGGAAGCCATCCTAGGGTCATGGCATCTGATTTACTTCATGAAATACACATTTGTTACTGAAATCTGAGAAAAATCAGAAGAGAATAAAGGAAAAACATTATCCATGGTCTCTGCCTTTTTTTAAAAAAAATTTTTGTAGTTGTAAATGGACAGCATGTCTTTATTTTTATTCGTTTATTTTTATGTGGTGCTGAGGATCCAACCCAGGACCTCACACGTGCTAGGCAAGTGCTCTACCACTGAGCCCCAGCCCCAGCCCTTGGTCTCTGCCTTTTTAAATAAATAAAACCTTATCAATGTTTTAACAGATATTGTTTTTTTCTTTCTTTTATTTGTTGTTTTTATTTTTAGGTATTCATGACAGTAGGGTGTATTTTGACATATTATACATACACGGGGTACAGCCCATTACAATTTTGACCTCATTCTTGTGGCTGAACATGATAGGGAGTTACACTGGTGGTGTATATAATGTCACAGCAATAATTGATACAGTGGAAGGTCTCCGACCTTTGAAATGACATCTGTAAAATTGACTTCTTAAAATTCAGTTGTATTCTTACTCTTTTCAAAAAATGAATATATTAGACATACTTCACACTTCTATAAATATATCAAAATACATTCTACTGTCATGTAGAACTAAAAAGAACAAATAAAATTTTAAAAAAGAAAAAAATATATACATATTATTATATAATGAGCATTTTCCCCATAATCTAAAATAGTGGACAAAATCTCTGTGTGTACAGTGTTCCAGGACATGGCTGTGACAGGGTTCATATGTCCATTTCTTTATTTGGATTCTTTTGTTTTCTCTATCTTTTGTCATTACAAATGACATCACCATGGGCCTTTTGGGATGTAAAGATTTTCTGTTTGTATCAACTTCGACATGGTCAATGTTAGCGCTCTTTGGTAAGATTCTGAAAATGTGTTTCTGTGCCTGATAAGATTTGTGGTCACACAGCCGTCAGCGCCTGGCCTGCTTCACGTTTAGGCCCTGAATCTTGTTTCCTGAGCTGCATACGAAAGGCCACAGCAAAGTCATGAGGGGCAATCCCTGCATGAGCAGGAGCTTGGTTACTTTGTGAGATGCTGTAGCATGGAGAACATACTTGCAAACAATGTCAGTGTTGTCCACAGAAGAAGAATGCCCAAAGTTTGCTTACGGCTATCTTCACCCTCACGACGCATTTCTCCCAAAAGGAGAAATCCTTCTAATATTTTGCATCTGAATAAACAAACTTGTCGTTTTGGTCCATCCCAACTACATAAATGAACTCAATACTGAAGGGTGGGATTCGTATTCCTAGCTGATCTTCTTGTGGCCTCACTGTCCTGAGAGACGGTGCGTGGTGTGGAAAGCAGAGAAATGCCCCCTGGGCTTACCAGGTGTCGAATCTAAAGCAGATCAGGTTGGCAAGAAAAATACTCAGAGCAAAACCCTGAGCTCCAAAGAGGGGCGGCCCCCACTCAGACTTGGCTCAGGCCACAGCAGAATGCCCTGCTGGCATGCACAGTTCTGGGGTCACTCCTGCCGGCATCTCCAGAGCCACACTGAGGAATGATGTCCACATGTGTCATGTGGGACCTGGCCTTGGGCATCTGCACAGATTTTTAAAAATACTCTTTCCAATTGTGCTTGCAGGTAAGGGACATTATGTCGACTTTTATCAAGATGTGAAATACTTAAAAGCTCTATTGAAAGATCTTGTGCATACGTGTGTGTGCAAGCCTGTGTGAGCATGTGTGTTAGTTATGGGGAAGAAACACGGCTTTTCCTACAATTCAAAGTGAACTTTCCAGTCTTTTTTTTTTTTTTTTTTTTTTTCTCCCCTATTTGGAGCACTTTTCCTGTTTTGGTCTTTTTTTTTTTTTTTTTTTTCCCATCCCCATTTTAGAAATAAAATTAATAAGGGGACTGCGCAGATCAATGCCATGCTGTGGTTAAATGACAAAGAAGAGACTTCCCAGGTGCTGACTTCCTTGAGGGAGTGGCAATGCTGTGACTCTTACCTGGGTCATGACCAGGCCCTGAGCAGCCCAGGACAGAGTCCTGTCTTGGCCTCTGTTTCTCTCTGTCACTGGCTGCTTCTTTCCACCCCGGGCCACCGCTACAGTCCCCTCTCCTATTACATCCTTCTCCTAGGTGGCCTCCCCAGTGCCAGGACCTTGAAAATCATCCACCAGCAAATGACAGCCACGAGGCCCCGCATCCTCAGCTCTGGCCCTGCTACCATCAGGACCCACATGTCCATGTGCTTGACATTCCCCACGGGGGTCCCTGGCCATCTCAAGCTCAGTGTGACCCACAGGGCTCCGACTCCCGCCCCGTGAGCCTGCTCCCTCCCCTCCCGTCGGTCCCCTCCCCACATCTGGCTCCTCAGCAGGTCCCCCTCTCTTTCCTCCAAAACATGCTCCAGCTCCCTCGTCACCCTCTCCCTGGCCTGTTGCCGCCTAAAGCGATGGCCGCTTGGAGCAACAAAGCCGCGGGAAGAAGTTCAGAGGCGAACTGGAAACAAACAGCTTTTTATTCTGATAACTTTTCTCTCTGGCTCTAACAACGACTAACATGCACCACACACACCACCAAAAAATGGCGCAGACCCGATCAGCAACCTCGGCTCAAGTCACTTGAGATCCCGGGTCAAGTCCCGTGAGACTACGGAAGGCGGCAATGCCCAAATCTCCATGGCCCATAGTCAACCGCAATTTAAGCCATCTCCCCAAACAGGGCTCCTGCAGTGGCCACCACCCAGGTCTGGAGCACAGCCTCTGCATCTCTGTCCCCCTCCCGCCCTCTAGAGTGTGGCCTCATATCCTAGCAGGTATAGGACCCCAGAGTGAGATCATGACAGTCCTCTGTGGGAAGAGTTTGCAGAGCACAAGCAAAACCCAAAGGCCCACCTGGTGCATTGGCCGAGCCTGACCAGCGGCGGCCTCCCTCCAGGGGCTCCTTCTATGCTCTACGCTCACTCTGCCCTCTCTGGCCTCCCTGGGTCCTTCCACCTGGGGACTTTGTGTTAGCCCTTCTATCTCTGGAATGCTCCTGCATTTTCATCTGGCAGCACTTGTTCTGGAGAATGCTGCCGTCTGTGGGGGTGTCTGCCCACCACCCAGCTGGGCAACACCCTACGGGCACCTCACAGCCAAGCCCTCCTTCCTAACTGGCGTTTTTATTGTTTGGTGGCCCGCGTGGCTGTCTTTGAGCAAAGCCTTCCTGGAACCCAAAGTCAATGCCCAGACAGCAGCAGTGACATGAGGGGTGACTTGGCAAGTGTGTGTGGTTTTCCTGCTGACGGAAGTGTTCACACCACATGCTACCTGTGGCTTCCTCCCCTCAGAGTCGCACCCATGGGCGAGACTACAGAACGGCAGCACCTCAGCTTCTCGTGAGCGCTAACAGAGATAAGGCCGGCCGGGGTGTGGCCGCGTCAGCACTGCATGCTGGACTAGCTCCAAAGGCTTATCATGGGCCGAGCACAGATCTGTCTACCCTCGCTCAGAACTTATCGTGTGTGTGTGTGTGTGTGTGTGTGTGTGTGTGTGTGTGTTACGGGATAGAACCCAGTGCTTCCGGTGCTAAGCGAGTGCTCTATCGCTGAACTGCACTCCACGCCCTTTTTATTTTATTTTGAAACACAGTCTCACTAAATTACCCAAGCTGGCCTCCAACTTGCAATCCTCCTGCCTTGGTCTCCCGAGTAGCCAGGATTACAAGACAAAGGCCACCACGCCCAGCTTACAACAACACATCATGACTTTCACACTTCTACTTTATAAGGCGTCAGGGCTTGCATTTGCTGGGTGTTTGACGTGTGCCAGCCTGGGTCCATGGGTCTGTTCCTCTGTGTTTTAAGATTCCCATCTCTGCTATTGCTATACACGCTGTTTTCATTCCATGCTATGGTCATGTAGAAATTGACACGCCCTTTACATTCTGTCAGCAGGAAACAAAACCTTCCAAAGTTGTCCTTAAGAAGTAAAATGACAATTCACCCCGTTAATGTGATCTGGGATTCTAGCCGGCTCTTTAAAAATTGCCCTTTTCTTGTCTACAATTTTTTTTTTTTTAGAATAATATAAACAATCTATGACAAAGACTTTCTCTAGTCTGTTACTTTTTTTTTTTCATCAAAGTACAACTGGACACATTCATCTGGGGTGAACACACATTTTCTTTCTCTAACTGCATCTCTGCCAGTCTCTTGTCCTTATTTTTGAGTCATCTTTAACAATGTATGATCCACAGGCACATTATTTGAGTCCTTGCGCACCTGAGATGATTTCGCCAGCGCAGCACAGCTTGGGCGTTTGTGGTGAAGTCAGATCCTAGCATGACTTGGAATTTACCATTCTGGAGAAGCCCAGAGCACTGTGACACTTTACTGTGTTTCTTCCTCAGACTCTATTCTGATCCCACGTGAAACCCCTCCAGGGGTAAGTGGACAGGCACAAGCACACTGGCCGCTCGTCTCCACGTGGGCATGCTTGGCACAGCGTCCAAATCATTTATCGCATTAGCAGCACAATATTGCTATGGCATTTCCGCAGCCTGCTATTTGACTGGCGTCCAAGGTACGCTGCTAATTAATCTGTGGAGGACCCTGGCCACTTCCCATCTGCCTCTTCTGCTGGCACTAGTGTCCTTTCCCTGTCTGCTCTTGTTCATGCACCTTTGGGCCTGTGGCTTGGCCCCTGGCAGCCGTGGACTGACGGGGTGGCCCTCCACAGCCCAACGTTACCTGCTGCGGCCTCATCCTGTGTTTCTCTCTCCCGGTTGTTCATAGCTGCATATGATGCCAGGCAGACGGCAGGAGGTCATCCTTGGACTTGGCATGGGATCTAACTGTACGCAGGAAGCCAGTAATCTAGGCGGTGTTCACAACCAGCGACTGCCCTGGCCAGTATCTAGGAGTGAGGACTGTGTGGTCCTCCGGGACAGGATCCTCTCCCACCAGGCCGTCCGGAGGTGGTCCACTTCCGCAGCTCTCTGGAAGGCGCCCCACCTCTACTGCCTCCCCTACGTACTGTCTCCGTTTAGCAGAATTTCTCCTGGACTTTGCTTATGCCCAAACATTCACTCAGAGTCACAGTGGGTTCAGGATTTAGTGGCCCAGTGTCCACTGCAGAATGATCAATACCCCAAACCTCTGCCTCCCTAACACCCCAAAGCCACAGCACCTGAGAGCCTCATCCCAACCCCCGAGGCCCCCGGCGGTGGGAAACCTTCCTTCCTGAGAGCTCTGGGCATGGGGTCCTCAGTCACCCAGAATGGGGTCATCAGAACCTCAGAATGTGGCATCTGAGCTTAGACCTTAGCTGGTTCAGGGTTATGAGGACAAATGGAAGCCAGGACCCCACAGCTGGCCAATGTCTGTGCTCAGTCAGGTCTGGGGCACTCACTCAAGTGACACGGGGACGTTGCTCTCACCTCTCAGGAAAATCTGCGTCACTACGGCTCACCTTTTCTAATGACTGCATTTATTTTTTAGTTAAAGTGGACACAATATCTTTATGTTATTTTTATGTGGTGCTGAGGATCAAACCCAGCACCTCACGCATGGTAAGCGAGTGCTCTACCTGTGAGCCACAACCCCAGCCCTAATGACCACATTTTGAGGGGCAAATCCTTCTGCTCCGTGAAGATGGAGCTCACAGGGACGACTGCCTTGGGACTCCTAGGAACCTGGGCTTCCCTGAACATCGGGCATGATATTTAAACCAGTCACCTCACTGTCCCCATCAATTACAACGTAATCATTTGCATGTCCAATTTGATCCCAGAGCTTCCATTTGAAGCCTGATTTAGGCTAAGTGGTGGCACTGGAATCTATCTGAAATACAACACAAAGTCTTAGGGAAAAAATGACTTGCTAAACAGATAATACCAGAGAGAGCCTCAGCACACATCGGACACTTGTTGAATGCTTCCAGGTTGCCTGGAAAGTTATTTAAATAGGAGGCACACTGTGACTTCTGTCTTATTATTCTGGGAGGTTGAATCGACTGTGTAATAGTTGTTGATACTTTATCGTTTTTCAAATGCATTTTGATTTTTAAAAAAATATTTTTAGTTCTAGGTGGACACAATACCTTTATTTTATGTATTTATTTTTTATGTAGTGCTGAGAATGGAACCCAGTGCCTCACATGTGCTAGGCAAGCGCTCTACCACAGAGCCACAACCCCAATCCTCATTTTGATTTCTTGAGAAAATAATTTTTCAGCATGATTCATCAATGGGTTTCTGACATTGCTTAAATCAAATTCTGAACTCGTAATGGAGTCAGCATGAGCCACACATAGAACATGCAAATACGAGCGTTGAAACAAGTATGAGAAAGGTTGTCAGTCTTAGATGGAAAGTAAAACAATAATCATGTTTAGGGCACATTGGAGAAGGTGTTTATACGTATGTTTCTTTTCTTTCTTCCTTTGTTATATTTATTCTTCAGCCACAAAGAAGTGATCTGGAGTCAGATTTTTAAGGATCCGACTGTCCTGGGCTCTCCCACAGGGTGGTAATTTATGCTGCTTCTAGCACAGGTTCTTAGAGGAGGAATGTGAAGTACGCAGAGAGGCAGGTGAGGAATGTGTTCGCCCCTCGGCCCTGACCTGTGGGTCAGGGAGAGGCATCCCTGGAATCCAGTCCTGAGAGCAGAAGGTAGCGTGATGGAGACCAGGGAAGTTAAAGGGAGCCAGGGCCAGGGCCCAGGGAGCAGCCGCCTGAGAGCTGGGAGGCTTCAGGCCTGGACTCCCAGGCAGGACTGTGCGGCAAGGCATGTCCTCTGTGCTCTGCCCCCGGGGTTCACACGTATTCACTCAGGTTTTCACACCCGTGAGGAGTGACAGGTGGGAGGGGAGGACCTACCAGAGATGGAGTGGATGGCCCTGTAGGTGGCTGGGCAGGGCACGCCCTGGCCGCCTGGCTTTCCCGCTTCCCCAAGTGCGCCTGGAGGGCTCCTCGCCTTTCCCTGCTCAGGTCTTAAGGCAACTGAGGAGCCCTCAGAGGAGCTGTTGCCCAGAGTCCCAGGGGAATGAATGCAGGGCCCCCGCTTTCCTGGTCAGCTGGGGTGGGCATTGTGGCGGAGGGCCAGGCAGGTGGGCACTGTGGCGGAGGGCCAGGCGGGTGGGAACAGCAGCCCTCTCCTCAGCGTTGGTAAAGGACCCGCCCGGGGCAGCCTCACTGCCCCTCGGTCACTTCTGCAGGCCGAGGGCAGAGGGTCCCTTGACGTACCACCTCACATTGTCCTTCTGCTGCTTCCGCTAAATGCCCTGCATTCCAGAGAAGTGAACTGGTGACAGCCCCACACAGGGCCCCCTGCCTGTGACACTTGAGGCCCCTGCACAGGGCCTAGGCCTCCAACCCCCCTCTCAGGAGGAACTTGACCCCCCCAGCCCGGCCCTCCCCCCCAGGGGCCAGCCCTCCCTTTGCCCTGGAAGGGCAGGCCACAGTGTTCCCAGGACAGGCCACCCTGTTCCTGTCCCCCACCCCTGCCTGCCACGGCCACCCATTTGGTTAATTCCACATACGTCACCTACTTACAGATCATTACCTAGCAGTCACCGTGGGATAGGAGGCTCTGTCTGTTCTTTGTCTTGTGAATTTGAAAAATGAGACCCGCAGACATGACGAGTGAGAGCAAAGTTACAGGATTTATTAAAGTAATAGAAAGAAAGAAGGCAGAACTCCCGCAGGAGGAGGGTCCCAGGAGGGCTGCCACCAGGTGGCCGTGGTCTGGGGTCTATGGGCCGAGGTAAGTCCAGTCACGCCACAGAACTGCTGTTCATGCAGCCCCTGTCCAGTCAGGATGCCGGTCACACACCCCTGTGCCTCAGGGACTGGCTCAGGGCCCCAGGTAGACCCTCAGGCTCCGATGGAGTCACTGGTCAGGAAGAGGGGGGACCCTCAACCCTGTCTCAGCATTGGTAAAGGACCAGTCCGGGGCAGCCTCATTGCCCCTCAGTCACTTCTGCAGGCTGAGGGCAGAGGGTCCCTTGACGTACCACCTCACACTGTCCCTCTGCTGCTTCCGCTAAACGCCCTGCATTCCAGAGAAGTGGACTGGTGACCGCCCCACACAGGGCCCCCTGCCTGTGACACTTGAGGCCCCTGCACAGGGCCCAGGCCTCCAATCCCCCTCTCAGGAGGAACTTTTCTGTGTCCTGCTCTCAACTACAGCTTTTATGGGACCACTTAGCTTCGGGGCCCACACAGGACGGAGTGTGTTTAGTGAGTCCTGGTCCACCGCAGACACGTTCCTCTTATCGCACACACAGGTGGCAGCGTCCCAGGCAGGGGGAGCCTGCTCCGGCGGCCGAGGTTGTACTCCAGGCTTCAGTAACCTCCTGTGTCTTGGCACGACATGCTCCCGGCTCATGGGCCTGACCCCGCCTGGGCCTTGACTACCAGACTTCTACATTTCTCCAACCAGGGGAGGGTAAAGCAGCCTGTTCCTGTGACGATGACCGGTACTCCCCCAACTCTCCACAGTGTGCACATCTTCCTGTTTTACTTACCAACCATGCTTTTGCCTTCTGTGGCCGTTAGCCTTCGTTTTACCCAGTTTGCACATATCTGTATAAGTACGTATATATGAATGCACACGTGTGTATGTATGCAGACGCGCGTATCCATGTATCTACCTATGGCCATGCATGTAGGTGTGTATTGATGTGTGTGTGTGTGTGTGTGTGTGTGTATTTCACTGGTGGATTTATAGGCATTTATTTATTCTGCACAGTAAACATCTTTCAGTTGTGCTTTACAAATATCTTCCCCTGCCTTATGGTACCTCCCATGGAATAAAACTTTACATTCTATATTCATAGATTAAAAACATTATTTTTTAAATGAAACACTTTTAGAGGGAAATATAAAAAACAAAAGTGTAAAAAAAAAAAAAAAACCCAAGTGTATTGTTCAGCAGGTTATCACCAAGTGAATGCAGGTCAGCCACCACTGTGTTAGGAAAAGACCTGGCCCGGTCACTGCCTTGTCCCTCCTCCCAAAGGTGACTGTGTGAGGCTGCAGTGGTCTCAAAGCAAGAGCACCTTGCCTTTCCCTACAGGGTCTTCTCTGAGCCTGTGTGCCTAACCACCACAGTTTGTTTCTTCTTGGTTGGAGGGTCTTTATGCAAACAAGGATGATTTGTTTATATTTGTTCACTTAGCTCTTTTGGAAATTGACAAGAAGATGCTAAAATTTCTATGGAAATTGAAGGCCAAGAATGACTAAGGCCATCTTGGAGAAAAACAGAACTGGGGACTCCAGGTCGCTGCTTCCCAGTGTGAACCCACGGCCTTGTGTTCCTCCATCATGTGGTCCACAGATGGCTGTGCTGCTGCAGGGGGGACAGTCAGGAGCACGGCTGACACTGACCGCTGAAGGGCCTGCGTCCACCTCTTGCACGTCATGAGCAAGCACTCCTTGGGTAGGTGCCAGAGGGTGGAATTGCTCTGGGGGGTCATAGGTAGAGTGACCTCAGGTCATCATCTGTGTTACGCCCTGGCTTCTTACATTGCCTGACACAAACATCCAGTTGTCCTGGTGACTCACGGTGAAGGTGACCCTTTCCCAGGTGCTCTGGAAAGCCTCCTTTGCCATCAGGTGTGTCCTCTACCTGTTCCTCCGGTTGGCTCCACCTGTGAATGAAGAGGTCCCCTGGCCCCCTTCGCGGTGTCTCCATGTGGGTGGCACACCCCCGTCACTCGTTCAGAGGAGGTGGCTGAGGCTGGGCGGACCTGTGGGCAGGGTCCTTAAGCTGTCTCCCATCTTCCCTGGTCCTGCTGGAAACCACCACACGGAGCAGGAGGACCGCCACAATCACATGTCCTGCGCTCCTAGGTGACGCGTGGGCTTCATGTGGAGTGGGCACTTCCAGTGTCCCATCCTGCGATGGCAGAAACTGGAGTCTGAGGAGAAGCCCTTGGTCCAGGTGACAGCTAAGAAGTGGTGACTGAGTGCTGTCGGCCTCGGTCCAAGATGCTGGGAGGAGAGCCTCACATTCCATGCATGCCGTGTCCTTGGAGCTGCCGCCTGGGCTCTGGGCTCAGGCCTGCCCAGCACCCGCCCTCCTGCGTGTCTCCGGGAGCACACACGTGGCTCGGACCCACCAAGCACTCAGGCCCTTGCCCAACCCAACCTCCCCAGAGGTGAGGCAGAGACCTCCACACCCTCTGCTGGCCGGAGGCCGCTGGGCTCTCTCTACTGTGGGGGTGAGCCACAGCAGTTTCTTTTCTTGGCTATCAATGCAGCAATAGGCCCTGTTTCCTCCCCCTGAAACTCCATTTCATTTCTTATTGTGTTCCAACTTCCTTCTTTTGTGTAGGGATTCCCCTATTTCCGGTCAAGGGCTTAATTTTTCCTTGCGTCCGTGGCTGTTCAAATGTTGAGCATAAATATCACAAGAATTTCCCTGGCCCATCAGGGCAGAGCCCTGGAGCCTCACAGAACCCTCCCTGGGGAGCAGCAGTGCCACCCTCCTGACGCACCCTTTGCAATCTGCCGTGGCATTCAGGGAGAGAGGGTCGCTGGCCGTTTTCCCATGAGAAATCGCCTGGAGCCAGCCAGGTGGTTAAAAAATGGACGGGGGCTCAGGGAATGAATTTAAATAATTAATTAATTAATTTTCAGAAGGTGTCTTTTTAAAATTGATAGATCTGGAAGCCAGAAGGCATTTTCTCCATAGAAACTTAGTTCCACATAAGTCTTTGTAATGTCAAATAATAGACCATTTTTATGAAAAATGTAGCAAGCAGTTTGGTGTCATCACTAGTAACAATGCCATTTAAAAATACGTCCGAGAGGAATGAGAGGTAAACGCGCCGCAGAGGCAGAGGTCAAAGGAAGGCAAGCAGACTGCTATGGAGAGATTAACTGGGACCCCCCCTCGGTGTCCTAAGGTTTATAGGAATCTACTATTATACCTAATTTTTCTTTGAAGGTGGGACTTTATTTTTTCTTGAGCAACTGAACTGATAACTCAGCTTTACCACATCAATCGAGGTGGTGGCTGAACGCGTCAGACTTAATGTTTGTAAACTTGGGAAGTTGTACAAGGCCACGGTAGGTACCCAAGATGCATGTCATTCATTCTGTTCTCTCAACCACTTGCCATTCCCTGCATCAATCCAGTTGTCCTGGTGACTCGTGGTGAAGGTGACCCTTTCCCAGGTGCTCTGGAAAGCCTCCTTTGCCATCAGGGGCATCCTCTACCTGTTCCTCTGGTTGGCTCCACCTGTGAATGAAGAGGTCCCCTGGCCCCCTTCTCGGTGTCTCCATGTGGGTGGCACACCCCCGTCACTCATTCACAGGAGGTGGCTGAGGTTGGGTGGACCGTGGGCAACCTCTGTGGGAACTGAGGTTCAGATGGGACTAAGTTACCCAGTAAAACCTGGAGAGACTACGTCCCGGGATGCTCTTTCTAATCCATGACACACGTCACCACACAAAGAGAAAGAAGGGAACAGAGAAGACGAAAAATCTATGTGTGCCCAGCATGAGGAGGGAGGAGGGGAGGGAGCAGTGCTCTCCAGGACCCCCCAGATGGGGCCAGCAGCTGTTGTGTCTTCAGCACTTACCTCCCAACTGCTGCCTGTCCTGTCTCATCCCGTGAATCCTCACATGACCCCAACTAGGAGTCCCTGGGATCAACTCTGCTTTGTACTTGAGGAAACTAGGACACATAGAGTTCAAGCACTATCAATTACACAGAGGTTAAGCTGCTTGTCCAAAGCCACATGGTGAGCAGGGACAGCGCCTAAGCCAGCTGGCCGCCTGGCCCTGTGCACACTGGCTTCCTGCAAATGGCTTCAGACACTGAGGGTGCTGAGTGACAGGGGATAAGACAAGCAGACAAGATCAGTCCTTCTGCTGGAAAGGCCACTCAGCGAGATGACATAAAATGAAAACAAGGAACAGGCTTCTTGAGGAGGGACTGCCAGGAGGGACAGCTGGTGTCACATGCTGGTGAGCTGCTGTGTGGACTGAATCACTGAGTTGGCACATGAGCCGAGCTGACCTCGCTCCCCACCCAGCTTGGTTGTCTCTGCTTGGCCTCTCACGCTCTGGAACCCATGCAAATGATGTGACAGCACTGGTACATTTGGGGACTTGCCAAGATCTTGGGTGACATCCTGGGCTGAGGTCTACTGTGATGGAAAATTCAGAGGCAGGCTTGCCCTGAAGAGATGCAAAGGCCCTGGGGCTCAAAGAAGCTGCGTGAGTCTGAGGATCCGAAACACCAGAGAAATAGTGGGCATGAAGGAGATAGAAAGTGACAGAGACAGAGACAGTGAGGGGGGTGGGCAGGGCCAGTCACGCAATTATTCCTCATTTTTGTGGACATGGGGAAGTAACAGGCTTGTGCTCTGAGTAACACACTGAAGATCCCTGGGGAGGGAAATGAGTCCTCTGGCTGCACCTGCGGCCCCTGTGCCTCCTGGCCGAGCAGTCCCTGTACCCTGTCCCTGCCCTCGTCACACTCAGGAGAAGATGAGTCAGTGGAGAGTGCACCGTGGTCCGTGACCATGAGGGAAGTCTGGGATTATCTGTGGTCACCTCTTGTCTGCAGTCACTCTCCTGAGAGGCATCTTCTACGCTGCCCTGCTGGTGACATGGAGAAACCCTATTCGTGTCCTGCTCTCTCAAAAAACACTTGCACGTTCGATCTGGTTCTTGCTTCCACCGGTGGAAGCTAAATTGTGAGTTGCACATGGATTTCAACTCCGAGAAGGAAACAGTGAATGTTCACGACAAAATGAGAGAACAATGAACTATGGCAGGAAGACCCTACCCGAGCTCTGGCCTCCGCGTGTTGTTCTCGTTTTGAAATTATAAACGTGTGACTCCGTCATCGTGGAACCCATCACCAAGGTGGTTTGTGGAACAATGCAATGGCCCTCCAGTGTTTGCCTTCGGGTCTGAATTGTTCCACGCATGAAACGTACCATTGTGTGGGACACGTCCCCGTGGACCTCTGTGAATGTGCCCAGAGGAGGGGGACGTCAGGTCCGAGGCCCGAGGTTCCCCTCAGCCTCCACCTGAGGCTTCCCCTCCGCCCCCTGAGCGGCCACCTCATTTAAGCCTGGGCGTTCTTACCCCCCGCGGTGGGTCGCCTGGGGCTGGCGTGTTCTCGGCCTGCGGCAGGCCTGTGGGGGGGCCTGCGGCCAACGTTGCTGGTTTCCGTTGAGAGACTTTTCCCCAGTTCCTCTGAACCCCGCCTCCAGACAGAAGGGCGAGATTCAGGAGTCCTTGCCCACAGGCTGGCCCTGGGCGGACGTGATCTCATGGGAAGCTCCCCCAAATCAAATCACTGAGTTTTTATCACCGCCCTCCCCTCAGCCGAGGTCCACACAGCCGTGGAGCTGAGGTGGGCCTGGGCTTAGACTGGGCTGCACTGACTACAGCCTGGCCCCTGACCTCTCCTCGGCTACTTGTCCCTACCTCCTGTCCACCAGGAGGTGATGCCTCCAAGAGAGATCCTGAGGCAGCCCAGCTGCCAGCGCTGGCCGACCCCTCTGCCTGGACTGACGCCCGCCACAGAGCCTGGGCCCCTGACTGACCGGGTGGCAGCAGATGCCCAGGCTGTCTGGTGGACCGCATTCCCTGTGGGTGGAGACCAGAGCTCGCCCTGGTGCTCACCCACACCCGGGACGGAGCTGGAGAGCGCATGCGTGCCTTTTGTTTGGTGTTTGGGGTCAATGAGACATGAAGGACGGTGACTGTGACACCCCACAGAGTGCAGGACTCCTCCATCAAACCCTAGGGGGGAAGTGGGAGCCCCTCAAAGTCCTGTGCCCAGACAGCCCACCGGGAAGACAGCCTGGGAGGGGCTCCGGGGTCAGGCCACCATCCGTCCTGCTCCACGCCTCACCAGCTCTGAGCCCCGTTCCCTCCTCTGGAGGTGGGCTGGTGCCAGGACCTCCACTGTGGGGCGACTGAGGGGACTGAAGGGGACAGCTGTCCCAGGGCCTGGCTCACAGAGGGGCTCAAGCTAAGCCGGGGGTGAGGGTGCGTCTTCTGTACAAGCGACAACACAAGGAGGAAATCGTCTCGGACACACTCACGGTCATCGTGGGTCCCTCTGATCTGGGCACACATTTGTGGTCAGGTTCCCAGGGTGACTGGCCAGTGCAGCATTTTAACCAAGCCTCAGTGATTTTGTGACCAAAACTCTCTGGACACCAAGATGGCACTCTGCCCTTAGGAGGTCACTGGACTCGTCCCAGGTTTGCTGTGGCACATGGCGTGGGAAGGGAGGTGGCTCTGGAAATGACGCATTCAAGCTGGGCTGTTGGGCTCGTTGGTGACCTTGGTTGGGGCCATGTGTCCTAACCTCAGGCCACACGTGTGCAGCTCTGCAGAGAGAGAATCCCCTCCCACCTGCTGCAGTGGGGCCTCCAGAGGGGGGTTTCCAGGGTTTCCCGCTGGGAGCCACCTACTACTAATCATACTTGAGGTTGGTTGGGACTTTGAAGACACAGGGTGGGCCATTCCAGGCCCCCTGAGGGCGAGGCCCACCATGGTCACAGGGCCGGCCTCCTGGCCTCTCAGTCTGTGGGCGGGCGAGGCGGCGCCCACACCTCCAGCTGCTGACCCAGAGAATCTGCTTGGCAGCTTCCCTGCACCCCACGGAAGGGACAGGGAGAGGGGAGCCGCGGGGCGACAGCACGGGGAGGTGGGCTGTGGCAGCTTCAGCCAGAGTCGGGACAACCAGGAGCAAAGAGATGGCAGAAAAATCCCGGAATGGGCCGAGAACAATGCGCCCCCGTGCCCTGGGAATGGTTTGATCTAGTATGGTGCCTGGCCTCCCTCAGACCCTCCGTCCTCAGAGACGGAGCTGCTCTCCACGGACTCCTTTTGCCAGACCCACAGTGAACATTAAGAAAGAGCACCGAGCCTTTGCATTTATTTAGGAAAAAGACGTTCCCCCTAACTTAATTGGAAAACACCCAGGTGCTGGAACCTGTGGACTCCCTGAGATCACTGAGAATCCTCTCGGAGTTTTTTGGACGCCAACAGCCATGTGTGCTTCAACCACAAAGTCCAGAGGTGCATGCTCTTCCCCGCGGCCCTGCCCTCACTGACTAACTCCTCAGGCGTGCCCTGGAACCTACCTTGCGGAAGCTGGCAGAGCTTCCGGAGGTCCAGGTCCACTGACAGCAAGAGAGCATGAGCCCCCCGCCTGCACCTGCTCACAACCTGGATCTGATTTGGGGACACAGGGAACTTCCTGTCCTAGGCTCACAGCTCCAACCATGGAGACCGGGCACTACCCAGCAAAACCTGTGCAGGCTTTCCTTGGGCAAAGGGTCAGCCAGTGGGGACCCTTTGGGGGGTTCTGGGAAAGCTCTTAACCTCAAGGTCTGAACATGCAGGAATGTGCAGAGGTGAATTGGTTGGATCCTGAGAGCTGTGACCTATGTGACTTAATCAATCAATCCTAGTTTAAATGGATCAACTGGGTGGTGACTGTAGGCAGGTGGGCGTGGCTGGAGGAGGTGGGCACTGGGGGTGTGGCCAGGAAGGGCATCTTCCGGGCAGCCCCTTCCTCCTTCTCCCTCTTTCTCCCTCTCTTCTCTCTCCTTCCCAGGGCCACCATAAGTTGAACATCTCTCCTCCACCGTGCCCTTCCACTGTGACACTGGGCCTCACCCCAGGCTCAGGGCAGAGGAGTGGCCCACCAGGGACTGAAGCTCTGAAACCATGGGCCCAAATCAACCTTTCCTCCTCTAAGTCGTTCTTGTCGGGTATTTTGGTTATAGGGACAGAAAGTTGACCAGCACACCCAGGGAATTATAATGCAGAGCATTTGGTACTGTAACTCCAACCCAATGCGTTGGCCGTCCTGGCCACCACGAGGGGCTGGCCACCTCTTCCTGGGATAACAGTGAGTTGAGGGCTCATGAGGGGGCAGGAGTCTCAGCTGTTGGGGAGCTGGTGCTCACAGGAGGAGCCCACAAGCAGCCCATAGTGTCGGCTCCTCGTGGGACTCAGAGGAGGGAAAGCATGTGTTGACAAGCTACAGTGATAAGAAGGTGTGTGTGTGTGTGTGTGTGTGTGTGTGTGTGTGTGTGTGTGTGTGTGTTCAGAGCTGGCGTTTCAAAGGAGAGATAGCAACCACTGCTGTTGAGAGCAGGAGAAAGAGTGTGTTAGGTAGGCAGAGAGGGTGAAGGGCCCCTCTCAGGGTGGACAGCTGGTGACCAGTGACACCATTGGGGCCTGAAGGTATGAGCCGGAACCCTGAGCCAGTCCCTGGGCTGGAGGGACACACGATCCACATCTGAACCCACTTCTTTAAAATCTGCAGCCTGTGGTCTTGGAGGCCGCCTTACTCCCCTCTACTCTTATCATATAGACCCCCAGACCACAGCCACCTGGCGGCAGCCCTCCTTGAGACCCTCTCCCTGCGGGAGCTCTGCCGTTATCCTGGTACTTGGCTCTCACCCTTTGTTCCCCAGGTCTCCTTCTTTGATCTGTGACACAAAGCCGGCAGATGGCCGCCCCGTCTCACTGGGGGTTGGTCTTCAGCTGCATTTCCAGTTACTCTGACCAACTCTTTGGTGCTCTTTGAATGTTCCAACAAGGAGTGCGTTGTTCTGTCCCCACAGGTGGCCAGGACGGACGCCTTCCAAAGCAGATACACAGCCTGTATGGACCGGCCTTGGGCCTGAACTTGGCTCTGGAACTACACATTTAATGACACCACTGGTCGGGAAGGTCGGTCTGCCTTACCCAGAGGGCAGAGCTGCTGGGGTGGGGTGGCAGGAGGGAGCGTCCCAGCCTGGGGTGTTTCCCACACGTGCTCAGGCACGGGGACGCAGCAGCTGTGGCCACCAGGATGCTCTGCAGATGACAGCTTCCGCTCTGCCCAAGAGCCACCCTCACTGCCCTCAGGACCGGATCCGGCTGCCTCCTCCGGCTCTCAGGTTCCTGTGTCATGGCCTCGCCCTGTGTTGTGGCGGGGCCAGGCGCAGCCTGCAGCCTTCTCCTGCTGTGGATTTCAGGCGGGCTCTTGGTCCAGGATCGCCTCAGTCCTTCGGAAACTCAGGTGGTGCAGGGGGTCCCCAGGCACAGGCCCCTCTGCAGCCCCACCCGCTCTCACGGTGTAGCTGCTCCTGGCAGGGGCCAGCTGGGCTCCCCAGGGCCACCACATGTGGGCACCGAGTGCAGCTCCACTTTCTGAGCCTCCCGCAGCAGCTCCCCTTGGTGGCTCCGCAAGAGCCCTGGGTGACCTCTTTCCCCAGTGTCTTCATAAACTGATTCCTTCCTCCTGGGGCCAAGGGTGCTGTCTCCACACCCCATAAGACAGGCGAGTCTCTCTCCAGACCCCAAACACAGGCGAGACTCACCCTGTCCAGCACAGAAAGTGCCCCGAGTCCAGCAAGGTGGCCCTCCCAGGGCTGTAAGAGTCTATTTCAGGATGGCTCTGTCTAGGGGAGGTGAGCATCAACCTAAGATAAACCAGGGGACGGATGCTGGCTCAGGGGACAGATGCCAGCCCAGGGGAAAGCCAGCGGGCCCCACCCTGGACAATCTGCCATGGCTGTCGGCTGTCCCTGTGGACAGAGGCACCATGGTGCCCGATCTTCGCTCTTCAAGAGTCTTTCTGGAGAGCTTTTTGGGGGAGAGGGAGGTGAAAGAGAAAGAAGATGTCAGTAGAAAGACTGTTGTCCCCACTCCAGAGGTGCAAGGGATGCCACTGTGGCTGTCACCTGGGACCCCAACCCCGCCCTCTGACACGCCCTCTCCTTCCTCCTGGACCCTGGTGGGGCGGCCTGTGTCATCGTACAGGCTGCACTACTTCCTGCTGCTGCTCATGACACTGGACAGACTTATCCCACAGAAAGAATTGTGACCTACTGGCAAGACCTTAATATGTGACCCGAAACTGGAGCCCTGCCACTCCTCCTATGGGACGCTGTGCCCGTCACCTGAACCCGTTCCTGCCTGCTGTGGTGTGGACAGGGATTCATTGTGTCCCCCAGGGCTCACTTGCTGGAAGCTCCGTCCCCAGTGGCAGTGTCAGGGGGTGATGGGACCTTCAGGAGGTGAGGCCCGGGGAGGCTACTGGGTCACTGGGGTGCTGTCCTCAGGAGGAATCAGTACTGGTCAGGAGAAGGACTTGCTATGGCTAGAGCAAGGCTGGTCCTCCCTGCTCTCTGCCTTCCTGTCTCCCCACACGGCCTCCCGTCCCTCACGTGCTCCTGCCGTGATGCCATCCACCATGATGCGACACAGCTGCCAAGGCCCTCACCAGAGCCGGGCAGATGTCAACGGCATACTCCTGGGCCTCCAGAACTGTGAGCTAAATAAACCTCTTTTCTTTACAAATTACCTGGCCTTGAGTGAAAATACTCAATGGAAAAAGGATAAATACATTCTCCTTAGTCTCTAAGATCACAACATGTGACATAAATGTATTTGTGTGTGGATGTGAAGGCACCCAAGCACCCAGCAGCAGGATGCCCGGTTCCAACACGGCACAGCCACAGAGTTGTGACCTTCAGACTCAGTGTCTTGTGAATTGCGTAGCATTTAGGTGGAACTGAAGAGCTGGCCCACACTGAGCCACGGCAGAAACAGATCCCCTCCCACCTTCCATCTCGCTTCTATCAGGTTCCTCCAAAATAAAAGAAAAGTGAAAAAAGGAAACTCCAGTGCTATCATGTTGTGATGGTTAAACACACCTGAAATTACAGACATGCAGTCAGGCAACAATTTGACTTTTAAGTGCACATAGCATACTGTTGATCTCATTAGATGAGATAATGGAAGTATAGGAACACTTCGGCACCTCTACAAGACACGTGTGAAAGGATTAGGTGTAAAATATGATGCCTGACTTTAAGCTACTTTGGCAAAGATGAGAGATTTTTACAAACGGCTATACGTGGGTGACAGTTATGCTATTCTCTCTACTTTTGTGCACATCTGAAAAATTCAGAAGGAAAAGCAAACCGAAGCAGCTGTTGTTTGTTTGAAACACAGGACTTTGGGGTGGGGGGTTCTTCTCCTGATTATAAAAGGATACAGTTTATTGTAGGAATTTCAGGTTATAATGAAAAGCCACAGAGAAGAGTGTAAAAGGCTGCTGTGATACCAACACCCAGGGACTACTAGGGTACCCCCTGCTGGTATTCAGAGGCATCCTGTCTTCTCCACACACTTCAGACCATTGGGAGTCACAGGCTGTAGGGAAGAAACACTTGAACTTGGCAACTTCTGCCATCGGAACCAACACAACAGAAACAAGATCCACCTAACCAAGTTGCAGAGTGTCCTGGGCCACAAAGCTGCACGTGAACACAATTCTAATGATGGCGTAACATTTGTGAGTTGAGTATACTTCCATTTTACTATTTTGGACTGTATTACGTTACCCCTAAGTTCTGCTACTATCCATAACAATGTGATCTGCATTTTGGTGTATAAACATGTATATGAATTTCAGATCATTTCTCTAGGCAGGTTCCCAGCAGTGAAAGGTTGTGAACAATTCCGAGGCTCTCTGACCCCTAGTCCCACATTGCTCTTAAAAGGCTCTGCTGTCCCTGCAGGCAGTGGCTTCTGATGCCATCACGCAGCACTGGGGTCCTCCTGTGAAAGTGTTCATCCATGAAATGGGGACGTGCGTGTGCCAAGTTGTGTTACTTACTCCTCTTTGATTTGAGGGACGTTTATCAGTATCTCTTTCCTCTTGACTACCTCCCTTGCTATTTACTATTGCATTATGATCATTCTAACATATCATTAAATGTTCCTGTTAAGCAGTCCCTGTAATTCATCAGATCACCTTATATATGTAGAAAAATTAATCAACATGTTGCCGTCTGAAGCGATGGCTGCTTGGAGCAACGGAGCCGCGGGAAGAAGTTTAGAGGCAAACTGGAGACAAACAGCTTTTTATTCTGATAACTTTTCTCTCTGGTTTTAATAACGACTAACACGCGCCACACACACCACCAAAATGGCGCTGACCCGATCAGTAATCTCGGCCAAGTCACTCGAGATCCCGGGCCAAGTCCCGCGAGATCCTGGGCCAAGTCCCATGAGACTACGGAAGGCGACAATGCCCAAATCCTTATGGCCCATAGTCAACCGCAATTTAAGCCATCTCCCCAAACAGGGCTCCTGCATCAACATTTCCTTCTCACTGGACATTTTGGATTGTTTCTGTGTTTTTTTCAGTCTTAACCAAGGCCATATGTCACATGCTTTTCTGTAAGTCCTTGATATGGGCAAATAATAGTCATTTTATTTCCGTTTAATCTGCAGTAAGCATTCTTCTGAGGGTTTTTGTTTGGTTTTTCTTCTTGACCTTTTGTATCTATTTTTATATCCAAAAGAATCACATGATATGTATGTGTGTGTATGCATATGTACGTGTGTGTGTTGTGTGTGTGTGTGTAACTCTGTGCATGTATATACAGTGTGTGTGTGTGTGTGCGCACGCGCAAATGAATGCCATTGGTTCTTTTCTCTTCAGAACCCTGACTAAAACCAAGTCCAGTGCCCAGGGCTGAAGGTCACCTTGTTTAGAATTAGGGCATTTGCAGATGAGGTTGTTGGGGTGGGCTCTAGTCCAATGTGACTGGTGTCCTAGTAAAAAGGGGACACACAGACACAGACACAGAGCTTCCAGGGGAAAGACAGTGTGCAGTCTCGGGTGGCGTGTCATCTTCACACCAGGAGGGTCCTGATGCTGAGAGCAGGAGCGAGGCTGGGCAGCTTCTCCGTCACAGCCCCTCGGCCATCTTGGTGTAGGACCTCCAGCCTCCAGAGCTGGAGGCCACACACCCCTGTTATTTAGACAACCCCGGGTGTGGTCCTTGTTGACGCAGTCCTCGTGATGAGTCTCAGCCTTTGGTTTTTAGGAAGCCTGATCTTCAGGGAGTGCAAATCTCTCAGGAAGAGCAGAAATGCTGCCCCTGGGGTTGTGCCAGGTAGCAAGTGGCTTGGCCCTGCGGCTGCCCTGCTTCCAGCAAGTGCCTCCTTAGATCCCAGCCCCCTTGTCCCAAGGTAACCTGGGGAGACCTCCGTCCTGGCCAGTGACGGCCGGTTCCTGGTCGGTCTGGTCCAGTGCTGAGAACTGCTCCTGGCACTGGGCTGCGTTCGTGACGCTCGCTGAACACGGGTCAGGAGCTGAGGCAGGAAAGCCGGTGATCGTGGATGGTGGCGGTGTACACGGCCAGTGCCTGGAGACAGAAGGCTTTCCCAGGAGCAGGACTCTCATACAAAGTTGTGAGCAGGGCGGTCCTGAAGCTCTGGATTGGGGAATATGCTGGACCAGACTGAAGACATTCTCAAGACTAGCAAAGGGGACCGAGCGGGGCAGCTTGGGCGCTCGCTGAGCATGCGTGAGGCCCTGGGTTCAGCCCCCAGTACCACAATATATAAGTAAATAAAATAGCATAAGCTGTCCCAGCCCCGGCTCTGCCTTAGAGGACTGTGCCTGTGCCCCCTCCCTGTTTTGCCATCAGGCAGGCGACGCAGAGCAGAGTGCCACTGACCTAGTGTCCCCTCAGGGAAGCCTGTTGTCATCTGCCTCTTGCAGGTTACGGTCATCATTAGAGTCAATTCTGTTACATCTTTGTTGTAGATAAGACAGCAAGGGCTCCCTGTTGGCCTGAGCTGGCAGGTGTGACCCTCCAACCCCAGGGACACCTGGTTGATGAAGACCAGCGGTGGAAGTGCCCTCTGTCCGTCTTCGCTGCTGTTGACGTGAGCACCGTGCATGCGTCCACACCGTAAAGGGGAACGTTCCCAGTGTGGACTACAGGGAAACCAAAGGCAAAGGGAGGAAGACAGTAGAAAATCCCACATAACCACCTAGAGATCATCACCACTGACATTTTGCTGTGAACCTACCTCTCAATCACACAAGATTGCTACATTTTTAGAATAAATTCGTGAAGGAATTAGACACCATTTAGAAATATGGCACTAATTTTTTCCTTCATTTTTTTTATTGGTGCATTGCAGTTGTACATAATGGTGAAATTTGTCATTACATATCCATGCATGCACACAGTAGGACTGTATGATTTGGCCGATATCCCTTCCCAGCACTCCCCCTCTCCGCCCCCCCCCCCCCACTTTCCTCCACTCTATTGAGCCCCTTTGATGCTTAGGGGACCCCCCACCTTTATTTTCCTTTTCCCTCTCTAGCTTCTGCACATGAGAAAAAACATATGACCCTTGGCCCTCTGAGTTTGATTTACTTCGCTTAACATAATGGTCTCCAGTTTCATCCATTTTCCTGCAAATGCCATAATTTCAATTTTCATAAAGAAAAACTTACACTGTGTAGATACACCATATTTTCTTTATCCGTTCATCTATTGAGGCACACATAGGCTGATTCCATAGTTTGGCTGCTATGAATTGTGGTGCTATAAACATGGGTATGCATTATCAAGACAGTGAGATGACTTTAATTCTTTAGGATAAATGCTGAGGAGTGGGTCATGTGGTGGTTCCATAGCTAGTCTTTGAGGAAACACCATGCTGATTTCCATAATGGTTGTACTCATTTACAGTCCCACCAACATTGTGAAAGTATTCCCTTTTCTCCATATCCTCTCCATCATTTATTATTATTTGTAGCTTTTAAAAAATTTTTATTTGTTCTTTTTAATTATACATGGCAGTAGAATGCATTTTGCCATATCGTACGTACATGGAGTAATTTCCCATTCCTGTGGTTGTGCGTGATGTGGAGTGACCCTGATTGTGTATTCATATAAGAACGTAGGAAAGTTATGTCTAATTCATTCTACTCTCTTTCTTATTCCCACCCCCCTTAATTTATATTCTTGATGACTGCCATTCTATCTGGTGTGAGATGAAATCCCAGTGTCATTTTGATTTGCATTTGTCTAATTACTAATGATGTGGAACACTTTTCCATTTATTTGTTGGTCATGGATCATTTTTTTTTCTTTTGAGAAGCATCTGTTTAATTTATTTGCCCATTTATTAATTAAATTATTTGTGGGTTTTGGAGTAGAGTTTTTTGGGCTCTTTATATATTCTAGCTATTAACCCTCCATGAGAAGAGTAGCTAGTAAAGAGTTTCTCTAATTCTGTGGGTCCTTTCTTCACATTCCTAATTGTTTTCATTGCTGTGCAGGAGTTTTTTAATTTGCTGCCTCCCATTTATTAACTCTGGCATTATTTCCTGAGTTTTTGATACTGCTGGTTGCTGGTGACGAGTTCTGCTCCCCCAAATGTTGAAGTTTGAACATTAGAGAAGCACGCCGAGGCTAGCATATAAAGCAAGGTTTATTTAAAAAGGGGTAACAGACTTCTTAGAGGGGGAGCTGGTAGCACAATTAGGAAGGGCTGTTGCGCTAGGCTAAGCACCTGATATGTATGTGAAGCAGGCACCCGCAAAGGTTTATATAACCGGGTGAAAAGGGGTTTGGAGAACGGAGAATTCAGTCACAGACTTTCTCAGAAGAATCCAGAACATAGGCAGAGCAGGAGAAAGAAGGACAGGGCCATAGTTAGGGTAGGCTCTGAGGAAGACTGGATAGAGAAGAAAGAACAAGGAAGAAAGAAGAGAGAAGAAAGAATAATCTTTCTCTAAGCTAAGCTCTAGAAGACTCTGCTAAGGCAAGAAGTCTGCTCTATCTTTCTTTCTCTTTTAAGACAAGAAGACAAGAAGACAAGAATAAGCTCTATCTTTCTTTCTCTCTAAGAAGAAAAGCTCTCTTTAATCTTTCTCTCAAAGGCTTTCTTTCCCTCTCTAAGCTCTCTCTAAGAAAGTAGAAGTAAAAGTAGTAAAAGCCAGGTAGCTTACAGCAGGTCTGCCTTTTTATATGTCTTCCTTTGCTCTCCTGCTCTCCTCCCTTATCTCTCTCCTTCCTGCTACATGACCAGGCCCAGAAATGCTCGGGTGGGATGGCCAAAAGGTGAGAAGCAGATGGGCTGAAGAGGGAAGGGCAGGATGGAGCAGCCCAGGACACAGTAATTAACAACTTTATAGCTCCCTATAGAGAGAGACAATTCCTGGGACAGGTTACCTTAGCAACAGGTTGGAGCAGGGGCAGGTAAGGGTAGAGGAAGGGCTCTGAAGGAATTAACATTTCAATCCCTCAGGGGACAGTCTCCAACTTCCAGGGACTCACTAAAATTTGGTCTCCTTGATCCGACCTGACTCAGTTTACCTATCTATACCTACCACCTGTCTAATTCTGGCATCACTTTCAGGGTCCTATTAAGAAGGCCATTGCCTGTTCCTAAAAGCTGGAGTGTTGACACTATATTTTCTTCTAGGAGTTGCATAGGAATTCCTAGGTCTTTGATTCATTTTGAGTTGATTTTTGTGCAGGGTGGGACATAAGGGCTTAGTTTCATTCTACCTATGAATAACAAGTTGTCCCAACACCACTTATTAAAAAGGCTATCTTTATCCAATGTATGTTTTGGGCATCTTTGTCAAGGATCAGATGACTGCATCTGTGTGGGTTTGTCTTTGTGTCTTCTATTCTTTGCCAGTGGTCTATGTGTCTGGTTTTATTCCAGTACTATGTGGCTTTTGTTACTATAGCTCTGTATAATTTGAAGTCAGGTATTGTGATGTCTCCAGCATTTTTTTTTTTTTTTTTTTTTTTTGGCTTAGAATTGCTTTGGCTATTCTGGATCTTTCATTGTTCCAAATGAATTCTAGGACTTTTTTTTTTTTTTTTCCTAGTTCTGTGAAGAATGTCATTGTCATTTTGGTGGAGATTGCATAGAGTCTGTCTATTGCTTTTGGTAGTATGGCCATTTAAACAATTAATATTGTTAATTGCCTATCTATGAATATAGAGGGTGTCTTTCTATCTCCTTGTATCTTCTTCAGTTTGTTTCTTGAATGTTCTATGGTTTTCATTGTAGAGGTCTTTAACCTTCCTTGGTTAGATCTAGTCATAGGGTTTGTTTGTTTTCCCTTTGAGGCTATTGTGAATGGGATTGTTTTCCTGATTTCTTTGACAGCAGATTCGTTGTTGGCATATAGGAAAGCTATTGATTTTTGTATGTTGATTTTGTAACCTGTTACTTTGCCAAAGTTCCTGCTTTATTAGCTCTAGAAGTCTTTCGGTGGAACTTTTTGGATTTTCTAGGTATAGGATCATATCATCTGCAAATAGTGATAATCTGACTTCTTCCTTTCCCGTTTATGTTCTTTTTAATTCCTTATCTTTTATTGGCACTAACACTATAAGAAAGTGGCTCAAACTGACCCTGAGCTAACTGATGTCTCCAATATGATTCAGAATATGCCCAAGAAAAGAGGTGGCACCTACCCACCACCAGAGACTGTCCACTGAAGTGTGCTGAGGTTTTGCTGCAGGAATTTGTGTGAAGTATCATGACCGCGAGACATTCACTCAGTTCCGCTGAACTAGGGCGGTGAGTCAGATTAGAAATGTTAAAGGTATGAGAAATTTAAGAAATAAAGACAAGGAAATAAGTGAAAAGCGGGGGCAGGGTGGGATGGCCCAGCTCCCCTGGAAACTGGCTCTGACAACCAAATAGAGCCTGGGAGCTTTATTTACACGTGTGGGAACTCCTGTGGGATTCAGAGTGAAGAACTTCCTGAGGAAAGCAGGACGGAGTCAGCAAAACAACTTGGTTGGGCTCAGCAGGTTCGGCCCACCTCCTCTACTGGGGCTGCGGCTGCTGCCTTTGAACCCAGGGCTCTCTGAGCTGACGGGCAGGGTGTCAGCACAATCTGTGGGATTTCACTGAAAGTTCTCAGAACAGCAACGCCCCTGCCTGGAGATGGCTCAAACAAACCCATAATTCATTCAGTGAAGTCTATACTTTTTTTTTTCCTTTTAAGAAAAACCACAACATGAAAACAACCCTTAACTCTTGGAGAGTCCTTACTGGGTGCAAAGTACTGTTCTAAGTATTTCACAGCCATTAGTTTCTAAATTCTCATGCAATCTGTGAATCTGGACTTAGTAAATGCATTAGAAGCTATCTCAACTTTGTGTAATAAATATAAGAAAACAGGGCACCTGAATAAGTGGTTCAATGTCTTGTAATCGGCAACCTGAGTATTAAAACCAAGCGGTTTGGGCTTCAGAGTTCAAGGCCTTTATCACAGGCTATGCTGAAAACACCAAGTAAGAACTGCAGGGAGCTCTCTGGTCAAAACCAGTGAAAAATCTCAGTAGAGACAGGGAAATGGAGCCCGAGTCACACTGAACCCTAACTGATGGCCAGAGTTTATTTGCAATGTCCCTTAGTTCTGGGATCCATCTTCATGAAATCCCACGCTGCCCCACATCCTGGGGACAGTCTGCCCTACCTCATTCTCTCTGCCGGCTACCGGGACACCTCCTTCCACAGAACCACACCCCCCAGTGCGCACCCAGGGGTGGGCGGGGATTAAGTTTCAGAGTCACCGTCTCCGTTGCTTTTCCAGATGAATTTTTAAGTCATGTCCAAAATTCCTAAAGAGAATCCCATGGAGAACTTGAATGTGCCATACTAAAACTACAGCACTCTTTACAGCAGAGCCCAAACCTTCCCATGTCCCTCAGTGATGTTTCATGTCCTTATGTCACTTCCTGTGGTTGTAATTTTATTGCTCATCACATTTTACTTTAGGTAGTAATTTTTGCCACATAGGAAAACCATGTATGTGTTACAAATATACACACAAATATGCGTACCCGTAGATACAGATGTGCACTCTACATTTCTATTCGCCACTAACCTGGGGCCTTATTAAGTCTAGCAGTTGACTTCAGCAGCATTACAACAATGACTAAAGATAATTTCTGCTTCTTTCCAGTAGTTATATCTCACTGAAATGGCTGGAACTTTCAGAGGAATGTTGCATAATAGTGATGATATTATTGATACAGCAAAAAAAGGGGGGGAGACAAAGTAAAAGAATGACAGGGAGATTATTCATTCATCTGTATATTTCCTTAATTAGGTTTCTAGGCAATCATTTAAAACGATGGTGAAAAGAATATTTAATACAATGGTAAGTTGACTGTCACATCCTTTTAAATGAGAAAATTATGATTCCAGTATGTTTTCATTTTAAGGAAGAGAAAAACTCGAGAGAGCAGGTCCCAGGTGAGGCATCAACAAGGCGTGCTCAGGGTGAGTGCCGCTGTGGACACCCCAAAGCTCTGAGAAGGAACAGAGCAAAGCAGGCAGGAGAGGCCCAGGATGTTCTGAGGCACCCTGGAACCTCCCCCACAATTACTAGAGGGCCAGTAGGAGAAGGTCAGGTCAAGGTAAAGCCCAGGCCAGGGCACAGCAGTGTTAATGTCGTGGTACCCGCCTGAGTGGACGTTCACAGCCCACCTGTGCCGGAGTGAGGAGAGGGAGCATGGCGTTCCCTGTGCTGCAGAAGCTCTCTTGACCAGCCACCCCTCCTGGCCACCGTAGTTGCCAACACACTCCATGCTGACTGCAGACCGATTCAGCGTGGCCTCCTCAGCTGCGGTTAGTGACCTGCTCTCTGATAAAGCTTTCCAGACTCAGTTGGTTCCCAAGCTGGTATATGCTAGCTGTACTGGTTGTCACCAGCATCCTAAATCATAGATTCTCCAAAGATCATGAATTTGTTTGGAACAGCAGTGCAATGGGGTCTCACGCACCATGGTCAACTGTGTGTGCATCCAAAGAGCCAGAGAAAAATGGGTTTTTTAAAGGCAGTGTGGAAAGGATTGGATTTTTCCAAGCAATAACCCTCAGCTGCAGGGTAAGTAATGTGGGTGGCATCCCTCCAAGGCCGGATGGGCAACGGCTGGCAGATGTCCTTGCGGGAGGGTATTCTACGGAAGGTCCCGGTGGCCTGTGTGCAGGCCTGCACTTCTGGCAGACTTGTGGTGGATCTGTCATCAGACATGAGCTGGAGACTCCCTCCTTCACAACCTCCAGGCTTTATTTATTTGTTGTTAAGATTCGGCCCAAACAACTCCATTTCAATTCTGAAAACTTTCACATTATGATTATGTGATTGATAAGTACTGCAGGAATCGATGATGTATGGAAGCAAAAGCAAAGCAAGCTTGAAAACTAAGGTGAATGCTCTGAAAAGACTTAGCCCCTCCGCCCCCTTTTGTTTTCTGCCAGGGGTTGAAAACTGCATCTCTTAAAAATGTTTCTGTTTAACTGAGGCCAAAATAATTAAAAGATTGGGGGTGAGCAAAAGCCTAGAAATATTTTATGTACATATGGCTTAGTAGGTATTTCTAAGATTTTGCTCCATGTTAAAGAAATAATATTTAAACATTCAGGTGAGGGCTGGGGTGTGGCTCTGGGGTAGGGCACTGGCCTACCATGCACAAGGTTCTGGGTTCAATCCCCAGTCCCACAAAAAAGGTAAAATAAAATTTGGGAGATGCAATAAAAAGGTGACTTGCAGGGAAGATGGGACCCGGCTCAGTGAGGAGCTCCTGGGCAGAAGGCAGAATTTGGGTCTCACATGAGAGTGGTTCCAATTCTGGTATTTGTATCTTTTTGTTTTATTTTTATCTATTCGTATCCCAGTATTTTAAAAGATCTTTGTATCTTTTAGGATCTTTTATCTACATTGAAAGATCGTTGCATCTTTGTGTCCTTATTTCTTTTTGTTTGTTTTTTCCTATGCTGGGTGCTCTACCACTGACCTACATCCCCAGCCCGCTTTTCAAAACAATGCTTTTGAGACAGAGTCTGGCTAAGTTGCAGAGGCTGGCCTCGAACTTACCATCCTCCTGCTTCTGCCTCCCAGGTAGCTGGGATTACAGGCCTGTGCCACTGCACCTGGCTATTTTTATCTCATAAATTAAAATAAAATGCTCTCTTAAAGTTTTTGTTACATCATCAACTTCTCTGTGGACTGCATCAGATAGGAGGACAAGTCTGCTGCCCTTAAGCATATCCTACTCTAGCAAGACATGCTCTTTTAGGTCCAGGACACATCCCAGCATGTGGCATTGTGCCATGCATGACGAGAGCTACTGCAGTTGGCCAAAAATAGCAAAGGTTCCCGAGGTTCCTGAGCATGCCACCAGTGAGCAGTTGCTTGGCTCTTGGTCTCAGAAGTGCCCCCAAGACAATAAGGACGATTCCTCCCTTCCCATGTCCTAGGAGGAATGCGGACTCCCTGCAGGAATGGGGGTGCAGTGTTGTGAGATTCTGTGCCGTGGGCAGGGGCAGGTGTCCAGTGCCAGGAAGGATGTTAGAATGGGCTCCATCCTCATCTTGCCCATCAAGGCTCACCATCAACGCTTCTTTACTGCCACCGGGAGAGAAGTGGAAAACACCGGCTGCAGTTGTCACCCCTGTAGCCTTCCCAGACAGCACCCCGCAGGAGGTCCCTCTGAAGCCACAGCACAGCCTGGGCTGGGAGGGCATTCTGGGAGGAGGCTACAGCCCGAGCACCTGCCGAGCTTCAGGGTCAGGAACACAGAATCACCCTCCGGAAACCAGACCCGCCCACGGGGATCACACACTCCTGGCACACTGCGCATCTTCCGGTCCGGGCCTGTGAATCTCTTGCCATTTCTTTTCATAATGGAAAACTCCCCAGCACTTCCCCCTGACCATTGGTCTTTCCCACAGTTCAAGGATCATTCCAGAGTCCTCTGATAAAAGAAGGGGATGTCTTGATAACCCTGATGAGATTCCAAGTTGCCAGAGGGAGTTGGAAGAGTTTAAATGACAGCAGAGAGAGCTGGGTTCTTCCAACTACTGCAAGCGGCAGCAATTTGCCCACAGAAAGTTCTACAAAGACATAAAAATCAAATCACTCCTCATCATGCCTTTGGCTCCATATTTCCTGAGTATGAAAGACAATATGAAATATGAAGCTCAGGGATGATGCGTGTGCCCAAGTTCAGAGTCTCGGAAGGAAAGCGCCGTAGTGGGAGAGTTTGTGTTTCTGAAATTCTTGTTAAACTTAATCCCCAAAGCAACGGTATGGAGGGTCAGGGCCTTTAGGAGGTGACTGGGTCCTGAGGGCTCTGCTCTCAGAGAGGGATTAGTGAGCTCCGGGGGTCAGTCTGGCCCTTCCACCATGCCAGGATACGTAGGAGATGCCATTCTGAAGCAGAAGGAGTTGACCCTCACCAGACACAGAATCTGCTGGTGCCTGTTAATTTCTGTTGCCTCTAAATTATCTAATCTAAAATATTTTGTTTGTTTTAATATTTATTTAGTTGTAGATGAACACACAATATCTTTATTTGGTCTTATGTGGTGCCGAGGATCAAACCCAGTGCCTCACACATGCAAGGCAAGCACTTTACCACTGAGCTACAGCCCCGGCCCCTAATCTAAAATATTTTGCTATAGCCACTCAAAAGGACTAAGATAGCAAGCACAGTGCAAATCTCTCTCACTACCCTCTGTTTCATCCTACCTAGCAAGACTGGGTGATGGCTGGGCCTGGGTCTCCTGGCTGGCCCCAGGCCATGTCCAAGAGTTCTGGGAAGGCAGATCTCCCTCTCCCCCACCTGGAATCCTCATGATCATGTGAATTCTGTTTAAACCAATGCAGATCCTGTATGATTCTATGTGCTTTCTTTCACCATGAATGGCAGTACGAGAAAGAAAATAGCACAGGGCCGCTTTGGACAACCCCTCTTTTCATCCCCCATGCTCCAAACACCCCACATGAAGGAAAAGAATACAAAATGAAATGACAGCCTGCGTATCTCTGGCTGAATTTGAATTTCTCTTCGTTCTTGCCAGCTCTGCTTCAAAGCCCTGGTTCCTAGGCACAAGTAACTGAACCAGTGCTTGGCTAATTGTGGAGACAATTAGCCATTTGTTACTTGTCTTAATGAGCCAAGTGGATAATTGTTTCGGCTGGAGCCACTGGGGATACAATCAGTGGTCTGCATTCCTAATTTTTAGGTTAAGCTGAGCTGGTGGAAAGCTCCTATCTGGAGAAAGATGGGAATATTGTTTTTAGAATTGATAAAAGGTCATACCCCACTGCTAAAATCATTTAATTACACCAGACCTGAGACTTGGACTTGACCCCACACTACATGTACGTAGTGACAAAGGTGTTCCTCACACAAGCCTGCAAGGTGGCTGGATGGTGCAGAGAATGAGGGACACATTCTCTTCCCAGCAACCAGGGTACAGGACAAAGTCAAGGTCATTCTGCATGTGCCCGCAGAACCCGATGGCCATCACTGACCTTCCTCAGGAAGCTGGGCTTTGTCTGTGCATGTCCCTTCTGAGGCTCACTAAACTCCTCTCTTCTCCATCTCAGCCTCGGGGTGCTGCTAGGGCTGCTCTCTGGGAATTGCCAATCGTCACTCTCGCATAGGCAGCCAGCCACCCCCTTCCTGCTTGTCAGGCTGTTCTGAAAGTGTCTCCCTCTCACCAAGGCGCCAGCTTGGAGTTTCTGGCTGCTCTGCTTTGGATCAGGGCTGATGTTGGGTCAAACTTCCTCCAGAACAGCCCTGATCCCCACAGCACAGACTGAGCTTCTATTTGCAGTATTTCCGTGACTAATGCAGGTTTAGATAAGACAGGGAGCTCAACTGGAAAGAAGCCCTTATCTCAGGCATGCTGACATTTCTAGATACATTTTGATAAGAGTCACACATTTTGTGCTGTTTCGTTTTGAAGGGTTCAAGGAAGCAAAAGAGACCAAGTCCTTCTTAGTGAAGTAGCTGAATTATTTAATTATGTACAAAAATTGAAAAATGACTTGCTTTGAGTAATTTCAAACTACTGAATCATAATAGAAGTTGGCTTTTGGGGTTGGCTGACCCAAGGTGTGCGAGCATGTGTGTGTGTGTCTGTGTGTGCACGCACATACACAGGAAACTGCAGCATTTGCTTGTGTGGCTTCCCTTGCTTTTTTTTTTTTTTTTTTTTTTTGGTACCGGGGATTGAACCAGGGGCCCTCGACCACTGGGCCACACCTTCAGCCCTTTTTTGTATTTTATTTAGAGACAGGGTCTCACTGAGTTGCTAAGTGCCTCGCCATTGCTGAGGCTGGCTTTGAACTCGCAATCCTCCCGCCTCAGCCTCCCAAGTGCTGGGATCACAGGTGTGCGCCACCACGCCCAGCTTCCCCTGCTCTTGTGACATCAGTTTGCTCTCTCCCCACCTCTGTAGGGGAAAGTCATGGAGAAGCAGGGAAAGACTGCACATGCCTTTGTCTATGTGTGACTAATTGTTCAGTTTGTGTACCTTTTTCTAGTGTGCCCTTCCCATCTCCTAGAAATAGTGGATTTGAGAGAAAAGGAGCACGACCTTTCTGGAGACAGCCCCTGGGCACTGGGCATGTGGCCTCCATGCCTCCCTTAACTCTCCAGGAGACAAAGGTGTCAATGTCCTTTTTCTAAGGATGTGGAATCCAAGAATCAGAGCGGTCATTTGTTTCAGATAACTGGTAGGCTTTGGATATGAGGAGTCCCCCAGAAGCTCCTGGGTTAATGCAAGAGTATTCAGAGGTGCAATGATTAGATTTCGAGAGTTGTGACCTAATCAGCCTGTCCTAATTTGAAAGGACTATTGTAGGTAGTAACTCTGGGCAAGTGGGGTGTGACTGGAGGAGGTGGGTCACTGGGGACAGTCTGTCATCACCCTGGCTCCTCCCTCAACCTCTCTCTGCTCCCTGGTCTCCATGAACAGAGCAGCCCTTCTTCACCATGCCCTTCCACCATGATGGCCTGCCTCAACCTGGGACCAGAACAATAGAGTTGGCCAACCACCATGGGATACCAGTGGGGTGTCCACTTGGGGTCCAGGTTCTTGACATTCCCAACCAAAAAATTGAGCAAGACACAGATGTAACAGACAAAGCATAGATTTATATGATGGAAATAATGCTCCATAAGGTGGAGGGAGCTAAGAGAAGGAGAGAGCCTGCAGGCCCCATGCTGGGGGAGTCTTGCCTTACACGCTGGTCTGTGGGGAGTTCCCCCCACAGCGGACCTGATTGAAGACCTTGCCCCATTTGCTCCCATTGGTTACTTTAAAAAAAAAAAAATTGTATTGGATCTCTTTAGTTATACATGACAGTAGAATCCATTTTGATACAATTATACAAGCACGGACTATATCATCTTCTAATTAGGACCCTATTCTGTGGATGCACGGCCGTTGGCTACTTTACGATACCTGATTACAATAGTGATCCTGTGGCAGGAGTTGTGTGGGTGATAAGCCTTCAGTGCAGGAGTTGTCACGGTGATGAGACTTATCACAAGCAGGGACAGGAGGACTCATCTGTCTTGCACACCAGCCCGTATTTTTCTTATGCCCTGCATCCACCATCTTGATGTCCCTAAACTCCTGCCTTGTGGACTGAACCTTTGAAATAGGCCAAACTTTTCCTCTTCTGGGTGGCTCTTGTGAGGTATTGTCACAGAGAAGCAGAGTTGGCCACCACAACCACATAGCAAGCAGGTGGTGGACGCAGGAGTCGAATGGAGGCAATTGGAAACAACATGTCCACCCTAGAGCCACAACCTGATGTCAGAGGGGTCTTCTAGTCTTCCACCACCATTGTCCCTGGGGTTGTCACTGCCTGTGAGTGTGCGTGAGTTGCTGTTGACCGGTGCTTCAGACCCATGATGAGAAACTCAGCTACTTCACCAGTCAATAAAGCACCTAGGCACCACAAGTACTCTGTGGACACAGGAACTCTACTGACACAGGAACTCTACTAACATAGAGTGGGGAGCGGGGACATCACAGGCTGCAGCTCTTTCCCTTTCTTTCTTTCTCTTCTTTCCCTAGCTCTGCTCGTCCACCAGACTCCTGCTGTGAGAACTGGGAGAAGGGAAAGAAGCCACGCTCTGCGGCCTCCCTCCCGCCCACACTGGAGAGGGGCGTATGCCGTGGAATGACAGTGCACTTGGGGATCCAGTAAGACTTCTTCCTGTGGGGCCCAAGCAGCCTTAAAAGAGTTTTTGAATACAGTTACGGGAGGCGTTATTTTAGACGGAGGTCTTTCTTGCACCAGGCTCCAAGAAACCAAACCCAAATGGACCGACTCATGCTGGAGTTTCTAGTCAGCTCGCCAAAATGTAGTCACATGCCTGACTTTTCAAGAAACCGGGAGAGAGAGATGGTAGGTGAATCCCCCAGCCCAGTTTTAGCTGGTGTGATGAGGGGGGTCCCTTCTGCTTAAGCCCTTGACCACAAGACACAGAGGCTGCTGCTCTGAATCAAGCACTTCTTAGTCCTACGCTGTCTTCTTGTTCCTACTGAACCTACCTTACAAAACCAGCTGCTCAGCCAGCTCAACAGAATGACTCTTCCCCTTCAGAGACAGGATGCTGCCGGTTTCATGAACCACTGATGAAAGCCAATTGGATCTTTAAACCAAATTCATTGAAAAAAATTTTTTGACACAGTAAAAATCACCATCTTTAAAGAAAAACATCAGATGGACTATTTTGTTCAAACTGCCAAATCTGACCTTATCTAAACCACTACAGCAAAAAGCACAAACCAGAGATCCCTTCCTGGAGACTGGTGGGTGTAACTAGAGGTGGAATATTTGGGACAATTATATTGAAAACATTTATTTGCTGAGACTCACCTGTAACTGGATGCTCTATATTTTATCTGAAAACCCTAAGAAGGAGGAACAAGAAAGGTAGTTTAATTTCACTGAGCTAATTTTCATGAAGAGTGTACTAGACACTCCAAATGATCGTAATTCAAAAGCACAACTGTTGGGGGAAATGGTTTCTTAAATCTTTGAATTCATTTCCTGTGAATTAACCACTCTAAAAGTGTTGGAAATACCCGGTGAGAAGTGTTGCGCTAATTGGAAACATTGTGATCACAGCATCCCAGGATGGTTTTTAAGTAAACCTGGGGAAACTGCAGCTTCTAGATGTGTTGGCATCAGTCCCAATGAGAAAAGGGCTCCACTCCCCAGAAATGCCCTGGGAGGGCAGAAGGGGGGGCAGAGAAAACAGGGCACCTGCTCTGCCTGCAGGCCCCTCCAGCTCTGGCTGCCCAGAGGAACCCCAGGACAGAGGCCTCCCATCAGGAAATGAAAAACTGCAAACAACCCAGCCTGAGAATCTGGATGTTATATAAATGTTTAATGTGACTACATTAACTACACAAAAGAGCTCTCCTGCTTTGCAGACAAAATAAAGTCAAATGCATGGCAGTCATCAGCCAATCCTTCAATCACCCAAGTGCACGTGACCCCCGGCTGCAGCTTCCTAAAGCCATTAGCTGGTGTCCTCCCACGTGCACTTAGAGATCTTCACGCATATGTCCTTTTCTGTTTCCAAAGCTAATGGGTTTTCCCTTGGGCTTTATAAAAGCAATGCATGTTCATGTTGAAAGAACAAAACAAAAAAGCCAATTCACCAAAGCTAGCAAATAGTACCCATAATCTCCACAGCCCCAAAGCACTGCCTTTAACTCTGCTGCATTTCTTTCCAGTCTTTTTGGTGTTTTGTGCCGGGTGCAGTGGTGCACACCTGTAATCTCAGCTACTCGGGAGTCTGAGGCTGCAAGATCACAAGTTGGAGGCCAGCCTACCTAGGCAATTTTGTAAGATCTTATCCCAAAATAAAATTTAAAAAGGCTGTATGTGTAGCGCAGTGGTAGAGCACTTGCCCTCAAAAAGGAAAAAAAAAAAGTCTACTTTGTAGATTGTGTATTATTGTGTTTTGCTTCCCTCTCCCCCTTATTTTGCACATTATGAAGAACTCCTTTTAAACATCATTTTAAATAGCAATAGCATGCTGGAAATAAAGGTGAGATTAGCAGGGAAATGTTAACTAATGATCCTAAATACTTGCTAAGAGTGAGCTACAAATTTCTTAGCTACCTACTAGGCACAGCCAAGATGTCACCAGTGCCAGTTTGCAGGATTCATAATTTCCATAAAATAAAACATATAAGCTCTTAGAAGAAGGCAGCATTTTTCAGATATTGATACTCAGGGAGCCAAGCACAGTGGTGAACACATGTAATCCCAGCAACTCTGGAGGCTGATGTGAGGATTGCAAGTTGAGGGCCAGCCTCAGCAACTTAGCGAGACCCTGCCTCAACATAAAACATAAAAAGGGCTGGGGATGTGGCTCACTGGTTAAGAGGCCCTGGGTTTAATCCTTGGTACAAAAAACATATATGTATTCATAGAGACACAATATCTCAGGGCTGGGCGAGAGGTGGAGCCAGGTGCCCTAGCTTCCCTGGCGCTGTGTATTACCCTCATGCCATGGTAATTTGGGGGGCAAGGATGTGGGCCATGGGTTGGCTGGTTTGCCCAGGAGTTGCTAGTTTGCCCAGGGTTGCTAGTTTCCAAAAGTCCTTGGGTGCTTCTCTTTCCTTTTTTGTACCCCAATACAGCCAATGAACCTAGGGCAGGTAGAAGGAGAGGGGTCTTCCCTCCCCTACAGCACTTCCATCCAAGTCTTATTTTCATAACACACCCCACTGTAGACTGCAGGCCTGCGTCAAGAGCTCTGGAGGAGTGGCCTTGCCTACAGATTCCAAAACACACCAGGAAATTAGTTCCACTTCCTTCGATGTACTGTAAAGGTGTGGCATCATTTTCAAGCCCTACTCTTGTGTATCTGATCCACAGCCTGAAAAATCAGATAATCACAAGCTTGTATTTGTGCACCAACAAAAATATCTAAACATGTTCATGGTAGCATTCTTCGTCATTGTAATAATAAAAATAATAATAATAATAATAATAATAATAATAATAATAATAATAATAATGCTACCTCACTGCTCAGCACTAGGGGGACTGGCTAAGTGGCTACAGAACATGTGCATGATCCTCTCAGTAGGTGGAGAATGTGCAGTCACTGAAGCAGACTTTGTGAAGACACCTACTGATGCCAGTCAAAAAACTGATGTCAAGGCTTATGATCACTCTGGTTTAACATGCTATGGAGAGGGTTTAGCGCAGAACTCAAGAATAATAATGACAGCCAAATGGTAAAATAGTACATGCCTTTTCTATTTTCTTAAATTCTGGGTTATCTAAATTACCCTTCATGTTTTAAGTAACCCTGTTGGTCTGTTTGTTCATTTTCTCTGGTTACCTTTTGGTGGTCAGGCAAAGAGTGAAACTTTTGGGTCCCTCCAAAGCTACCCCAGACTTCTTGTGCTCATCCATGTCGAATGTCCCAGAAACCTGGCTCAGGAGTGAGACGCTCACTCTGTCAATCACAAAGCAACGTCTGTTCCGGAGCAAACCACTGAGGCTGGTTATCAAAATCCATTCGCATGGACCTCTCTGTTGCAGCCCATAGAAGCAGGCTTTTACTAATAGGCCATGGGAAAGGATAAAATGGGAATGACCTTGGCCTCTGCCTGTCCCCAGGTGTGGAGGGCGGCACCTCCCCACATGTGCCCCTTCAAGAAGTGGCTCTGGGGCTGGCCCACCTGGCAGAGCCCCTTTCCTCCCACCTTGGCCACTTGGCTGTGCAGCGCCTTGGTACTTTGCCGTGGGTGACGGCCGGTTGGGAGCAGTCTGCGGAGGCAGGGATTGGCTGCACCTCTGGGAAATGAAAGTCCACCACCTAATGTATCCAAAAAAGGCGCCAAGTTTGAACTGAACCTGAGTCAGTATAGTCTGGCCAGTGTCTCATTCTGGTCTTTGAGGCACAGTGCAGAGGTCATCGCTTGTGGTGGAAGCCTGAAGTCCTAAGAAGCCCAGCCACAGGTAGGGAGAACAGGATGCAGCTGCAACAAGAGCTCCAGTCAGACAAGCCCCGATCCTGTGTAGAGGCTGCTGGGGTTCCTGCCGTAGACAGAGTGACCGCCCCAACTATTGACCGCAGGGTAGGTTGTTTATTGTTCTCCATCCCTGTTTTCCCCTCCCCTGTAAAAAGCATGCCCGGCTGGTCGGTCCTCCATGTCTGTGCACTCACATCTGGGAATTCAACCAACAACGTGCTGCAGCTGTATAGACAAGTACAAACGTTTTCCCTTGCCATTCATTTCTTTCCTAAACAACACGGTATGGCATAGCATTTATATTGCATTATGTATTATAAATAATCTAGAGATGGTTTAAAGAATTCCAGAAGCCAAGTACAGGTTACATGCAAACAATACGCCATTTTATATATGTCTTGAGCGTCTGTGGATTGTGGCATCCAAAGGGTTCTTGAAACCCCCCCCCCCATACAGCAGGACAACTTTGTGAGGTGCTGCCCACCCCCAGTGGCCACAGTCCTGTCCCACCGGCAGAGGTCTGGGGCTAGGACCCTCTCCTGCAATGAAATATAAGAGAAGAGACGCCATGCACCTGTTCCCGGAGAAGACCGTTTTGTCCTTAGATTTACTGTTTTATAAGCCAGGTGCGGCAAACACCTGTAATCCCAGCAGCTTGGGAGGCTGAGACAGGAGGCTGGCAAGTTCAAAGCCAGCCTCAGCAATGGTGAGTTGCTAAGCAACTCAGTGAGACACTGTCTCTAAATAAAATAGAAAATAGAGGGGCTGGGGTTGTGGCTCAGCGGCAGAGCGTTCACCTCGCACGTGCGCGGCCCGGGTTCGATCCTCAGTACCACGTAAACATAAATGCATTGCATTGTGTACAACTAAAGTAAATAAATAAATATTAAAAAAAAGAAAAAGAAAAAAGAAAATAGGGCAGGGTGTGTGGCTCAGTGGTCAAGGGCCCCTGAGTCCAATCCCTAGTACCAAAGAGAAAAGAAAAGGAAAAAAAAAATACTGTTTGTACTTAGATTTCTCGCTCTTTCCCTTTGCAGGAGAATTCCGGGGCACCTTCAGAATCCCCTTGTGGGAGCTCTGTGGGGCGGAGCCTGAGGTGGCCTCTGCTGACAGGTAATGGGGTGAGAAGCCTACTGAGGCCTTGGAGGGTTGTGCTGTGGCTAAAGCCTTACCTTAAAAACGCGCTCCCCCCCATAGCCGGGTGTGGTGGCACACGCCTGTCATCCCAGCACTTTGGGAGGCTGAGGACAGGAGGATCAGGAGTTGAAAGCCAGCCTCAGCAATGGTGAGGCACTTAGCAACTTAGTGAGACCCTGTCTCTAAATAAAATACAAAAAAAGGGCTGGGGATGTGGCCCAGTGGTCGAGTGCCCCTGAGTTCAATCCCCGGTACAACAACAACAACAACAACAAAAAAATGCGCCCCCTTCACCCTGCTGCTGGATCTCAGGAGTCATTTATCAGGGCTACCTCTAGGGCAGCGCTGGGCACACCCTCGGCCCAAAGAAATGAGAAGCAAAGGGCCCCCTGCAGGATGAGAGGGCCGGTGGTGAGCCGCCGCAGGCTGTCTCTGCTTTGCTTTCTCCTAAACTGTCATTTCTTTTCCTCCCTGAAAAATGTGGATGTAGAAATGAAATGGCCGAGGCACGTGCATTGCTTTTGTGTGTGTGTGTGTGTGTGTGTGTGTGTGTGTGTGCGTGCGCGCGTGTGTTTTTTGTTTTGTTTTGTTTTTGTTTTTGAGAAACACAGTGTTCCGGAGGGAGAAGACCCTCACTGGGGTTGAAATGGACCCCTTTGCTGCTAGCCTGAGCATGACCTTTCTCCAGGGAGGACTCGCCCAGGGCTTCCAGGCCCACCGTGCTGAAATGGATTTTTTCACAAATAGCTGAGCTGGAAAAACCTGTCGGGCAGCCCTGCCTCTGTGAAGGGCAGCTGTGCTGTATTGGCTGGGGTTGGGGAGAGGCCGCCCTGCCAAGCCCAGCCAGCTCTCCCACCTGCGGGGTGCTGCAGTGGCCCTCCTCCAGCCCCTCCACCACGTCAGCTTAATCCTCCTCCTTCAGGCCTGGAATTGTGAAGCTGCTTCTCCCACACACCAGTGAGATTCCTCTCTCACAGCCCAGCCCACCTGCGTGCCCCTGGGCAGGGGGCTTCCCTGGCTCCCTGTGTTTCCAGTGTCACCCGTTCTCTGAGTCTCAGCTCCCCTGGTCAATTTCAGTGCCTTCTCTCTGTGCAGAATTTCACAGAATTCTGGGTTACTGTGCTAGCCCTTTTCTACTCTGTAATCCCAAGTATTTTCTCTCACCTCAAAAAGCCACCTGAGCACTTAAACTCCACTTTAATTACTTGTCAAGTAACTTACAATCATGGTGGAAACATTGGGATTTGGAGAAAACATTAAGACAGAAAATAGCCACCCCTCAGGAGATAACCAGGGTTAAGCCTTAACCCTGGAGAGGGAGAAAGAAAATGGAGCTGGACCACAGGTCGGCATGGGGGTCTTTAGGAAGGCAACAGGGGAGTAAAAATTTAAAGCTATCCAAATTGAAAGAGGCCCATATCCTTTGGTCTAGCAATTTTTTTTTTTTTTTTTTTTTTTTTTTTTTTTTTTTTTTGGTACCGGGGTTGAACTCAGGGGCACTCGACCACTGGGTCACATCCCCAGACTTTTTTTGAATTTTATTAGAGACAGGGTCTCACTGAGTTGCTAAGTGCTTCGCCATTGCTGAGGCTGGCTTTGAACTCGCGATCTCTTGCCTTAGCCTCCCAAGTGCTGGGATTATAGGCATGCACCACCGCCCCCGGCTTTTGGTCTAGCAATTCTTCTCAGGATTTATACTACAAAAATAATGCAGAAGTACACTAAGGTATTGGTTAGCAAAAGCTCATTGTCTCATTGTTTTTAAAAGCAAAAAGAAAGAAAGAAAAAAAAAAAAAAAGAAAAAGAAAAAGCAAGAAGGAATTTAGAAACGACCCAAATGTCCATTGGAAATTAGTTAAATCAATTATCAGACTCACATTCAGTGAAACACATGATACTGTTAACAAGAAGATAAATAAAACCAAATAAATAAATATTAAAAAAAAAAAAAAAGAAGAAGATAAATTGAAGGTTAGAAAATGCAGTGTGATCCAAGGCGTTGGACTTTTTTTTTTAAGTGTATATTATCGTTACTTATCTAAAGCCACGTCTAAAGTTCTTTGCCTTCATTATCTTCATGAAATATATTTCACATGCATAGAAAGAATCTTGGCATATCGTATGCCAGTTACTAATGGTGTTAATCTCAGAAGAACAGAATTAAAAGATATTCCTTTTGAAGCCAGATTTGAAGACAGGTAGTGAGTGTAGTTAGGTAAATTGGGTCTAATATCAAGTCTAATAAAGAAAATGGAGTGGATCTGAGCCCAGGAAACCAGAACAACACCTGGAGATTAAAAGGTTAATGTGCCCAAGGCCCGGGCCCACCTCAAAGAACTGTTAATGAAGCAGCTCCCAGCAAACAGGGAGATGCTAATCAAGTCACCCTGGGCCCTTCCTGCCCAGGTCACTCCTCCCCCACCGCATCGCCCACCTGTTTTCCACCTTTTGGACTTCCCACCTGCATCCCCCATCACAGGCAGGATAGGAGGAGATACGCAAACTAAAGGACAGAAATGTAGCAGAACAAAAGAAGACCTTAGACTTAAAAGGGAGAGGACCTCCCCTTCCCACAGACTACTGCCTTTCTGGTCCCCTTCTCCCTCCAAGGGAAGCCTTTCACTCTCCACTCTACCCTTGCCTGGGAGTGCTCCTGCCCTGTGATACTTCAACATTTGGGGAAGCAAGGACTCACAGTAAACGGCAGTAACACTTTTCTGCTTTGTACATTATTATATTTTATAAAAATGCTATAGTCTTACAACAGAGTCAAATAACAGAAACTCATGACTGGGACTGTTTGTGTAGAACAAAGTTAACTTACGCAGGGAACGCCCTGTTAGTGAAATAAAGGGTTTATTAGGGACCATGTGGAAGGGTAGGGGGTAGGGAAAAAATGGCGTGGAAGGGCAGGAGAGGGAAGGACAAGGGAAGAGGGGCAGGGAATGGGAAAGGGGCAGGACAAGAAGAGAGTGGTTTCAGCCTGGAGCAGGCTCGAGGGACCCCTGGAGCGAGTCCGTGTCCCCATAGGCTGCTAGAGGTCAAGAGGGGTCGGGAGGGCCAGCCTGAGGCATCTGGGAGGTGTAGTCTTTTCTCAAAGTACCTGGGGGGGGGGGGTGTGGCCTCCCTGCCAAGAATCCAACAGTTCAAGTGGAGGATTATCTATGGGATTCCTAAGACCTAATGGAAAAAAATAAAAGCACCTTAAAAGTAAAATTGTATATTTAAAATTGCACACAGAAATAGGGGAAGGGTGATGTGATAAAGCAAAAAGAAGAAAATCCTAAGTGAGCCCTGCTGTGTGAGAGCCTGCTAGTCCGGGTTCTAGGTCTGTGGTTTTGCTCTCCCCCAATAAGGACCCTGACTCCCCCAGGCCCATGAGGTGGCCCAGTGTGAACAGATCCCAGGCTGTGGAGACTCTCCTTCCTCCTATCCTGGCTGCTGTGGGGGGCAGGGGGCGGATGAGGGGGGCAGGGGGGTGGGGAAGTCTCTTTCTGGGGGTCCCTTCCTGCATCACACTTTAGGCACTTTGCAGAGATAATTTTGACTTTCCTGCAGAATCAAAGCCTCTGTAGGCCAGGCTGTCTTCACACCAAGACAGGAATTTGCACCAGACTCACCAAAGGTAAATAAACACAGGCGGGTCCCTGCAGCTCCCCAACCCAGGGGACCAGGGCGGAGCAATGTGGCTCTTCTGGAAGGCAGGGCCTTATCACACAAGGACAGTGTGTTGTCATCTGCAGTTGCTCAAGTGTCAGCAGCGTTTCAGCAATCTGCACTTCAGAGGACAGCACTGTCACAAGGCCTTGTGTCCCTGGTGCCAGGTGCACTGCGAGTCCTGCTGCCTGCCCTGGGCTGTCTTCTGCCCAGCAAGGCTGGCGCTCTCTGCTGTGCCACCTCAGGACTGAGGCGAGCCATGAGAGCAAAAGCCACTTTCAGGTTGGGACAGAGAGTTCTGGGGGCCGGGGTTGTACATAAACATAAATGCAATTGCATTGTGTACAACTAAAGTAAGTAAATAAATATTAAAAAAAAAAAAAAACAGTTCTGCACAAATAAAACCTGAACCCTGTGCAAGGCAGGATGCTTGTCCCTGAAACAGTTTCTTCCCCAGGACTGTAGAATTAAGCCTTTTCAAATTTCCTGACATTCATCGTAGTAAATATAAGAAATGGCCTTCTCATAAGCAAATGCAAGGGTTCAAACTCATTATTTTTTAAGGAAATGATCTTTCCCGAGTTGCTTTCCCACTCCTGGGCCCAAGTTTCTTAACTAAACTCCTGCTAGAAGAACAAAATTAAACATTCACTCTGGCAATTTTCCAGACGCTGCGGATTGCAGGGCTTGTTAGTGCATTTGCAATCCTTGCTAAAATCCCAACAAAAGCGAAGAGCGGCAAACAGTTCCCAAGGCTTTCCTGGCACTACCAGAAGCTACAAAATTAATGGCAATTTCTCAGGGGAGCTGCTGAGATTCCTTTCAAGTTTCTTAGCTGCTTGGCATTCCCACATGCTAAGTAGGGCTCAGAACCAGCCCTTTGAAGTTTCCCATCCCACAGGTCGGAAAGGCAGTGTGATTTAGGACGGTCAGAAGGGGGGACAGCCGGAAGCCTGATCTCCCCACCAAACTAGTAAACAGAGCCAGCCAGGGTCACGTGGGGCAGCACGGTGTCCAGGGGGCAGCAATGCAGAGCCAGCAGGAATGGGATGGCAAGTCCGTTCTTTGCAGAGCGATTGAAGCGTCATTTCTGTTTAAGCAGCTATGAAGGAATAGAGGGGTTTTATAGGGCTCTGGGAAAGGTGAGTAAGAAGCCATAGGCACATTACTATCAGGTATTTCCACCTGCTCCCTGGCACAAGCACAGGCTCTTCTCCCCACAGAGCGTTTGGGTGAGGGGTGAGGCGGGTCGTGGCCAAGCCCCTGTGGAGTGACAGCGCGTCCCTCCACGCTACAGAATCTCCGTGAAACCGACCCAGGGTATTTCTGCACCTGGAGTCAGGTGTGCCAATGCTGCAGGTGAGGTCGGCAGCCACCAGAGGCTGGGACTTGGCTCCAGAGGGATGAGTGACCCAGGCGAACACCCTGGAGCTGCGCTTCCCCAGGGGTGTCTGGGAGATGCCACACACGCCCAGGCAGGGGGCCATGTCCCCCCACAAAACAGACACACCCACGTGCAGACCTACACACACGTGCAGAGACACCTGTGCACACCCCATGTGCGTGCACACACACACACACACACACACACGTGCTCCCGACCCCCCCACTCCCACACCGCCCACCCCCCACACGGTGCCTGTGCAGAGGTGAGCCTGGGAAACCCGAGTCGCTGTGACCTCCTCTTTTTTTTTTTTTTTTTTTTTTGGTGGTACCAGGGATTGAACTCAGGGGCACTGGACCACTGAGCCACATCCCCAGCCCTTTTTTTTATTTTTTATTTAGAGACAGGGTCTCACTGAGTTGCTAAGTGCCTCGCCATTGCTGAGGCTGGCTTTGAACTCGCGATCCTCCTGCCTCAGCCTCCCAAAGTGCTGGGATGACAGGCGTGCGCCACCGCGCCCGGCTTGTGACTTCATCTTTGTGATTGACATGCTCCGGAGAATGTGGAGAAGGCCTGCCGGGAGACACCCGTGGGGCTTTGCTCACTGAGTGTGGCCCCAGGGGAGGGGCTGCACCGTTCCGAGTCACACGAGTTCGGTGGGTTTGGGGCCAGACCCTAAGAACGTGTGGGTTAGAGAGTGAAGCAGGACTTCCCGCCCCACTCCCAGTCCAGAAAGACCAGTATCCCTATGAGAGAGAAGAGACTTCCTTAGGAGGTGGGCGAAGGGCTGTGTGAGGGGGAAGTGGGAGAGGGGAACCTCCCGCTGGTCCCTCTAGAGTCTGAGACACTGAAAAGCGACCCCTGAACTACTTGCACCTGGATCTCATGCTGCTGCGGCACTGTGTGGGCACCTGGCTGAAGACCTCTGGCCAAAGGGCTACCTGGTCACCTCCAGAACAGGCCCTGGATGCCAAAACAGTGTGGCTCCTGCGCCAGGAAGTCACACACCACCAGCAGCACCCACGGCCCAGCAGCTCCACACCACAGATGGCGAGCGTGCCACAGAGCCTCCAGGCCAGCGCAGCTCCCTGGCCAGTGCACAGCTGAGACGCTTGCAGAGCCGGGCGGGGCAGGGGTGGTGGTGGTGGTGGTGGTGGTGGTGCCGCCTTTGGTTTCACGTGCGACTTGATGGGTGTCATTTCCAAAGGACAAATCGGCACCCGCACTTGCAGGGTGCCACGAGGGTTAGGTCCACCTGGGTGCCATGGGGTGGTTGACTCTTGCTCCTTCAGTTGTCTGTGTCCACAGACAGATGACAGGGGGTCTCACGAGGACAAGGGAGAAGTACAACCTGCCCTGGTTGCTGCCTCTCAGTTCCAGGCAGGAGGGCTGCAGCTGAGACGCACTCTCGCCAGGATGGAGAGGACCATAGGCCCTTCATCAGATGCAACCTCAAGAGGCCCTGCTGCAGTTTTCCTGAGAGGCATGGAGGGTGCTGTAGAAAGCAGCTGGCTGCGTCTTGGGCTTGGAAACATCTCTGGATTGCTGTCCCTTATCGGTGCTGTTTGCCTGATGCGTTTTCCCTAAGCCTTCCTGAGCTCTCTGCCATTTCTCCCTCTCCCTGAAGCCAGCTTGACCTTCCGGTGACGGCGACCCTAGCTGTTTGTAACTCAGGTGGGAGAGCAGACACTTGCTCCAGGATTGGAACTCTGCCTGAGGAAGGCGCAGCCTCCTAGCCTGGGTGAGATGACACAGCAGCCAGGATGTCTGGGGACACGACTCATCCGGGTGTTCAGGCTGAGAGGAACCCTGAGGTCTCTGGTGTCAGCTTTGCCGTCACAGCAGGCCAACGTGCAGGCTCAGCTCTGCCTGCATCCAGCCACCAGGGCGGGAGGGCCCTGAATCCTGACCCTGCTTCTCCGCTCAGGACCAGCTACACAATTCGCAGGGCCTAGCACAAAGGGGAGACGTGGGTCTTCTTCAAACGATCATTAAGAATGTCAAGACGGTGAAACAGACACTGCACCAGGCCCAGGGCCCCTCCGAGTGTGCGGCTGCACTGGCCCGTGGCCCGACCTTGGTTCCTGTGGGAGACAGGACCACGAGTGAGTCACATTGTGTCAGGTCCTTCACCTGGAGAGCGAGGGCCTTGAGCACACCGCTCCTCCCAGCTCCCAGCCCACAAGAGCTCCTCTCAAGATGCCAGAGGGGGTGGGCGGCCAGGGAGCCGGCAGCCCCAGGAAGCACGCGCCTAGTCGTGTTTGCAGGGTGGGGCGCCAGGGAATCACACTGAGTTCAGAACCTTGAGAGAAACCAGGGAGGAGCTGGGGAGATCAAGTGCACGCCCTGGTGCTGAGGGCGCTGGTGGAGGGAGCCGGTCTTTGCCGTGACCCACACGGATGAACCCTAGAGACTGGTGAGGAGCCATGGGGGATTAAGAAACACACACACACATTTACAAAGAGAAAGCTGGGACCAGGTGGGACTCCAACCTCTGATGGAGGAGCAGTGACCCAGAGCCGGCACGGCACATTTATTACACAGGTTTTATCATCAAAGGGTTATCTGTGGGAAAGTTTCTGCAAAGCGGCGCTGGGACGGGATTGTGGTTATGTTGTGGTGCCCAGAGTCCTCTGTCAGCTGATGTCTGAGCTCAAGGTCAAGACAGTCCCTGCTCTGTACCTTTGCACAGAACTTGCTCAGCAGGGTGTTGCCATAGCTCCCGGGCAATCTCGTCCTGCACCTTTGCACAGAATGTTCCCAGGGCAAAGCACAGCCACGGCCCAGAGGCAGTCGAAGACCGCTCTCCACAGGTCCTGGGCGTGCAGCCGCCCGGGCTTTCTGGCCCTGGACCTCTGAATGGTGTTTATGGTGGGATCCACATGCCTGCGGGGAAGACCACGGTCTGCGGGGACAGTGGGATGGTTATACATGGAACTCCAGGCAGGGCTCTGTGCCTCCAGGTCACTTGGTCACCCCTCAAAGTGGGCAAAGTCCCCTGTGGAGCTCTGGGGACTCCTTGACCAATAAACTCAGCCCTACCCCCTTGAGGGCTGCTCAGGATTGATCAGCATAACCTGTCTTGACAGAAACGAGCAGAGGGAGCATCTATCTCAGATTTAGGGGTTCTAGACTCCCCAAGAGAGGCAGAAGTGAACACTGGGTTTGAGTTGTGCAGGCTGGAAATGGGGCGACCAGTCCAGCTCCCCCTCCTCAGGGATTCAGGGGGAGCAGCCCGCTGCCCTGCAGTAGCTCCTCCTTAGGATGCAGGGCCATGTCCCAGGGGCCGGGTCTCAGAATGTGCTCAGGAGCAGACTGCGCCCCGGGCCTTTCCCCTCTGGGCCTTGGACCAAGCGGCTGTGCCTTGACTCCCGGATGGTCCTGGGCTCCCAGGCCACTGTGCAAACAGCCTAGTGGCCTCTCCACAGGAACTCCTGAAACCTCAGGGTCCACTGTCTTTAGGGAGGGCTCCAAGCTCAGTCTACCCCTTTGGAGATCCTAAATACCCCCTTATTCCAGAATGTTCCTTATAACACACACCACACCAACCATAGCAGGGTAAACAATTCAACATAAATAGTTCTTGCTCCCTCTTCTCTATGACGTTGACTTTGGTACCTTTATTAAAACATCCCTGATCACACTGTGTGCCTCACCATGGCCCTCGGGCTCACTCGCTGGCACCCTGGGTGGTATTGATCAGGTGGTGGCGCTCCGCTGCCTCAGTGCACACGTGGCCACCCGTGCTCCTCAGTCCCCACAAAGACCCCGCCTGGGTTGCCTCCAAATTTTGATGGTAGATCTGGGATATTTTTATCTATTTGCCATTTGTACTTATGTAGTCTAAAAATGGACAAGTGCGTTATCTAAAAATTTCAAAAACACAAACAGCATAAAATAAAAGGTGGACTCTTTTGACGGGCACCTAAGCCTTGTCTGAACCCAAACATGAGCCAGCCAGTGGTTTCTGGAGAAGCCCTGCAGACTCTGCATCCAGGCAAATGCCACCTGCCCCAGAAAGACGCTTCTGCAGGGCACTTCCCAGTCTGGACCAGGCCAGAGCGGGCTGTTTTCTGGGACCACAGTCTGTAGTGTGACAGTCACCCCTACAGTGTCAGAGAAAAGTCCAAGAAGAGATGTGCCTGTCCTCGCTGCTCTCTGCACACCCAGGCTTCCTCCTCAGTGACCAGCATCATCACTGACCCTGGTGGCACCCAGTCCCTCCTCGATCCCACTCATGCAGTCTTTCTCACCCGTGATGCTAGTGACACTTTGGTCTGGACAGGTCTTTGCAGTGGGGCTGTCTTGTGCATTGTGGGGCACTGAGCAGCACCCTGGCCTCCGCCCACTGCAGGCCAGTAGACCCTCCTCCTGGTTGTGATGACCATAAAGGTGCCCAGAATTCGTCTAATTTGTCTTGGGGCTTAAGTCACTCCTGAGCAAGAAGTTTCCAGTCCAGCCTCTCAACATGTCGTTTACTATCCCTACTGTAAGCGATATTTTCTAAAACTAATTCTAGATGTGACACCCTTCACCTTTCAGTAGGTCCTCACTGCCCTACGTCAGAGCAGCGGGACATTCACGGGGCCAGCAGGGTCCTGTTTCCTGAGCCGTCTGGGCCTCCCACCACCAGCGCCATCTTGCTCCAGGCACTTCTGGTTTCTCCCGGTTGGTCTTTGAGTTTTGGGTGCTCTTAGTTTTCAGGCTCCGCCTCCACCTGCCAGTCTCCCCTCCCCCACTAGCTACTTGCTTGACTGGTGAAAGGAGAACGAGCCTCCGTTTCCCCAGCATCTCCTTTGCTCAGCACCCTGGCACCCAGTGTCCTGCCTGTGACTTCTGGAGACACCCCACACCATTTGCTAGTCATGTGAGAAGGAGGAGTCAGCGGGGGAGAAGGCAGGGCTCTCCAAAGAAAGAGAAGTCATTGACTTAAGCAAGGAGTCCCCAAGAAAAGGGTTGTTACGCGTAGATCTCCCAAGTTAAAGGGGTCTAGTTCAGATTCAGTTTGGAAGAAGAGAAACATCAATTTTATCTGATTTACTAAGAAAGGGACAGTCTTCAAAGTTACAGACTGAAAAAGTCACCAGCAACCCATGGGCAGAGGTGGGCCCAGAAGGGGCGAGCAGAACACACCTGCACAGGCGCTGGGCTCAGTGATGGGCAGCTGCTGCCAAGCCCTGCCAGAGAAGCCTTGAATCCTAACAGGAGCCAGTTATCTCCCAGATTGAACCATTATTTTAATTTTTTTTCAAAAAATATTAATTGTTTGTCTGTAGAACTACATATCCATTGTCCCAAATTTGAGAATCACACAAAATAAAAAGAAGCAAGTCCGGCATGGTGGTGCATGCCTGTAATTCCAAACTCAGGAGGCTGAGGCAGGAGGATCACAAGTTTGAGGCCAGCCTCAGCCACTTTGACACAGGGGAGACTCTGGCTCAATAAAAGAGGGGATATAGCTGGGGATATAGCTCAATGGTAGAGCACCCCTGGGTGCTCAATACCCCAGTATTAGGGGGGGAAGAAAGGAAATTTAACCGCAATATTAATTTCAACTCAGTGTTAATACTTGGTTATTTCCTATTATTCAGTAGTCTGTGCACTTAGCGTTCATCTCAGCATTTTCCATTGCTGTTTCCAAGTCTTGAAAATTCGATTTTCAGCTGGACGTGGTGGCGCATGCCTGTCATCCCAGCACTTGGGAGGCTGAGGCAGGAGGAGCACGAGTTCAAAGCCAGCCACAGCAATGGCGAGGCACTTAGCAACTCAGTGAGACCCTGTCTCTAATAAAATACACAAAAGGGCTGGGGATGTGACCCAGTGGTTGAGTGCCCTGAGTTCAATCCCTGGTACCAAAAAAAAAAAAAAAAAAAAGAAAATGCAATTTTCATGAATGCAGTGCCCTGCCTTGGGGATGGCGACACGTCTCTTGCTGCATCCAAACTGCTGACAGAAACTTCGAGCTGTCAGCATTTGTAAGGAATCAAACTTTTCTTCCTGATCAAAACTGTTCAAGGAAGTGTTTCAAGTTTCGTTACATTATTTTTGGTCTGTTTTGTTTTGCTTGAATTTTAGTTACCCATTTCTTGTTTAATTGTAAACTTCATAACACGTCTATCCATGCAGTCATTGTTTGGAATTCCAGGTGTTCGTGTGCATATTTAATACTCATTTTTATAACTATTCCATAAATGCTTAGAAAGAGGATACACTTTTGTTTTGCTTTGAGATTCTACATCTGCTCACACCCTCTCCCCTCATTAACCATATTTTTCATTAAACAAGTTTCTGCATTTCTTAATTTCTATTCCCCTCACCCGCAAAGGAGAGCTTGTGTTGGTCTACCAAATTCTTCTATTGTATTTTTTTTTTTTTGTAAATTTTCTTCTTAGATTTTTAACAGTATTTACTTTAAATATATTGACCATTTTATTTACACATAAATATTTTGTGATTGTAATTGTAATCACGATCACATTTTTCCCAGTTGGAAATAATCTTTCCTGCTTATTTTTTCTTGTATAGTACTTAGTCTGATTATCCCTTTTTAATACCCTGCTTTAGGGGCTGGGGTTGTGGCTCAGCGGCAGAGCACTCACCTTGCATGTGCGCGGCCCGGGTCCGATCCTCAGCACCACGTAAAAATAAAATAAAACCCTACTTTATTTCATTAGTGTGCGCATAACTTATCTTTGCCCACATTTTAAAAACAAATCTATTTTGTCCTTTTGTTTGGGTGAATCTTATCAATAACACACACATTTTCTTTTTGAGCCACTCTTCTTGTTTCTGACAAGGAGAAAATTCTTTTGCTTGTTTTTTCAAAAATTACGTTTTCTCTGACTCTTGTAATCCTGTTTTTATGCTGCCGGTCTTTCTAACACAGACCTGAGTTTTTCCCCTTGGCTTTTTGTCTTGCTTTTTATTCTATAGACTGCATTTTCTTTTCTTCCTATAATTTGGGCGCTATCTTTCCTATTTTAGTTGTAGTGATCTTATCTCTAAGGTACGAGATACTGTCTGTCTCTAACCGGACACTGCTCTTCTGGATTCCTGTCTGTTAAAATGACATCCCTGGGTTGTGTTTGGACCCATGCTGTGGGAACACACTGGGGCTGGGCAGTGTAAAGGCCCTGGGGTCTCCTCCCTGTCCACCCTGTTGCTGCCACAATTCTCTCCTCAAGTTCATAGCTGGAGGGAAGGCCACCGGCCACATTGCTGGTGTTAAATACGATTTGGTTGGTATGGGGTTCCTCTTGCCCCTTATGTCTTAATGACCAGAGTGTCCCATGACTTCACTGGTGGCGTCTTTAAACACACAGATGAACAGGATGCTGGTGGTTGGGGAGAAGGAACTGGATGCAGTTCCTGCCTTGCTTGGAGTTCCCGGTCCAGCTTTTCCCAGTGATCACCGGGCTCCTCTGCAGTGGCCTGGCTCCCTCCTGTCTGACCTCAGTACTACTGTTTGGAAACCACACTGTGCATCAGCTAATGAGGTTCTCAATCTGCCTTCATCTGCTCTGCCTTTGGCAGAAATCCCTCCAAGACTGTGGCCAAGCATTGACTGATATTTGTAGCTCCTGGTGCAGTCGCGGTTTTGCATGTATCTTCATGGGTGTTTTGATGGAAGAATGGGGAGGATGAATCAGGCAGTCAGGCACCTGCTGTGAGGGGCCGTATTGGTTTGGGGGTCTGCGGGTTCTCCTTTGAATGACAGAATGAGAACCCAGGTGCTTTCAACTTACATTCAGCTTATGGCTCTGATTTCAGTCCAGGGTCTCCCAGACGATGTGCTAAGGAGAAAGCAGACCACATTTTTAAAAGCAGGAGAGAAAGAGGGCCTCAAGGTCAAGGTCAGCCTAGTTAGGACGTAGTGCACTCCATGCTTTGGGACCTTCAAATACACTCTAGCATATTAGAAACTAGGAGACACCTGTAACAGAAAAACCGGTCCAACTTGGTGCAGACCAACACTCCTTAGCACTTGACTTTGAAACCTTTTCAGTGGGCCACCGCGAAATGTCTACCAGAACTAACTGGTGTTCTTCTAGAAAACAGTGTGGCCAGTGGCCAGAGTGGACACACAGCAGTCTGGGAGAGAAGGCAGCCCCTGCCCAAGTGCCCCCGAGTCCCCCAAGGTGGCAGTGTGGCTCCCTAAGGATGCAGAACTTCTGGTCCTCACTTAAGCCCATCGTCTCAACCACCCACAAAGCCAGTCCTACTGATTCACAGCTAAGAGTGCATTTCAAAACTGCTTAGGGATCCATCCAGAAAGTTTTGATTTAAATCTCATCTCTGTGCTTTAAATAGGACAGCTGCTGAAGATGTGTCTGATAATGTTACTTAATATCCAAGAACAGTCCTTAGAGATGTATTTCATCATGAGTACGGCTGCATGGCAAGAGGAAATGTTTCTGGTTTCCCTTTTCAGATACTGAGTATAACCAAATGGCCATGGTAACCAAGAAACTCAGAAACAAAGACACATCCTGTCTCCATAAAGTCATCTGGAAACATGAGCCTTCTTTTTGGGGGATAATCCTCAAATTTTTAAATCCTTCATTATCCTATGTTTCTTTATTTCTTATGCTATTGAGAATCCTTTTAGAATTAAGGAGGATTCAGATGCTCTATTTTAAATTTATCTGGCAGTATATCAGTCTGTTTTACATTACTATGACAAAATACTGAAGCAGGCTAACTATATAAAGAAAAGAGATTTATTTAGCGTATTAGTCCACTTTTTGCCACTATAATATAATGCTTGAGATAATCAACTTAAAAAGACAAAAGATGCAGGAGACCTGTTTGGGGATTGACTTTAATTGCAGTTGACTATGAGCCGTGGAGATTTGGCCATTGTCGCCACCTGTAGTCTCACGGGATTTGTTGCGGGATCTCAAGTGACTTGGCCGAGATTGCTGATCGGGTCAGCGCCATTTTAGGGTGTGTTTTTGGCGTGTGTTAGTCGTTATTAGAACCAGAGAGAAAAGTTATCAGAATAAAAAGCTGTTTGTCTCCAGTTTGCTTCTGAAGTTTTTCCCGCGGCTCCATTGCTCCAAGCGCTTCAGGCAGCAACAAAAAGAGTTATTTTGTTTCACCGTTCTTCAGGTTCCAGTCCATGATCAGTGAGCCTTGTTGCTTTTGGGCCCCTGGTGAGGCAGCGTATCAGGGCAGAGAACTGGTGGCAGAGCAAGATGTCGCACGTCATGGCCAGAGAACAAGTGAGAGAGGAAAGGCTGGAGTTCTGCGATGCCTTTGAGGGCATGCCCCCAACGACCTCAGAACTTCTCACCAGGTCCCACCACCCTCTATGGGAAACCAGAGAGGGCCCGGGCCCGCCGTCCCTTCTGAAGGCAGGCCCCCGTGCTCCAGTGCTGCCATTAGGCTCCACCTAAAGTCCCGCACCTCCCACCACGCCAGTGAGGACCACGCCTCCAACACAGGCAGCCCTGGGGGACAGAGAACCCCTAAACCACAGCAGGCATCCGAGGAGCAATTAGTGGAAACCAACTTGATTCGTCAAAAGGAAGCAGAGAAAATCTCCACATTTCCAAGCGGGAACAATGAGAACATGTCCCTTACAATGGGAACACATGCCGCAATCAACAGCCATGTTGACAAAGAAAAATGATCCCGTAAATCTCATTTCCCGGTGCCATCACAATGCCTTGAGCTCCACGTTATGACACCGTGTATTTTCATATCTGCAACAACAGGCCGTGGGAACTAGTCCTTTTTCCATTTTTGGAATTTTTAAGCAATAGTTCAGCTAAAGGCTCCAGCAATTACCCACAGGTCCACTCCTCAGCTTCAGCCTCAAAAGTCACCGTCACGTTTCTAACCCTGCCTCACTTTGCTCTAACTCGTGTTTTTAAAAAACTTTTAAAGCAAATCTCAAGTATCATGCTTTTTAATGTAGATTCATCTCACAGGTAAGTGCTTAAAAAAAATACAACTAATGTGTCATTATAACATCTAAAAAGTTAACAAAAAATTTTAATCTCATCTTGTACCTGTTCCATAATCAAATATTCCCAATTTTCTCAAAAACCTTTTTTTTTTTTTTTTTTTTTTTTTTTTTAAGCTGGTGTGTTCCAGCTATAAAATCAGCCAGGGAAAACTTGGTTTTGGAGATATATACCATGACTTTCTACAATAATAAGAATAAGAATAAGCCGGGAGCGGTGGTGCACACCTACAATCCCAGCACTTGGGAGGCTGAGGCAGGAGGATCGAAAGTTCAAGGCCAGCCTCAGCAATGGTGAGGCACTTAGCAACTCAGTGAGACCCTGTCTCTAATAAAATACAAAAAAGGACTGGGGATGTGGCCCAGTAGTCGAGTGCCCCTGAGTTCAATCCCCGGTACCAAAAAAAAAAAAAAAAAAAAAAAAGAATAAGAAGTAAGAACATAAAAGTATTTTCCTTAAATGAAACCTGTTAAGAATTTCACCTAATACATCATAAAATTTTTTGCTTTTATTCCAAATATTGACATGCAATAAAAATCATAATACTACCAAATTAATTACCATTTTCATTTTCAAAGGTGGGAGCAGAGTGCACACTGAGTTCCACTCTGCTTTGGTCACATGATGTCACACCCAGATCCTCTGTGTTGATCGTCTCTAATGTGATCATTTTTAAACTAATGCATGTTCTTTCACTTTTGTGACAAGCGTTGGAGGCATTTGTTCAGAACCTTGGATGTGCTGGCCAAGGGTGGAAGTTTTTGCCTCCTGTTCCTTGACCTTCTATTTGACCTTGCTCATGGGCCTGAGGGAGGAGGAGGGCAGCAGGAGAGCAGAGGGTCTGAAAGGTGGAGGACTGCTGGGACGTCTCTCTCCATCTCCTGGGTGACGCACCTGCTCTGCAGGGCCAGCACTGGCCGCACCCGCGCCTTCCCGAGGCCAGCTGCTACTCTAGATCAACCGAGTCCCGGGTTCTGTGTGTTCCTAGTGAAGCTGGAGAGCCAGCGCCCCGTTGCCAGGTGACCGACGTGCCCCACGCCCTGCTGCCAGAGCGCAGCCTCCTGTCCCTGTGCTGTGCGGGGGACGGGTGGGGCGAGCTCTGAGGGGTCTCAGACCTGCATGTCCAGCACTTGTGCGATCCTACTATCAGTGTCGTGTCCTAGAAGGACTGGTGCTCTGTGAGGGCAGAGGGGGACAGGGGACACCACCCCAGGGCTCACTGTGGCGTTAGTGTGCATGGGACAAGGATCGCTGCCGGGGTCCCAGCCCAGGTGTTCTTATGGTGACAAAGCCAGTGGTATTAGGTCGTGTCATCCTTATTGTTATTTGTAGGACGTTTCAAGGAGATTTTGGGACCATGTAGTTGTTTTTCTTTTTCTTTCTTTTTTTTTTTTAATTTGGGTTAAAATTTTTCTAGAGAATTTCTAAGGATGACTCAGATCTGAAGTTGAAGAGATTTTAGAAGGAGAAAAAAAGAAAAAAGATGGAGAAAGCGAGTCGTACTGCCTTTCAAAAGAATGATGCTGACTACCATGACCACAGAGCATCCAGCTTTGTCACACTGAGGGTCGGAATGAGACTCCACAAAGCCCTTCTGACATTAAGAGACCTGACAACAGAATTAATGAATGGACTCCACTGAGAGGGACCTGTGCAGGTGAAGGCCCTGGTGGAGGGTGCAGACTTGGGGAGGCCAGGAGGCCGCAGGGGGACAGAGCCACAGCACTTCACCCAGGACTGCCATAGCTCCTGTCAGCGCCCAGGGTCAAGCGTGTGAGTGTGGCAGGGAGTGGCTGGGCACTGTCAACCCCCACGTCTTCCGTCTACCAAAGCCAGTCCAACCAGAAAAGCCTTGGAAACCACCTGGTGATAGCAGTTTTATTTCTAAAGCAACAATGAACAGCATTTCTTGCAGCGTCAGCACAACTAGGCTGGCATCATGAGGACGTCCCCTGGCAAGGGACGCAGCCTGCGCTTCGCCTCAGACTGACACAACTCCAGCCGTAGCGTCATAGCTGTTTGCTCGGTACCCTGAGCTATGTCACGGAGTCTGTGAGAGACGCTTAGCTGACAGCTATGGGAAGTGCAAAGTCAAGTGCCAGGGGGTGAAATATGTTCCAGACAGCAGCAGATGTTCTAGAACAAATATTTCTGTGAAAAAATTGTGGTACAAGAATCAACTGATAAAACAGCAGAGGCTATTTCAGTAGCTTACATCATGGTGAGCGAGGAAGGGGAAGAGCAGGAGGAGGCGAGGAGGAGGGGGGAGGGGGAGGAGGAGGAGGGGAGGGGAGGGCAATAACAAGATGAACACAGGAAGAAAGCCAAGTGAGGAACATTACTGGGCCGTGGAAAAGGACTCTGAAGCCATACTTTAGCCCGGCTGGCCTCTCAGAGCCCAGATGCCTCCAAAATCTGAACACAGTGCTTCAACTAACCCTCTCCACGGCCACTAAAGTTTCCTAGCCTGGGACTTTGCAGAGTTTGGGGAGAGCAGTCAGGGCATGCCCAGACCTGGCATTCAGACCCAGGAATCTTTGAGAGTCTTGTGATCTCTCCAACCTCCAGGTCCCCTCTGCCTCCACATGTCACCCATTCTTGGATCTCAGCCTCCTCCTTCCAGAGCTCACTTACTCTAACACATGTGAGTGCTGCAGAACCTTCTGGAAGGTGTGTTGGGGAGGAGTGAATTGAGTAGCGCGGGCTCGGCCGTCTTTCTGGCTTTCCTTCCCTTCCTTGTCCTGCCTCCTCACTGCCTCCCCTCCTCCCAGGGTGCACCAGAAGCTCCCGGATCTTCTCCCCAGAGTGGTGGACTCTGCCCTCCTTCACCTGTGACCCGCACACCCGAGTCCATCCAGGTGCTCTGCTCACCTGGGGCTTCCCGTGAGTCAGGTGCGACCTCCTCAGAGGCTCTCTTGGTCCACAGACCGAGTGGCTGGTAACAACACAACTCACTCCCCACGTTCTGGAGGCTGGAAGTCTGAGAGCAGGCCCCAGCGTGGCCGGGTGTGGGCGGGGACCTCTTTTGGCATGTGGGCTGCAAGCTCATCCTGTCATGGTGGACAAAAGCCTGGCGGGCTCTCGGGGACACTGACTCCCTTATAAAGGTGCCACCCTCGTGACCTAATCGCCTCCCAGGACCCACCCCACGACATCAAACTACAAATTTAGGGGCAGGGGACATATTCAGTCCATTGCAGAGGCCCTTAAGGTTCTGAATGACAAAACATTTTTTTTTTTTTTTAAAGATTTTATTTATCTTTTCACCACCTTCCCTTTAATGAAGTCTTAAGACAAAGTAAATGTGGCGCCTTCTTACAAAGAGACACGCTATGGAACTCATCCCTCAATCGCCCTCCCTGCCCTGCTCTGCCTGCCATTCCAGCTCCACCTGACAGGGCTGCCGACTCGCCCCGACAGAATCAGCCACCCTGGGCCTGAGTTTCATAGGAAGGCAACTGACCACGCCTCCCTTATCATGTTGGGATGAGATTAGAATCAAGTCATTCCCCTCGATTTCTAGGGGGACCTGGAAGTCCACTTGGGTTCTGGGTGGTTCTCTGAGGGCCCGCTTGCAACGGACCTAACTTCTCCAGTGAGAGGCCTGAGCTGGTGGCTGTGGGTCAGCTTTGCAGCTTCCTTTTCTTCAGGAATCTTCCCTCCATAGGTCCAGTACTTCTGGGACATTTCCTCCAAGTCCGCCGCTCCCCGTCCCAAGTCACCCCCCTGGTCCGTTTCCCACCAAGGTCACAGTCATCACCTCTCAGCTGTTCCGACGGATCTTCCCGTTTCACTCAACGTAACAGCAATTTTGCTTTTTTAAATAAACGCGGGCCGGGTCACGCTCGTGTTCCGATCATTCCCCTCTGTGTGTTCCCACTGAGCCTAAGACAGGGGTGGCTTTGCATCTTCTCCCTCAGGCTGGAGCCACTTCCTGACCAGGCCTTTGTGGGACGACCTCGCTTCCTTCAGGGTCACTCAGCCAACCTGCGTACCTGCAGCCCTGCCCCCTGCCCCTCTTCTCCTTTCTGCTCCTGGGTAGCCTCCATGGTCTGGGGCTCATGCAGTCCCCCAGGGAGCTCTGTGGAGCAGGGACCTCGTACCTTCTGCCACAGCTCTGGTCTCAGCACCAGGCAGTACCCAGTCACATGCAGGCCCACACAGATATTTACTCAACATTGAATTAGATCAAGATGTTGGTAGTAAGTGGTGGACTCAGGATTTAAATCCAAGCAATCTGATTTGGAGATCTTAATATTTGTCCTTCATGAACTTCCATGTATGAGGCAGCATGGCATCTATGAACTGGAAGTAAAACTCAACATGTCTTAAGGAACCATCACACGGATAGGAGAAGCTATTAGTAGATCACAAGAAAAGAGCACACTGGTAGTCAAATATGAGTCTTCTTGTAGCATTCTTTTTTTTTTTTTTTTTTTTTTTTTTTTTGGTGGTGGTGCTGGGGTTGAACCCAGGGCCTTGTGCATCAAGGCAAGCACTCTACCAGCCGAGCTATGTGCCCAGCCCATTCTTTCTTGCAGTATTTGATGACAGCCTTACATGCCACCAAAAGAAAACACAACTCAGTCATATCTCTCTGATGGCTTTAAAAGTCGCCAGATAAAGTCAAGTGGTAAAAATTTTAGTGAAAACACAAGGTCATCTATTATGTCTTACAGGAGGAGACTAGTTAAACCCAACCAAACAAATCAGCAACCAGAAAAAAAAAGAAAAATGTTGTCTGCGTGTCCACAGTCAGGTGCAGATGGCAGAGATGCATGGGTCTCGGGACTTGTTTCCCGCTGGTGAGAGGAAAGAGTGGCTTTGCCCTTCTTCAGTCCAGACAGCTGGTAGGGGCACATGGCTTGGCATAGGGTCTGATCTGAGAAAGTCACCTAAGAATTTCTTGTGCAGAGAAGAGAATGGATATGAGAAAAAAGCCTGCCCACAGCCCCAGCCTGAAGCAGGAGCTTCACACCAATGTGCAATGTGCAGGCCTCACCTTGGCCAAACCGTCTCCATCTCTAACAAGGAAGAAGAGGGTCACCAGTGGGGATGCCAGGACTGCCCACCGGTGGGTAGATCTCTGGCAGCCCACAGACTCCAGCGGAAGCATCCGGAAACTTAGTAGTAGATTGTAAATGCCTCACGCTTGAGAGGTTTGAGAGGGACTCCCTTGGAAGACCTAGCGTCCTGGTCACAGAGCGGTGCCCGGCCCCGAGGACCTCACTATACCTTTTACAAAGAAGCAAATTGACAAAGAAAAACAAAGTTCTGCACCTGAGGGCATTAGAGTGATAAAGTAATGACTTTTTAAAAAATAACTATTTGGAAATATGAAATCGAGAAAAAACCACTTCTCCTAAATAACAATTTGCCAAAATTAATTTATAAAATCTATAAAATCCCCACCCCTCATCCCACAAGTTTGTTTCACAGAGACTATCCTTCAGAAATATCTGCCCCCACTCCTAGCTGTGTGTCTGTGGAGACCCCTTTCTGCCTTGGCTACAATATTATAGCATGAAAGCCTTGTGGGCATCCAGCATCCAGATGTGGGCGACGGGACATCCTTAAGTCAATTGTGGAGGTGTTAAGATGAACTCAGTGACACTCTCACAGGGGGCACTGAGTGTGAGTTCCATGTGAGGGAGGGTCTTTGTTTTGTTGTAGGTGTGTCTGTCCCAGGGCCCTCGACAGGAAAGGGCACGTAGTTACCCCCTAAATACTGAGAGGTCTTAGGGTCTCTGAAGCGCACTGTTAAGTGACAGCAGCACCTCAGAGCAACCTGTGTGGCATGAGCTGGGCATGCTCGGGTGCCCAGGTACTCCTCTGTACCTAGAAAGGCCTGGAAGAGGGAGGAAAGAGACCCACCACCCCAGCCTGGCGTGGGCCTTGAGAGAGGAATCAGGGCTGGGAGAGGCAGTCAGGGAGAGTCCCCTCGTGTTCCGAATGCTCCTCGGTTTTAAAAATATTTTACAAGAACATTTTGCATCCAATTAGTTTTTAAACCAGAAAAGATACAAAGAATAAAAGCGAATTAATAAATAAACCCCAGGCCTTGTTCTTTGAGGATTGATCTGCGAGATCTCTGATAAATCTCACAAGGAAAAACTGGACATAAAAATGAGAAATGAAAGACGTAGATAAACTTCATGAGAAGACACCAATCAACTTGAAGCCATCAGCAGCAAGGTTTTGTTCCTTGCCCATGTATCATATGAAAATTTTCCCAGTACAAACCTGAACAGATTTATTAGCAATGTAAAAAATTATAAAGCAAAATCAAACCACAGAATATAAAAGCAAAGCATGGTCTCTTCCAAATCCCTGGCTCAGAAAATTTCCCTGAGGAATTTGCTGGAGCTCAAGAGAAATGAGGCTTCCTTTATCTTATAACTGACGCCAGATGAAGACAGAAAATGATAGTATTATTTTTATGTCAATAGTCTTTCTAATGTCAGTAACCATGGCCATGATATTGTTACTGAAAGCTTGGTCCTTGTCCCCAATGCCAATGCAATAATGAGGACACAGTTTTGAGAAAAAGGGAAAAGAAGGTCTATTGCTTTGCCGGTGAAGGAGAAGCATAGGGACTCCTGTCCTAGAGGCTGTGGTTCTGCCCATAAGGGACAGTAGAGGGTTTTTCAAGCTCTTCAAAGGCTACATTCCAGGTGTGCCCTGACAGGGGGGTCTCACGTGCACCCTGGTGGTATGTTGCAATCCATTTTTTAACTATTGAGAGATAATCACTTTCTAGATTTTTTTGGTGGCATTTTCCTCCCATTGTGGGTGTGTGCTCAAGGAGAGATAACTTGGTCTAGGATGGGAAAAGGTAATCTTGTTCCCGACCCCCAGGTTAGGGAGACGAAGAGGGAGAAGAGGAAAAGCAAAACATGTCCCTTTTAAAATAAGCCTTGAGGGCTCTATTCAAGAGGCAAAATGGACCACTGTCACAATATTATATCACTATAAATTTGCAAACATACTAAACACACTTGCAAATAAATCCAATGTTGTGTTAAGCCTGTCTTATTCCTTATTCACCATGATAGAAAATTTATTAATACATGCTTGAAATTGAAATATAAAAACAAAAAATATACTAACAGGTGCTGAAGAGGATTTTAATAAAGTTCAATTATCATTGTTACTGAAAAAACACCCCTGTAACTACATAGTAGAGGAGGAAATAGTATGCTAAATAGACAATTCCAGACTTCAAGAAGGAAGAGCTGAATGTGCTTCTCAAAGTCAGAAACTGACTCTTGCCTTGCCCTACAGTCTAATATGGTTCTGGAAGTTCTGGGCAGTAAATATGTCATGAAACAACAATAAATGGAGTAATTTCTAAAGGAGATAAAATCACCTTTATTTGCCCGAGATACGCTGGGATATGATCTGTACGTTAAAAACTATTAAAATTAACCAGAGATTCCATCAGAGAGGTTGCATGTCAGATGACAAACGCAAATCAGTGGCCACACAGCACAGCCGGACTTGGTGAGTGAGGACAGCCTGAGCCACGGCAGGGGCCTGCTGTACCCGGCGACAGGAAGACTTGGCTGGACCCTCGTGTGCGGCAGGGCCAGTCTGGAGACGGAGGCCCGAAGGTGCCTTTCCAGAGAGGGTGGGGGCGACACTGTGAACTCTGTCGTGGTCTGCAGCTCTGACGTTCTGGAACCCCTGCCTCCAAAGGTTATTTGTGTCACCTTCTGTCTGCGTCTCCATGGACGTAGAATCTCTTTAAAAAAAAAAAAAAAAAAAACTAATAAGAAAAGCAGGCTCTGGGCTGCTCTTCTGGTCACTCCAAGATGAAGCAGCAGCAGGAGGGTGTGCCACTAGGCCTGCAGAGGAGCAGCCCCAGAGGTGTGGTTGGCACAGCCCCCTTGGACCCCTGCACCACCGCAGCGGGCTCTGTGTGACAGCTTGAGTGGAGGGGTCGGGCCTGTCCTGGGGGTCAGCGGGAGGAAGCCCAGGAGGTGTCTGGAGGCTTCCTTGCAGCCTCCTGGGCAGGCCTGGGAAGACAGGAGACCAGGCTCCCTAAGCTGCCCCTGCGCCCTGCTGGCTTGCCCTCCCCAGAGCCCTTTAGGCCAGGCTGGGTCAGCAGTGCTGGGTGGGGGCATTGCTGCCTGGAATTGGGGTGGAAAAACATCCTTGCCCAGTGTCAGCTGCAAGAGGTAGGATTCGGAGTCTCCTGCAAAGTCCCCCTGTGCAGGAGCCCTAATTAAGGAGATAGCTAAGATTGCGGTTAGCTGTGAGCCATAAGCATTACCACCTTCCATGGTCTCGTGAGACTTGGCTTGGGACATTGTGGATCGGGTCAGTGCCATTTTGTGGTGTGGTTGGAGGAGTGTGGATTGCAGGTGGGGTGTTGTTGGAGCCAGAGAGAGAAGCTGGCAGAATAAAGAGCCTGTTCGTTCCCAGTCTACCTCTGAACTTATTCCCGCGGCTTTGTTGCTGCAGGCAGCCATCGCTTCAGGCAGCAACACCCCTGTGGCCTTGTTCTAGTCATTGCCAGGGTGAAGGCACACTTACCAGGGTCGTTTTATCTGCTGTGTCATTTTCTTTTAATTTTTTAAGTGACAGCACCTCCCCTTTCTTTCTGTGGAGCCATAAAGTCCATGACTTTTGTGAAACTAGCTTCCCAAAAGTCCCAAGAGGTGCCTCTCGCCCCTGGGCTCGGTCCCTGTGCACTGGTGTGTGGTGGCACACGATGCCACGTGTTCCCCGGCCACTTGGCGGTTGGTACGGATCTTTCCACGCCATTCAGACAAAGCCACCGCATTGTCCGTGCTGTGGCTTCCCCATTTTCAAAAAAGGGAAATCAGCTCTTCTCTTGAGTCACGCTATGTTTTTGTGACCGAGGGTAACACCCTGAGGTGGTGGCTCCAGGAGCTAGCCACACGGTTCCAAGGAAGGACTTTTAAACCAAGCACTGTGGTCTCCCTCCTTTCACAACATCCAGAAAGACATCAGCTGCTTTGGGGAAGAACCTGTCACGGTGCCCTTCAGACCAGGGGCTGCACTTGCACCTACAGCCGTGGGTGAGGTTAGACGAGCGCAGGGGGCGCTTGCTGACCCTCCAAGCACGTGACTCTGCCCACAAGACTGGTTTGCCTGCCCCCTGGGCCCTGTGAGTGACAAGGCTTGGCTGCCCGGGAAGGGGTGGGGATCACGCGGAGCACCATTAGCCCTTCTGAGTAACAGGCTGAGCACGGCAGTGCCTCCCTCTTGTTTTCTGCCATCAGTTGCTTTGGGGCTTCTAGCAATTCTTTGTCCTCAAATAAAATCACGAGGAGGGATGTGCGTGACGTAGAAATTGCAGCCTCTTCTGCTTTCTTTGCCCCCTTCCCTGTCCTGCTCCAAGTCCTCTTGTAGACTGAGAGTCTCAGGACACTGTACGATCACTGCGGACGTGGGGTTCTTGTAAACAGGACCATTGGAGAATCAGTCACAGCTTTGTGTTTTCCCTGGAGGACACTCATTTTGCCTGTCCAGTGGTCAGTGCTGGCCTGCTGAAGACCCAATGCCATCCATCTGTGGCGTTTGGACAAAAAGATGGCTGCTCACTGACTAAGTTGGGCTTCTCCACATCGCCAAGGTCTGTGTCCGGGAGGGCAGTGGACGTGGACTGACCGACTGTGCCCGGGGAGGAGGCCCAGCCTGGGTTTGCGAGGTTGGTGGAGAGCAGCGTGCAGCAGCCCTGGGCCTGGGAAGTACCTGGTTCCTGAGAGCCGACCTCGGGGTTGCTCAGGTTACCCAAGTGACGTGCCCCGAGGTCCACAGAGCACACTCAGAGCTGAGCCAATCCTCATTCACACTGCCTGGTTCACATTATGTCTTAGAAAATGTTTTTCTGCCTCAGAAACAGACTTAGTACCTGCGAGGCGAGACTATAAACTCCTCGCAGGTGGATGCTTCGTGTTCATCTGTCTTGGAATGTCCCTCAAGGGCTCATGTGCTGAAGCCTGGTCCCCAGCCGATGGTGCTATTGACGGTGGTGGAAACTTCAGGAGGTGGGGCCTGGCTGTAAGAGGTGGGTCACTGGGGCATGCCCCCTGTCCCTGATCCTCTCTTTCTCTCTGCTTCTGGCCACCATGAGCTGATCAGCTCTGCCCCTCCATGCCCTTCCACCATGGACGGAACCCTCTGAAACCATGAGCCACAATAAACCTTTGCTTCTTTACCTCATTTTTCTCGGGTGTTTTGTCACAGCAATGGAAAGCTGACTGACAGTATTCCCAAACTTTACACAGCAGATACTTGCATTAGTTAGCAGTTGCTATGTAACACAGCACCCCAAACTCAGTAGCTTAAGATAACAGTCTCTTCCCATTAAGTGGACCCACTGGGGGATGGCTGCTGCTTGTCCTGAACTTGTCTCAGCTGGGCTCAGTCGTGTCTGGAGTCGTCTAGGGCCACTGCTCTGGACTGGGCTTGAATGCAGGAATTTCATGGAGGCAGCTCTGCTCTAGAGCTTTCAGATGCTCTGTGCATCTCCTCAGCATGACGTCATGTCGCCGCCTGGAGCGATGGCCGCTTGCAGCAACGACGCTGCGGGAGAAAACTCGGAGGCAGAATGTAAATGAAAAAGTTCTTTTATTCTTCTTTTTTTTAACTTCTCTCTCCGGCTCCAACAACCTCTCCACTCCACCTCCAACCACACCTCTAACTCCCCTCACCCGGTTAAATACTTTTTGCCTTAACAAGGACACGTGCTAACAGCTCGAGCTTACAGGTGCGTCACGCAGTGTTCATGGGCATAAAACGATTCTTAGATAAATGCATGAATATCAGGTGAAAACACTTGAACACCTTTATGGCTCTCAGCTAGCCGCCATCTAGCTATCTCCTCAATTAGGGCTCTTACAATGTCAGAAAAGGAAAAGGGAAAAAGGAAACGTTAAGGCCCCTTGAGACTGGGCTCTACAGTGGTGGTACCCGTCACGGCCACCTAGTTCTTCGCAAGGTGAGTCTCATACTCTGCCACACTGAAGGTCCCAGTGGAGGGGGGAAACAGCTCTGCAGACTTCAGGGGAGGCTGCAGAGTCACGCGGCAGGAGACTCGCTCTTTGACCTGACCTGCCACACCCAGCAGCCTGGTCAGGCTCAGCCCACCTCCGGTTCATTCCCCAGTGAGAAGGGACTCGAGGGTCCTTCAAGTGGTGCTGACCCAGCCTTGGGCACCGGCTGCTTCCTGGTGCCAGTCCAGCCATCATCTGGCATCCAGCCCAGGGGTGCTCCCGGCCTTGACGTGGGGGGAGGCCCTGCAGCAGCAGGAGGAGACTCCTGTCCTGGACCCATCCACAGTGGGGATTGAGGAGTCCCCAGAAATCTCCCTGCAACTGCCGGCCCTGCTCTGGCTTCCCGTCGCGCAGAGGGCTGAGCGCGAGGGGCCTGTTTACCAGCAGAGCGCCCTCTCAGCCCCACGAGGGCTTCCCGTTCGCCCTCCTCTGATGGAACTGTCAGGTTCGAGGTCTCGAGCTCAGAAGCTGAGTCGCGCGTCCAGGGCTGCCTTGTCCCGTGACGTGGGAGCCAACAGAAACAGAACAGGGGGAAACCTCGTATTTGAAAACGCTTTCGTGTACTTAATTTCATTTTATTCTTTTAAAGCCTCGCCTGAAAAAGGGAAATTTAGACTGAGAAGATCGAAAACTAGCAAAGCATGTGTGTCACTTTCTTAAAATCAACCAACAAGCAAGTCGCAGAGCCCAGACCAAAACCAGGCCCCGGCTTCTAGTTCAGGATTTCTATGCCTGGGCCCGGACCCCCAGTGGTCAATAAAACCTTCCAAGACCTACTGGTTGTGGCAGGGAGGTGGTGGCAAGGACGAACCACGTGACAGTCATGGTGACAGCATGGTGGTGGTCCCTCGTCCTTTCACCCCATATGCCTGTCCTGACTACCTGGCAAGGTTGTAAAAGGCAGGTCACCTTGGAAATGGCCTGCAGGCTTCTCAGAGTGGGACACCAGTGCCTCAACAATCAGCCTAACCTGGCTGCACCCCACACCTCCTGAATCAGCAACTCAGGGTGGGCCCCGCAATCTGTTCTTCACAAATCCTGCAGGGGACTCTGAGCATGTTCCAATCTGTCAACTACCGACCTAGAAGTTTCTAAGCCACCGCTGGCCTCTTGGTGATTGCTGTGGGGTTCAGGGGGCCATTGGAGTGAGGTTGTCCTTGACTACGCGAGGACACCATTCCCATCTCTACTAGTGCCATGGCCAGAGTCAGGAGAGAAGGTAGAGAATGACTTTGTTAAAAGAAATTGGACGGGTTTCACTGCTGTTGTTACTGTTTTTAATTTGGTGGACAGAGGTCGGAAACTGCGGAGGGATGTGGAAAGGCGGGGTGGACCGTCCCTCTGTGCAGTGGGACAAGATGGCCAGGAGTGGTGCGCGTGCCCCGCGTTGCTCGGCTCTCTCTGGCTCTCCCCGGGTCCCGCCCCTCACGGGGCTCCTGGCAGAGGCCGTTCTCTATTGCATTGCTTCTGACGCCCGATGTGTCTGCCCCAACGTGGAGTATGTTAGTCCAGGTGACGCTGATGCCGGAGGACCTGCGTTATCCGTGTGTGCCGCGCCGGGGACGGGAGGAGCTCTCCGCTCTGCTCCAGACGGCAGGGCGCAGGATGGGAAGGCAAGTCGACAGCGGCAGGGGCCCGTCCCTCTGTCCTAGAGAGCCAGCCTGGGTCCCTGCTGGGGGAGTCAGCACTACAAGCTGGGTTCGATCGCCACCCCGTGCCACCTTGACGACAGGAACTGTCCTCGGGTGTACAGCCTTCGGCGGCACCTCTCTGCTCTGGGTTCCTGGGGCCCAGGGTGCGGGGTTCATGCTTCGTGTTCCAGCAGCACCCCTGGAAGGCTCGGCACCATCACGGACCACCCAGGGTCCCAGGAGATGCTTGCTGAAGGAACAGGCCACTCCAGAGAAGCTTCCCAGACTCCCTCCCTGACGGGGAGGGGGGGCCTGGATCCTTGGGGCAGGAGGCTGGTCAGGACACCCCTCACCTGCGTTCCCAGCAGGCGCAGCCAATGAGCAATATCCAGAGGCAGCCTCCTCGAGGGCCACGGTCAGAGAAAGCAGCACGAGGCGGGATCGCCACAGGAGGAGGCAAGACAGAGACAATCTGAAGAGAAGGGTGAGAGGGACCAAAGGGGACGCGGGCTTCCCAGAGTCCCCAAGGCAGTCTGGCCAGCTGTGCTGCTTTTTCACGGAATTAAACTTCTTCTTGAGCTCATTGTAGAGTCAATGCAGTTGTGAGAAACAGTGCAAAGAGATCTGTGTGCTTTTGACTTGGTTCCCTCGGTGGGAGCGTTTTGCCACACTAGAGCACGGTGTCATGATCAGAACGCGACACTGATTCCACCTCCTTAGGGCCCCTCACCTGCCTCACCCTGGCCCTGGCCCCGGGGATCTCTCTTTATTGACACCTGGGCGGTGTCGCTGACTAGGCTGGGATTTGAAAAATGGGAAGTCATGACTTTCAAACTGGAGAGTTTAAAGGTATTCAAAGAGATGGTCAGGCGGTTTCTTCCCCAGCTACGGCAGCCGTGCCCCTGAGGAGGGTGACAGTGGGGACGATGGGGATTGGTGATGTTTTGATGGTGAAGGGCTTGGAGGCCCCAGGTGCCATTCCCCTCCAGCAGCCCGTGGGAGCCTGCATGACGGAGCAGGAGGAGGCCTGGGCCTGGCGCGCGCTGGTCCAGAGAGTGCGTGGCGCAAGGGAAAGAGGGAGCCTGAGGTGGGCCAGCTGTCTCCCCGAGCGGGGGTCCAGAACCCGTGAAACAAGGGGAACAGGGTGCTGGGGGCTGGGGACTGTGTGTGGCTTTGTAGCAAAGTCTCTCCTCAGTGGGTGGAGGTCAGTCACACACGGGTCTTGTGAGTCCTGGGAGGAAGTGGGGTCCCTGGGGTGGGCCTCTTCCTCCTCAGCGTCGGACACCACCTCTGCAGAGTAAGGGTGGCCATGCCTGTCCCTGGAAATCAGCACCATAGAGAAACCATCCCCTGGGGGCACTGACCCTGCAAAAATGGTTTCCCGGGAACTCGCGATTTATCCTCTATGCAAACCCCGAGCCAGGGCTGATCTGAAGACGAGGTCATTCTTGTGTTTACAGAGGAAAGCTTCCCGTAAAGCCACCCAGGACGGCTTCCATAACCCTTCCCAAGGGAAGTGGAGTCCAGCCAAGCACAGAGGATGGCTCCTGTCCTCCGCGGCCACTCCCAGCAGTGGGGAGCATGAGCTGGAACCTGGTAGGTGCTGTGGTCTCCTGCTGCAGGGGCCCTGGACCACCTCCAGACACTTGGGGGTGGGGTGGGGTGCAGGAGAGCCACCCGCAGCAGGCGCTGGGTGGGAAACCCTGGGTCTGAGCCTCAGGAGGGGGTCTGGCCTCAGCATGCAGGGCCCAGGGTGCATGCATGGCTTCCAGCACTGGAGACAGTCAAGGCCTTGGTTTGGAAGAAGAGGGGCACCTGCGGGAAATGAGAGCAAGGAAAGAAAAGGCAGGCACGGGGAGGGGGCGGGGGGTCGTGGCCCACGCCCTCACGTGGGGTCAGGGGAGGCCCGCGGGCTCTGCTGAGCGCTGGCGTCCTCACAGCCTGGCGCAGGGACAGTGGCCTGGGCTGCGTGGCTGCGGGCAGCTCCCATTCCTTCAGGGTTCTAATCGCCTGACTTTGGTGGAAACAGGGAGGCTCAGCAGACCCCTGGGAATACACCCCGTTCTGTGGCTGGTGACACGCATGGGCTGCGGGGTGTGCCGAGAGGCCTGTGTCTGCGTGTGCATTTACACACACGTGTGCCTGTGTGAGCAAGAGGGTCTTTGTGTTGGGAGAGCGTGTGTGTGTGTGAGTGTGTGTGTAGGTGTCCTGCACACGTGCTCTGTGGTGGGGAGGGAGGCGTGCATGTGCACACGCAGGCTCGAGGGCTGGGTGGGAGAGTGGGCTGCAGCAGGACGGGAACTAGGACAGGCCGGCCGAGAAGAGGACTGCGGCCTCAGCTGGACACTGGAGCAGGCTTTCCTCAGCACGGGGTGCCCAGCGCCAAAACTAAGACGTGTCGGCTCACTTTGCTGTGACGTTGCTGGAAGCCAGAGCGAGACAGCAGTGCTGTCGCGTGGGCAGCTGGGTCCCGGTCTTCCTGCGGAAGTGAGAGGAGGCACAGCCCTTCAGGCTGCTGCCCTTCTGCGGCCAGGCGCTGGGCTCCAGACCTCCCCCGTCCCCTCAGGTAAGAGCCCAGCGTCCCCAGCAAAGGAGCTAGACCGTGCTGAGCTCAGGCTTGCTGCAGGCTGCAGGCTGCAGGCAGCCACGGGGGCTTTCAGACTGCCAGCAAGCGGCCAGTGCTTGCTCTTCTGTCAGAGCACAGGTGTGTGTGTGTGTGTGTGTGTGTGTGTGTGTGCGCACGCGCGTGCGCGCGGGTAGAAGGAATTGAGACGTGCACACATGGAAGAATGTTCTAGAATCAGGCCAAGGGATAAAGAAATGGTGGCCACTGCTGTTTTTGATGTTACTGAAAATCCTTTTGCCAACACCGTTCCTAGCTTTATGCCTTGGGGAGGAGGCTACCTTTGTTTTAGCTATGAGAAGGTCAGTGTGCCTGTTATCTATTGCCACTAATACCATGCAAATACCATGCCCACGTGGGTGTTTTGTTTTGTCATTGCTCATTTATTTATTTATGGTACCGGGGATTGAACTCAGGGGCACTCGACCATGGAGCCACATCCTCAGCCCTACTTTGTATTTTATTAGAGACAGGGTCTCACTGAGTTGCTAAGTGCCTCGCCATTGCTGAGGCTGACTTTGAACTCACAATCCTCCTGCCTCAGCCTCCTTAACCCCTGGGATTACAGGCATTTGCCATGCACCTGGCTCATTTATTTACTTAAATTATTTTATTTATTTTCAACTACTGGGCCTGATACAATCAGGGATTGCCAGGGATTGGGATCCTTTTGGGGACAGATCCAAAACCAGAGGGAGAACAGGTACTGGCTGCAGGGATGGATGCAGCTGAGTGACAAGGAGCTGGGTGGACTTCCAAGAGCTGAGAGGCCCCTGCTCACAGTCCTCAAGGAACGGGGACTGCAGTCCTGCAGCCACAGGAACTGAACTCTGCCAAGAACTGAATGAGCTCGCTCTTCCCCAGGACCACCACAGGAATGCAGTCTGATCCCTGTCCTCCAAGACCCAGAGCAGAGAGCCCAGCTGAGCCCTGTTGGGGCTTGTGGTGCCAAAACTGTGAGCTTTGCCTTAAGCCACCTGATTGGTGGTGATTTGTTACACAGAAATAGGAAACCAACAGACTCTGGCTCTCTTCTTCAAAGGAGAAAGGCCAAAAAATTCAGAGGGAGCAAACACAAATTACTCTGTCAATTAAATGGCCACACCTGGTATCGATTCCTGGTCTCCCACGTTGGATAGGATGCTGTCTTTTACTCAGCATTGAGCTTTATAATTTTATTTGAAAATGTCACTTTGGTGTTATGTTAATACACTGGCTTCCGGTGAGAAATGCGCTTTCTCATAGGATCCTTAGCCCAGCGACTGGCAGGAGCAACACTCGCTACCTCCTGGTTCTTTGGACTTTTTATTTGACTTTGCAGCTAATTTTTATGCTTCCTGCACATGGGGTGCTATGTTAATATCTGCTGAGCGAGTGACTGAGTTAATAAATGAATAAATAAGAATCCTCAGCAGACTGGTCACTGGGACACCAAGGGTATTGGTAACAGGACAGCACTGCAGAGTGCCCAGGGCAAGGCCAGCTCAGTGGAGCAGAGGCTGCCTGATGTGCAAATGTCCTGGGACACCTCCATCGGGAAGCAGGTGGTCAAGCAGGGGCCAGGGGAGGAGGCAGGAGCACAGCAGCTGTGAGGGAGTGAGGACCGGAAATCACTGTGAACAGACGTTGATGGCCATCCAGGGGCGAGAGACTGAGAATGGGGACGCGACACCTGCTTCCGTCCACTTCTTTAGGTCATCGAAGATGTAAGTTAGTCCTGAATTTTGGTTTGTTGGAAACATACTTTTATTGTCTTCTAAAAAGTTACTCGCTTAGATACTATTACTTAAAAATTAATATAATTACTATTTAAAATACTCCAAAGAGTTTAGAAGTATACAAAAGGGGGGACAGAAAACCTTTAAATCTCTCTGTTCTCATGATGAACTCTAAGTTACACACATAATATTGAAAGGAAAAATGGATCAAACTAAATGCACTGTCTCCCACGTATTAACGTTCTGTTGTCCCTCAGCAGAATATCTTGGGTATGTTTTCCCAGACGTAAAATTCAAATCAGGAATCTGGGATCCGTGGATCTCAGTGGGTGTCCGTGGACAAATGTCAGGAGGCACTTGGATCCTGGAATTCTGGCGCGTTCTCAAACTCTTGGGGGCACAGAGGTGTCAGGACACTCCGTCCCCCCGAAGACAAGAAAGTAAGCAGCCTCGGTCCCACTCAGGACTGTGCTGGCCTAGGCTCTAGCTCTGAGATTTGCACCCGCCTCGGTGTTTATACTGGAGATTAAGAGTACTTATTTAGTCAAACCATAGATAAAATGGCAGCGTGTTTTGTCCCTTTCTTATCTGCTTTTCTGTAATCTGAGCAGGGAGGCCAGGGTCTCCTGGGAGACAGATCCTTTTAGATCTGTCCACTGCTCTGGCCTCGGGCCCATCTCTTTGGTAGTCGGGTTGCTTCTGCCCCATTAGGCAGGAAGGGTTGGGCACCAGGGCCTGGTCCTCACTCACCGGGTCTGGGAGGACTCCTCGCTGTGAGAGCTTTGCCTGCCATGCCCCAGGGCAGCGCCCGCGTGGGACTCCTGTGAATGGCAGGCTCTGGGTGGACCCTCTGCGGGCTCCTCACTCGTGCCCCTGAGCCAGGTTTCGGAGCTTGGTGTGGGGAGGAGAGGGGGCAGCACACCTCCTTGGGAAATGCTGAGTAGAATAATTTGTTAATTAAACTTGGAGGTTTGGCTTTTGTTGGATGATTCACTGGGGACCTGCTGGGGGCAGTGTGTGGGTCTAGATCCAAGGACAGCTAGCTCTAGCAGGGAACCCTCTTTAGAAATGGACCTAGTTCCTGTCCTGGATGCTGGGGGCTGGTGACGTCTGGGAGCCGGTGAAGCAGGCTTGTGACCCAGAGAGCTCTGAGCGTCCGCCTGGTCCCACGGCGCAGCAGAAGCCAGGACGGGAGGCACGGGAGAGTCACCGCAGGAAATGTCTGCAAGGTCACGGAGGAGGGGTTGGGGCAGGGAGAGTCTGCGGATCTCCTCTGTGGAAGGAGAGGGCCGGCAGGGGAGAAGAGGCCTCGGGTCCTGGCTGGCGGCAGGGGGTGGCTCCCAGGTGAACGGTGCCCATCAGAGGAGCCTTGCACTGGGCAGGAAGGTTCCAGCTCTGGATCGGTCACCAGCTGGGCACAGCCCGGGGAACGCGAGGCCCGTGGGGGTGTGCAGTGGCGGGAGGTGTGTGTTCACAGCGCAGGTTCTGCTGCGCGTCTAACTGGACAGGTCCTCTTGAGGGAGGTCTAAGCCTCTCCTCTGGGGACTTGTGTGTCACCTCAGTGGGCAGCAATCACTGCTGCCACCTGGTGGACACCTCCGTCCTGGTAGCGGGACCTGGCTTGGCTAGAGGCACACTGATCTCTTCTGGAAGCAGAAGCTCACCCTGCATTTCACCTCTGCAGTGCCCTGGACCTCAGGACCCTGACCTGGACCTGGTGCCGCCTGTGAACCTGCACGTGTGAGCTGCCGACTTGCTGAACGCTTTACAGCATGGAGTTTGGTTCTATTTAGGACGTGGGCACCGTCTTCATCCCCCACACCTCTCTCACACAGGCCAGACACCTGAAGCACAGGGAAGGGGCATGACTTTCCAATTTCAAGCTCCCAACGCTCAGAGCCCTTGTCACGAGCACGCGGTTTGCATTTGATCAATGAGTGGGGAAAATTTTGAACAGATGCAAACTCTTGGGGTGTAAACCAGAATGCTGGGTGATATGAGTGGAGGTAGTGGGGGGTGGAGGAGGAGCTGGGGTGAGCGAGACCCCAGCAGGATCCAGAGAGGCAGGTGGAGGTCAGACACCAGGGTCAGGTAGGAGCCAGACGTGGGGTGGGGGATGGGGATATAAAATTCGCTGATTCATCAAACACACACTGGCCCAAGGCTTGCTCCAGGCAGCTGTGCTGGGCTCCTGAGCTCATGGGCCTGGATGCACAGAGAAGCCTCGTGTGCAGTGGGGACACAGGCCTAGGGGACAGACAAGCACACTGCTGCCTGCAGAGACCAGGCCACACCTCCCTGGGACATGGCAAAGGGACACCTAGAAGCCTGTGGGCAGGGGAGGGAGAGGCTCTCCACACAGAGGGGACACGTCTGTGGGCACGTGCTGTGGACAGCTCAGCACTGGCTGGATGGACGGGAGTGCAGGGGCCAGGCCAGATGACCGGCTCCTTCAGACACCGTGGGGAGAGGGTCTTCAGTGGGGGAGGCTGGCTGCACCCCAACTTTGCCACGGCAGCTGCTTAGGGACTGGTAGGTTCATGGAGACCGGGTTTGCAGCCAAGTGCGTGCTCCCGAGGGGCTGCTTGGGGACAGAGGCAGCGTCACTCAGGTGGCCATGTGAGAGGGGCTGGCCAGGCCGCGGCCAGATCTGGAGGAGGCCTGGGTTTATAATGGTCCTGGGGCGGTGCCCTGGAGGGCGGAGGAGGATGGGAACCAGAGTCGGGGTGCAGGAGTCCAAGGGGACAAAGGGGTTGCGTGCAGCCGCTGGTGGTGGGAGCAGAGAGGAGGCAGGAAGGGAGCTGGCCTGCCACAAGTCACCACCCGCTTGGTGGCTGCAGAGCAGAGTCAAGGTCCTAGGAGAGGCAGGGCCACGTTCCTCCAGAGGCTCTTGGGGACATACTTGGGGACAGCCCTTGGAGTTCCTTGGATTGTGGACTCATCCCTCCAGACTCTGCTCCGTCTTCACGTTGCCTTCTCTCCTCTGTTTTTCCTGTTTTAAGGCCCCGGGTCCCTGGAGTAGTGGCCCACTCTAACACAGGATGATTGTCTCTCAAGACCTGCAGCTTAACTACACGTTCACAGACCCCCTTTCCAAGTAAGTTTGCATCCTCACACGCGGGGGTTAGAATTCAGGCACTTCTCCTGGGGGACACACATTCGGAGAAGTCCACAAGGACATCCTGGTCAGTTCAGTGAGCGTGCAGATGCGCAAGGCACCTGTGGAATCATGGGGCCATCTCTGATGGCAGCTCCAGAGACACAGGAACCCCTCAAAGACCTCCAGCTCCTTTCCCTCTTCCCAAACCAGCCTTTGTCCCAACCTGTATTGTGATCCCCTGGCTGTGCCCGGGTTGGAGCTACACACATGGAATGCTGCGTGTCCAACACTGGGTAACACGCACTCCACACACACACACACACACACACACACACACACACACACAAGCTCCTTCTAGTAGTGCACCTGGAAACTCGAGATCTGCCTGGAGAGTGCAGAGTCTGTAAGAGGAACGAGTGGAGTGACCATCTTACTACCAAAACACCAGAGGAAGAAAATCGTCTGCTAAGAAGCACTTCACCAGTTAAAATAACAGGAAAAAAAAACCATTAATAATAGCACACACAAGACAAAATAGCTAAGAATGTCCTTCATAACAAATATGAGGGGCCAAATAAATACAACTAACATTGAAGCCAATAAACATTTATATATATTTATAATATGTATGTATATACATACATACATACAAATATATATATATATATATATATATATATATATATATATATATATATATATATATCTGCTACATCTTGTGTAAGAGCCCTAATTGAGGAGATAGCTAAGATGGCGGCTAGCTGAGAGCCATAAAGGTGTTCAAGTATTTTCACCTGATATTCATGCATTTATCTAAGAATCTTTTTATGCCCGTGAACACTGCGTGATGCACCTGTAAGCTCAAGCTGTTAGCACGTGTCCTTCTTAAGGCAAAAAGTATTTAACCAGGTGAGGGTTAGTTAGAGTGTGGTTGGAGTTGGAGAGGTTGTTGGAGCCGGAGAGAGAAGTTAGAAGAAAGAAGAATAAAAGAAATTTTTCATTTCCAGTCTGCCTCAGAACTTTCTCCCGCGGTATCATTGCTGTAAGTGGCAGCAGCCGCAGGCGGCGACAATATTGGAATGTAAAATCCTGTGTTTTAAGGTGAGTCACTTGGGCTGGGGAGATAGCTCAGTTGGTAGAGTGCTTGCCTTGCATGCACAAGGCCCTGGGTTCTAATCCCCAGCACCCACACACACAGAAAATAAATAAATAAAGTGAGTCACTTTCCTAAATGATTCTGGAAGAGTAAGCAGGTGGGAAAACCTAAGAAAACATTTCCAAAGAGGAGAAATGAAGGAGAACTTGCTCCACCAGATTTTATAGCAGGTGGGAAAACTATAGGTCCTGGATGTCACGGATACCTGAAGACACAGGAGAGCCAGGAGCAGGGAAGCGTGCAGTCAATGCTGACTGGTGTTAACACCTGTTACACGAGAGATCACCAACTGATGGGGAGAGGAGAGATTTCTTGAAGACGACTCGTGATTGACAAGACATCAGGAAGAGATAGCCACCTCTAACCTTCCTACATACCAAAACAAACTGTGCATTGATTAGAGCTCTGTTATTTCAAAAAAATAAGAGAGAAGAACCCCTCAGTCTCTGGATGGAGCAAAGACTGACTAAGCTTAAAACCAACAGGAGGCACTGAAAAGGGAAAAGAAGGGGAGATTCAGTGGCACAGAAAATTTTATGTCAACAAAAACAAGTGAAAGAATGAAAGGAAAATTACAGCCAAGAAACAAACTTTTACCCTAATAAACAACATTGAGAAAGGATTTAAAATGTATCAGACCTTAAATTATACTACAGAGCTACAGTAACAAAAACAGCATGGCATTGGCACCAAAATAGGCAAGAAGACCAAGGGAACAGAATAGAAGACACAGAGAAAAACCCACAGTTACCTTGTACTAGACAAAGGTGCCAAAACCACACACTGGAAAAAAGAAAGCCTTTTTAACAACTGATGCTGGGAAAACTGGAAATCCATATGTAATAGAAAGAAAGTCAATCCCTCTCTCTCAACCTGTACAACAATCAACTCTCAGTGGATCAAAGACCTAGGAATTAGACCAGAGACCCTACACCTACCAGAAGAGAGAGTAGGCCCAATGCATCAACATATTGGCTTAGAAACTGACTTTCTGAACAAGACTCCTAAAGCACAAGAAATAAAATAAAAGATCAATAAATGTGATGGCACCAAACCAAAAAGCTTCTTCACTTCAAAGGAAACAATCAAGAGTGTAAAAAGAGAGCCCACAGCATGGGAGAAAATCCTTGCCACCTGTGCCCCAGATAGGGCGTTAATTTCCAAGATATACAAAGAACTAAAACTCTTAACACAAAAACAAAACCCAAATAACCCAAACAACAAATGGGCAAAGGAATTGAATAGACCCTTTTCAAAAGAAGAAATATAAATGATCAAAAATATATTTTAAGGGGCTGGAGTTGTGGCTCAGTGGTACAGCACTCACCTAGCACACGCGCGACCCGGGTTCGATCCTCAGTACCATGTAAAAACAAAGGCATTGTATACAACTAAAACTAAATAAATAAATATTTACAAATATATATATTTTAAAAGTTCAACATCTCTAGCAATTAAAGAAATGCAAATTAAAACTACACGAGATTCCATCTCACTCCAGTCGGAATGACAATTATCAAGAATACAAGTAACAACAAATGTTGGCAAGGAAATGGAGAACAGGGAATGTTCATACGTTGCTGGCAGGACTGCAAATTGGTGCAACCACTCTGGAAAGCAGTATGGAGATTCCTCAAAAATCTAGGAATGGAACCACCATTTGACCCAGTTATCCCACTCTCCGCATATACCCAACTGACTTAAAGTCAGCATACTATAGTGATGTGGCCACTTCAATGTTTATAGAAGCTCAATTCACAATAGCTAGGCTATGGAACCAACCTAGGTGCCCATCAACAGATGAATGGATAAAGAAATTGTGGTATATATACACAATGGAATATTATTCAGCCATAAGGAAGAATGACTTTATGACATTTGCCAGTAAATGGATTAATCTGGAGACTATCATGCTAAGAGAAATAAGCCAATTCCCCCAAACCCAAAAGGTGAATGTTTTCCTTGATATGTAGAAGCTAAACCACAATAAAGGGGGGAGGGGAAGAAGAGAAATTCAGTAGATTAGACAAAGGGGAACAGAAGGAAGGGAGGGTGGATAGAAATAGGAAAAACAGTAAATCTTTTTTTTTTATGTACACATATGAAAATATGTAAGTGAACCCCACCATCATGCCCACCCAAAGAATGGGGTGCTTGTTAGAATAAGATATATCCATGCTTGAATAATTTTATCAAAATGGATTCTACAGCCTGGCGTGGTGGCGCACGCCTGTAATCCCAGCACTTTGGGAGGCTGAGACAGGAGGATCGCGAGTTGAAAGCCAGCCTCAGCAATGGTGAGGCACTTAGCAACTCAGTGAGACCCTGTCTCTAAATAAAATACAAAAAAGGGCTGGGGATGTGGCCCAGTGGTTAAGTGCCCCTGAGTTCAATCCCCGGTACACACACAACACAAAAAAAAAAAAAAAAAAAAAAAAAAATGGATTCTACTGTTATGTGTAATTAAGAATAACCGATAAAATAAAAATTTAAATAATTAAAAATGTTTAATTTGATAAGAATATAAAACAAACACAAATATCAACATTGTTTTTTTAAAAAAAGAGCTTATATTACTCAACAAGAAAAGCTAGACTATTCTATTACATACTCAGACCAAGGAAAAGTTTAGAAAATTCAGAAAGATAAAACACAAATAATCTATAATGTAGACAATCTTATAATGAATCAAAGAAAAGCTAAGTTGAAGAAAAAGACCAAATTCTGCCTCCTGGACTAGTAATTATACCTAGCATTGATGAAGATGGGCTGGGTAAGGTGAGCCACATCTTCATATTTAGTAATGAGAACATAAAATTTCACAATCATTTTAAAAATCAATTTACAATTTGTGTCAAAATCTTAACACATAACATACTTTAAGTGGAAGCAACCCACACAGGTGGGTTCAATATCGCACCAGTGGAAAGTAAATAAAGAACTGGGGAAAATGAAGCAAACGTGCCCAAACCTTGCATTGCTGCACTTCAATTATCTGGTGTTCTCTCCTTTATGGTCTTCTAATTTTCAAAGAATTTGCAATGATTTACTTCAGAAAAGAAATGAAGGAAACAGGATGCTAAGTGCCCCACTGGAAGAAATCCTTGTTGCCCCACTGGAAGAAATCCTTGTTGCCACATTGTAGCAAGACAGGGCACATTAAGATATAAGGTAACCGCCAACACAACTGCTCATCATCAGAAGGAGAGTGACCCCCCCATTGGTCCAGTCAATTGGTCCAGATTGTTAATCTCCAAGTAAATGGAACCTCCCACTCTCTCCGTTTCATTTAGCAAAGGAAGCCACCTCTAGACAGGTTAAGGACTTACTGTCCCACTTCTACTTGACATGACTCAGCTCAGGGAGGACCTCTGCAAGAACAGGAAGCCTGAGCCAGCTGCGTGGAGGGGAGAAGGTGGCAAGACGGTGAACTGGGCAGGAAGGTGGGGCTGGACGGGCCGTCTGCAAGGTGGAGATGGGTGGGCTGGAATCGCAGGAGGATTTTGAGCACTGATGTGCTGTGATCAGAGGTGTCTGGCTGAGTAGAAGCTGCCCCGGGGCATGGAAGGCTGGGAGGGGATTCCTAAGGAAGCTCTGCAGGGGTCCTTACGGGAAGGAGGCATCATGAGCAAGTGGGAGGGACAGATGAGAATGCAGCTCTCAAAGGACGTTTTGTTCCCACTTGTTTTCCCAACAGCTAGGAAAAATAATCAGCCTATATGTGTGTGTGTGTGTGTGTGTGTGTGTGTGTGTGTGTGTGTGTGCATTGGTAGGAAGACACAGAAACCTAGACTGTGATACTGGAAGGCGCTGTGCGAGCCCGGATGTAGGAGGCGATGGTGGAAGACATGGGAAAGGCCACAGTCCAACAATCATTCAGTTAGAAAATCCACCCAACGTTGCCTCCTGCGTGTCTCCAGATATTACCGTAGGTCAGTAATTTTGTATGTGATTCTGTAGACCACCAAAGTATTTTTAAGAACCACTTAAGGTTTTTTCTTACAAATGTGAACATCCTCATTATGTGGACATGAACTTCTTGCCAGGATCACACCAAGGTATTTTCTTTGTTATTCTTATAAGTTAATTTTAGCTTTTTTTCTGTTTTCTAAATACCAAATGTTACATTTTTATGTTTCAAATCGGGTAATATATCTCTTTAAGAGTTCCTTGGTATCGGTGCCAGCTTCCCAGGTGGGACATTAGACTACATCTCTGCGTGATGCCACTATTGAGGGGGAGCTGGGGCAGGGGCACGGAACCTCTCTGCTATTTCTTACAACCACATTTTTTTTTTGTGGGTACCAGGGATTGGACTCAGGGGCACTTGACCACTGAGCCACACCCCAGCCCTATTTTGTATTTTATTTAGAGACAGGGTCTCACTAAGTTGCTTAGCACCTTGCTATATTGCTGAGGCTGGCTTTGAACTCGCGATCCTCCTGTCTCAGCCTCCTGAGCTGCTGGGATTACAGGTGTGCTAAAACCACATATTAAACTACAATCATCTCAAAATAAAAGGCTGTAAGAGAAAGTCTGCATGATTCACATTCCTTCCTGAGCATCGTGTAGCACAGTGTGGGGAGGGAATCTTGAGTTTCCAGAGACCCCCTGGGAACGTCCCATCTGTGTTCCTCACAGAGGAGCCAGGACAGGCAGTGGTCATGGTCGCCATGCTGCTGTGGCCGCAGCTTCATGCTCCTCAGTTCATTTCAAAGTAAGAGCACCTCTAGCTCCAGGCCTCCAGATTACAGGACTGTTGCCGTGGTTTTCCTGTGGCTCCTCTGAGCTCCCTCATGGCCTCCCAGGCCGTGGTTCCCCTGGGGTAGGCCTGCCATCGTTCACAGCAATGGCCCATTCGGAGTGCTCTGCATCCTCCCCCGTCCCTGGCTCTGTCCAAACCACGGGAAGCCTCCTGTTGGCTGGGCGTGGTCCCCTGATTGCTGTCCACAGCTGTATGTGCACAGCCTGGCTGTGTGGACAGTAAGGACAGCAGCAGGGGCGCTTGTGGCCTGGGTGGGGACCATCGGGAAGGCAGGGGGATTAATGGGCAGAGGGGCTTCACTGGAGCCCTCTTTTCCCCGACCCTTCTCTCACTGATCCTGCAGGCCTCAAGGCATCCTGCAGCATGCCCGTGCGGTCTCCTCGGCCCCCCAGGCTCCGCCCCAAGCTTGTTGCAGGGCCAGGTGGTTAGACACCAGCAGCTGAGCCCCGGAGGTGCCCGCATGTTAGCTGGATGAGCCTGGTTTCCTGGGCCTTGATGGTGTTTCCTTCTCCGTGCAGCCACATCCTTCTTCAGCCCTAGGACACGGCCTCCCGCTGGCCTCCCTGGGTCGCCTTGGCCCTTTTCCCCTACATCCTCCATAGACAGCCAGAGCGATTTCTCTACAGAAGAGGGGATCACATCACTCTCTCATGCAGTGCTGAGGACTTCAGGACAAACCTCAGCACGCACCCGTGGCCCCCTCACAGGGCTGTGCACGCCTGCTGGCTGGTGGCCCTCTCTCCGGCTGTGTGCACGAGGCACCTGCACACCCGGCAGCTCAGCTCCACCCAGGGCACCGCGGAGCAGCCACGAGCACCTAGGAGCCCAGGGGATTAGTCCAGCTGGGTCCTTGCCCGTCTCCTGAGTTGTGAGAGTGTCCTGCCTTCCAGCTCCGCCTCCTGCCAAGGTGTCTGGGCGTGCTCTCCGTGGGACGGCAACGGGCCTGGCTTTGGAGTGGACCCCATGGGCCCACCGCTGGGGTAAGTGGAGAAGGCAGACTCACACCTTCACCTGCTGACCCACCAACCTGACCTACTGTAGCAAGAGCAAACGTGGCCACCACAGGTCCCACACAGACTCCTACGTAACACCCACCATCCTCTGCGAGCGCTCAGCTAGTCAGGGGGGACTCCTGAGCCTCGCCACTTCTCCACGCCCTCCTGCACATGGGTGGTGCCCACCTGCAGCAGGTGCAGCAGGAAGTCCCTGCCCAGCAGGAAGTCGAGGCCAGTCATCAAGCTTTTGGAGAGAGCTCCCTGTGAGTGTGGAGAGGACACTAGAGCAGAGCTGAGAACACACTGGAGAAGGCCAGAGCTGGGACCCCATGTCCTGGGGGTGAGCCCCGGCGGGAGTCTGGTGACATCTGGAATCCAGCAGCACCCACTGTAGGGGAGTCAGAACAGGCTCGAAAGAATCTAAAACCAGGTAGATAGTAAAGTTCAGCACGTCCAGATCACTGAGCGTAGAAATCACCCAATCTGGGACTGGGGTGTGGCTCGGTAGAGTGAGTGCTTGCCTTGCACGTGTGAGGCACTGGGTTCCATCCTTAGCACCACATAAAAATAAGCAAATAAAACAAAGGCATTCTGTCCATCTACAACTATAAAACAATTAAAAAGAAATCAACCAATCTAGCCCTTCCCTTTATAACTGAGGAAACTGAGGTTCAGGGAGAACCTGAGACTCCCCTTCCCTCGCACCAGGGAGAGGCGCCAGGCCAGGACTGGGATCCAGGAAAAGACCAATGCCACATGGTGGAGCATGCCCTGTGCTCAGGCCGTGTCCGCAGCTGCTCTGGCCTGCCTTGCTCCTTAGACCCTGATGTACAAACAGCACTGCCTATAGGATTGCTGAGTGCACACACTGCACAACGGTACAGCCAGCATCTGAGGCAGAGTCGGGGAAAAGACCTGAGAGGTCCCATCAGACAGAGTGGTCCCATCTGGAGCAAGGCAGCAGGTGTTAGGTCCACCCTTGGACACTGGAACATAGAAACGGGCACTTGGAAAGGTTGGTAAGGCCTGACTTTGCCCCAGAGGAGACTGGGTCTGGGTGTAAAGGAGGCAGGGAGGAGCCAGACGAGGCCCTGTCCTGAGTTGAGGTTTATTGGTGTTGGTCTGGGGAACCAGTGTCCTCCCTCGAAGGCTGCGGCCACACACAGCATGGCCCGCTGAGTGAGGAGCACAGCGCAGCAGGCCTCTACCACACACAGGCCCTGGGCCCACAGGCAGCACCAGACAGAAGCAGCAGGGTCCAGGCCAGCAGGTGGGTGCAAGCCCCTGGGGAGCTGAAGGCCAGAGGAGGAATTCCCCAGGGGAGGCCAGCGCCCCTGCCAGGTGGTAGGCCCCCCGGGGGCAGGGCATCCTCCTGATCTTTGCAGGAACCCTGTGACGAGGGTGCTGCCACGGTCACACTGCCCGCACACTTCCCAGGGGAAGCAAGGACAGAGGGGACCCTGCGCCCCAGTCCTGGCCAGCCCAGCCGTCCTGCACCACAGTGCCCTCTTCTGGCCATCCAGGGAAGGTTTGTCCTCAGGCCCGTGGTTAGAGTGGGAGCACCTCAGGCTCTGGCTGGGCCGCAGGGAGGGAGCAGGTGGGTCTGGGCGCAGGACCCAGGCCGTGGGCACAGCTGCCCTGCGTAGGCAGGGGGAGGCGGGAGCTCCCAGCAGGGGGTCCTGACGCGGAGACAGCGCTGCAGGGCAGTCTGTAGCAGCGCTCCGCCTGGGAAGGGGTGAGGACCCAGCCTCCCGCAGGCTGCCCCAGGAGCACCTCCGCGTCTGTCCTGGCCAGTGCCCTCTTGTCTTGACAAGGAATCCTTTAGTGTCCAATGTCCACTTCCCCGCAGGTCCGAGCAGCCAGCCTGGGCCCACAGGTCAGGCCTCAGGCTTCCAGAAGCAGATCTCATAGGCATCACTTCAGACGCGGCTCTGATGCTTATTTTCATGAGAGCAGCCCGGTGGCCGCGCAGGTGACGTAGAGGAGGTCGCGAGACACAGGGGCAAAGCCAGAAATCGTCCTCAAGCCACCCGCCAGGCGCCAGGCATAACTCCCACTAGAGCTGGTGCGACTCCTCCCAGAGCTGAAGCATCGCCTGGGGTTGCCTTTGCCAACAAGGTTCTATTCTCTTGTTGCTTAAAAATACAGTACAGGAGTGTCACGAAATGTTTTTATAAACACTGTGTGTGTGTGTGTGTGTGTGTGTGGTGCTGGGGAGAGGACCCAGGGCACTGTGCAGGCCAGGCCAGCACTCACCACAGAGCCACACCTGAGTGGCCATACCACAGTCCATCCTGTGGCTGGTCTGTCGTATTTATGGTCTTTGCTGGACATGTGGGTGTTTTCTCCAGCTCACTGTTGTTGACCCCACGTGATGGTCTGATCTGGAAGGTCTCTCGGGGGTCTGTTGGTTCCACAGAACAGTGATGTCCCAAAGTGTAGCTCTGAGGACAGGACTGGCTCACGAGGTCTCTGACCTCATCGGTGGGCTCAAACATTTGGTGAATTAATAATTTGAATGGATCAGTGGGAGGTGGAGCCTTGTTAGAGGAAGCAGGTCACTGGACGTGTGACCGCCAAGGTCCACCTTGCCCTGGTCACTGCCTCCCTCCCTCTCTCCTCGGCACGAGCCAGCTGCTTTCCTCCACCACAGGGCTCGCCTCAGGCCGGCAGCAAAGGCACCAGGAGACCACAGACTGATCCCCTGAAATCAGGAGCCAAATGACCTTTTCGTCCTCCAAGTCATTCTCGTCAGGTGTCGTGGTCACTGTGATGCAAGGCTGACTAACAAACGATGCTCTTAGGAAGAGCCTGTGAGTGAATTTGGTCCCTGGGATGGAGTCCTGGGAGAGCCATCTGGAGGCGGAAGGAGCCACATGGTCCCAGAGGTCCTGCCTGGTGATGAGCAGCCGCAACGTCACCTCCGCAGGTGTGAATGTGCCCAGTCTCCTGCTGCACTCCAGCAGTGGGTGGGTGGGTGGCAGACTTTTTTTGGCATTTTGTTTGGCTGCTGAGGCCGCTGAACATCGCCTGCAGGTTTGGCTGGAGTCTCGGAAGGGCCCGCCGACTGGCAGCTCTTTTCTCTGCCCACGGAACCCACAATTCCAGAAATAAGACCAGAGAGGGGGAAATGGGGCCAAATAGCCCTTTGATTCTTTATAAAGATGAAGGGGGAGGAGGCAGCGTCCCGGGAGAGCCAGATGGGGCTGCGAGCTGAATTAGGGACTCAGCAACACCCTCTCCTCGTCCCAGCCAAGCTCCTTGGACTGACGGCCAGATGGCCTGCAGGGACAGGCTTTTCTGGAAATGGGTGCTGCCTGGATCTAGCACGGAGAGCAGGGTGGGCGGAGGTGTCCCTCTATAGCCATCATCTGGTCCCCTGAAGGAGAAAGGGGGCGTGAGCTGAGGGTCCTGTTTCTTTTCTGAAATGCACCAGTTGGAGCACAAGGTGCCTCTCTGCTGCCCTTGTTGGTCACCTGTGTTAGATTCTGGGCAGGGAGGCCACACCTCCCAGGTATGAGGCCACACCTCCCAGGTGCCTCAGGCTGACCAGCTCTGCTGGCCAGCCCCTCAGGTGCCCGACTGGACCAATTGCGACACACGCCCCCCCACCCTTGACCTCTGGCAGCCTATGGAATTGGAGTCCCCTCTGGGGGGTCCCTTTGACCACCAGTTAGCACTTAAGCCTGCTCCGGACTGAAACCATGCCTTGTTCTTCCTTTTCCCTTGTCCTTCTCTTCCCTGCCCTTCCACGCCGCCCATTCCCTACCCTTCCACGTGGCACCCTCATAAACCCCTTTTCTACAAGGCGTTCCCAGCGTGGCTTTTTCCAATAACCTGTGTTTTTCTCTTAGTAGTGTTAAATTCCTTCTATCAGGATCGACCAGCAAAAGGGATTCATTAAAGATCTCTTTAAAAATTGTCTGTACCTTTTCTTCTTATTTAACACGTTTTGAATTTTGGAAGTTTTAAATGATAATTTGGCCAACTTTACCATTTTTTAATGTCACATCCATCCTGAGAATCAGCCACCGTCATCATTGTCTCCCAGGGGTTTGAGTGAGCGGTTGGTGCCCCACGCTCTGGGGACACCTGCATGGGCATTATCACAGGTCCTCCCAGCAGCCCTGTGTGGAAGCCACTGGTGTCCCCCAGCGATGGCAGTGATCTGAAGAACACACAGAGGCAGAGGCAGGTGGGCTCCGAATGCCACCCTGATAGCTGTGTCACCCAGGAGTCAGGAGCAGTGTCTCGGCCTCACACTCCAGAGCCCAGCATTTGGGAAATGAAAATGTTCATTTTTCTGGGCTCTTAATTACTCTGCCGGGAAGGGAGCACGTTACTGCTGATAATGTTTTTATTGTTTTTTTTTTTTTTTTTTTTTTGCAGGAATGATACAGACTCCAATTGAGGAATGATAAAAAGCTACAGGACAGGCTGTGACTCATTTTAATGCTCTGTTTTGAGAGACATCAAAGGCCACCTCAGATTTATCTGTCTGCCTCGAGACACAGCTGTTCCCAGAAAACATTCTCATGCTAGGTCCAGTTGGTGTCCCTCCCCCACTTCATGACGGGGTTCAGTTACGGAAGTCGATTGTGCTCATTGAAATGGCTCAGAAACTACAGCCAGGCACAGAACGTCCTGCTCCTGGCCACTGCCCTCTCTCCCATCAACCTTTACAATAGTGATACTTAAATGACAGCGAGTCCTTAATGCATAACGAACAACCCAAACAACAGTACTTAAGTAATCAGCACTTAAAGGACAAGAAGTGCCATCTCTCACGGAGCGCTGGCCCTGTGCCAGGAACGCGGTGGGACTCGGTCAGCCCTCAACACGACTGGTGCGTTTCCTGGTTTACAGGTGGGGAAACTGAGGCACTGGAAGTTCATAAGGTACCTAAGGATCCATGGTTAGTGCTCGCCAGGGCTGGAAGTTCAGCCCAGTGCCCTGCTCCAGGGCCTGGCTCTCATCTATTCTGTGAACCCCTGCAGGCAAAAGGGACGCCCCACGAGTACTCTTTGCTTAAATGAGCATGTACAGAGGTGAGGGAACTGGAGCTTCGACCACCACCTTCTCGTTTTCTTCTTTCCTTTAATGGAAAAATGACTTGCTTTACTTCACGATGCATCTAGACGTCTTTCCAGATACAAACACACACATTAAGTACATCTTTTATTGATTGATTGGCTGGTTGATATTTTCATGGATTTTTTTTTTTTTTTTCCCAAGTTCACAGAAGCAGTTTTTATCTGTGGCAAAGAGAAGTCTGGCTGAAACGATGGCTGTCTCCAGCAGAAAACTCAGCTCTTGGTGGCGCCATCTTCTCTTGATTTTGCTTCTCTTTGGTCAGGAAAGAGCATTCAGATGGGACTGTCCCCAGCTGGGCAGGGTCAGTCTAGACCTTTGACAACTTGTGCAGCATGAGTGAGAGTCAGATTTCATAGTGAGAGCCACTGAGACTGGGGGTTGTCTTCCCTGAGCCGTGACCTGACTTATCCTGTCTACTGCATGCGTCAGAATCAGAAATGGGCTGCTGCTGTAGCAAGAGCCTTAAAAGACCTGGTGTTGGCCTTGGGGCAGGCATGGTCATCAAGGTGACAGATGCCAGAGACTGCCCTGATGGCTTGAGGGGCAGGCCTTGCACCCAGTGAGTTTAGATCTGTTGGGAAAGACATAAAACACAGACCCCGAGAAGCCTGTGTTTGGTTATTACCCGCACCTTGGTGATTTGCCAACAGAAAAGGAAGGGATTGGAGGAGCCCCAGAGTTCGAGGCCTTGCTGGTTGGATCAGCCCATACTTCTTCACCAGAAGCTCAAGAATTGGTCAGGAGGGCCTTGGGACGACCACCCCCAGCCAGTCCTCATGGAGGGACGCTCCACATAAACCCCAGTGAAGTCTCCGAGGAACGAGTCTCAGAGTGGAGGTTCCCGGTGACACTGACGCACTCGAGAGAGAAGGACCTGGGATGAGACAGCGAGAAGAGAACCACCTGGAAGAGCGCTGGCCCCGTAGGGGACCCTGCCCCCGACGCCTGGGATTCAGAACCAGGTGCGTCTGCACCTCCCAACGTCCTCCTCTCCAGGTGGGCACTGCTTGCTGCCCTCCTGTCCCTGTCCTGCTGTCTGCCTTGGGTGTCGTGGTTCCTTGGTCTTCAAGTCAAAAGGAGGCAGAAACATCCTCAGCACGTCCCTGCAGAGCAGAGCCGGGAAGGTTCCAGAAATCAGAAAGAGACAGTCCAGTCTTGCCCAGCGGCCGGGCCACCCAGGCCTGGGGTGCTTCCCTGCACTGGGGGTGGCTCCCCACGCCTTGAGCTCACGCTCTCTGCTTGCCTGAGCTTGAGCTGGCTGTTCCACCATGCACAACCGAGAGTCCTGGTTGACAGAGGGAAGCCAGGATTCTTGAGACGCGTCATCCCGATCTTGTGATTTGTGGGAAATCGAGCAGATTCCACTTGAAAAGCATGCTGGGGAGAAGGCTGTCCTGCTCAACTGTGGGTTCATAACAAAGCACCCCCAAAAGCATCAGCCACTTTGCCATCTCTCACAGCCTCTAGGGATCAGGACCTGGAAGGACACAGCAGGTGCCTCTGTGGGTGGTGGACGGGCTGGACCAGTGCAGCGAGCTGGGCCACCCTCTCCTGCAGAAGGGCTGGCTGGGCTTCCTCACAGTGGCCGCCTCAGCACAGCTGGAGGCCTGGCAGGGCGGCTTTGAGCTGCCGCACTCCCGACGTCTCTTCTGACTTAGTCTCCAAGGCCTGTGACACCACTTGGACCACGCTTTGTTGGCTGCGAGTGAATCCCATGCCTTCCCAGGTCCAAGGGGGAAGAAAATTAGATCCTCACTCTGTGTAGTGGAGTGGCTGGGTTCCCGCAGGCTGTGTGTGCCCCAAATTTGCACTGGAAAGGTAATTCCCAAATGTCCATGCTGATGATGGTTGGTGGCAAGGCCTTGGGGAGGTAATTAGGGTTAGATGAGGTCAAAAGGGCGGGGCCCCTGGATGGCACTAGTGGCTCTAGAAGACAAGGAAGAAAAACCCAAGCTGAAATGCTTGCTCTGTCTCATCTTGTGATGCCTCCACGCCATGACCCAACAGAAAAGCCCTCCCCAGACACCGGCAGAGGCTGGCACCACACTCCCGGGCTTCCCAGTCTCCAGAACTGATAGCCAAATAAATTTCTATTCTGCATACGTCACCCAGTCTCAAGTGTTCTGTTACAGCCACGAAAGCCAAGCTGAGACAGTGTGTGAAAATCCCATCCTGCACCGAGGGGACCCTGGCAGGGGAGGGAGGAGGGCTGCTCAGGGCAGCAGGAAGGGGAGGGAGGAAGGCAATGGGAGCCTGAGAGTGAGGGCTGTCCAGCAAGGCCAGGCTCCAAATCCAAGATGGTGCTCACTGTGCGGCTGAGCGCCCGCCCTCATCTGGTGTCAGAGCTGTAGGGAGAAGAAAGCTACACGTGAGTGAGTGAGGGGAAGGCCACACCAGGGCCAGGAGGCGTCACAGGATGCAACGTCGCTGGACTCCTGGCCAGCAGCCTTGAGGGGCTCATGGTCAACAACCTTAGGCAGGAGCCAGGGACAGTGTCCATGAAGGAGACAGTGACACTCGAAGGAAGCATCTTCGGGTGCCTGAGAGACAGAGGGTGTTGGCAGGCCTCACAGAGCCATTTTGTACGGTCAGCTCTGTGCAGAAGTTAGAAATCTTGAGTTAGTGAAGGGGAGCTGGAGAGGCCCTGCGGAGGCCGGAACCTCAGGTACAAGCAGGCTGGGTGGGTCGCGGACTCCCTGCCTTCTTGTACTGCTATGAACGGAGTCCACTCAGCCGATGGCTGGGCGCTCGCAGGGACACAGGCCCAGTCTAAGCCTGTCAGACAAAGTCCCAGGTCCTCAGACAGCCCCTCTGAGCCCCTGGCTGTTCTTGTTGGAGCAGAGGTCCGATTTTCATCATCATTTAAAAACGCAGGCCCTAAACCATCTCCCATGTCCCTAATGCTGGTGAGACCTAAAGAATCAAGAGTCACACCAAAGACAAACATTGTGTCAAGTGAGGAACCGTCCAGCGTCCGAAGCAGGTTTGTGCTATTGGATCCTTGAGACCAACTAGTAAAGGAGGATGGGACACCCCCCCCCCCACACACACACCGACCACCGTGGCTGCAGCAGGTGACTTCCGAAGTCTCACCTGTTAGCTGAAGAACCCTGAGAACGTGACTCCGGACTCCAGGCTGGGGGCTTGGCTTAGTCAGTGTGGGTGTTGCTGTGACCACAACTCCCCACGCGAACAACTTAGAGGAAGAGATGTATATTTTGGCTCACAGCTTCAGAGGTCAGGTTCATGGCCAGTCGACACCATTGCTCTGGGCCAGAGCTGAGGCAGGACGTCAGGGTGGAGAGGCCTGGAGGATGAAGCAGCTCAGCGCGGGAGCGCCGGGAAGCAGTCAGAGAACAAGACACCACGGACAAAATATAAACAAGGCACACTCCCAGTGACCCACCTCCTCCAGCCACACCGCCCTGTCTACACTTACCACCCAGGTAATCCACCAACGTGGATTAATCCACTGACTAGGTTGTAGCTGTCATGATTGAAGGGCAAAAATCACACCGGAGACAACCGTGCAGCCAAGAGATTTAGTCACCAGCCTTTATGGCTGGTCGGAGGTAGAAGAAGTACGGGGAGAGAGGAGTCAGGGAGAGGGGAGTGGGCAAGCTCTGGATGGAGGGTCGGTGCCTGGTCGTGCGGGCTGTGGTCTCTGGAGCTGTCGGCTGGGGCAGCTGCCGTCAGGCTGGACACGGTGAGTGGAGCTCTTGCAGCAGCTGCTTTCTCTCAGCAGGGAGGAGCTGTTGTGTCTGAGCTCCGGGCAGGCAGGAGCTTTAAATAGGGATTTCTGGTGGGGGCGTGTACCAGAGCGACCTTTAACACTATTGGCTCTTTTCCCAGGGAATAGGGCGACCTTTAAGCCTATTGGCTCCTTCCCCGGGGAAAAATGAAACCAGGTTGCTCCTAATGGTGTAGTGACTCAAACTCCAACACAGGTCAGCATGCAGTGATCTCTTTATTATATCTCGCTAAGCCTTTTATACATTCACAAAGAAGGCAATTAGCCAACAGCAAACATTCACAGACAAAGAAGGCAAATAGCCAGTAGCAATGACGAATACAAATTTGGGAATCTGCAAACAGCCAGATAAACTTTCCCTTAAGGTATCTTAAACTAGTTAGGGCTAGAACATTTCGAGCTCCACTCCTTTTCAATACCAGAGAGACATCCTTGTTTGCAAGCTATGTTTCTTCTCTATCTGTTCCATTCCTCTTGGCAGAATGTCCTGTTTGCAGACACGTCTCACCGAAGGGGCAACAAGCCCCTTGTTTGCAAGAACGCTTGCAGCCATTACTTCTGATTCTCTACAAATGGAAATTTCCATGGGGGAGGTGGCCTGTCAGCCCACGCCTATCTATCAATGATCTAGTCCTTTCACCTCTGAACTTCCTTGGGTTGTCTCCCACATGTGCTTGTGGGGACACCCCCCATCTAGACCATGACAGGTCCCTAAGGGCTGAGAGGCTGAACAAGGACAAGGAGCCTGCTTCTCCAGCTGGTGGGTCAAGACATGGATCACAAAAAGCAAGGCTTGGAGCCCCTCACTCTGGGAGCACCCCTCCTCTATTATGATTTTCATCCCAGCAGGGAAGTTTTGGAAGTAAACTAGGATGGGCAAGAGAGGAGCAAGAGCCATGGCCAAGGCCTAGTCCCCACCACACCTCTTCCCCCTGCCCCAATACAGTGGCTGCTCTGGGACGCCTCACCCCTTCTCTGCAGCCTGGGGCTGAGCATGAGGGACAAGAGTGTGTCCCTCAGCACGCACGTCCTGGTCACTGTGGACACACACAGACTTCTGGACCCCAAGTGTTGCTCATCTGACCACCTCCCTCCATGTTGGTGGCTTTGTCCATCACAGCAAGGAAACATTCGATGCCACGAAGCAACGTGTTCCCGGCCTGGGCACCGAGCATCCTGGGCCTTGGGACACCAGATAGGAGCAGGGAAATGAGTTCTGAGGGCAGGTTCCGGCTTTGCAAGAGAATCAGAAGCCACAGAGACAGCAGCACCTGTCACATGGCTCTGTGATCGTGTCCCTGGGAGGCCCATTTGCTTTAGAAAGAAGAGCAATCATGTCTAGTCTGTGGGCTTTTTGTTTTGTTTTTTGATTTTTGTTTGGTACCAGGGATTGAACCCAGGGGTACTTTACCACTGAGCCACATTCCCAGCACTTTTTATTATTTATTTATTTATTTTTATTTATTTTATTTATTTATTTATTTATTTATTTATTTATTTTTTTTTTGTGGTACCAGGGATTGAACTCAGGGGCACTCGACCACTGGGCCACATCCCCAGCCCTTTTTTGTATTTTATTAGAGACAGGGTCTCACTGAGTTGCTAAGTGCCTCGCCATTGCTGAGGCTGGCTTTGAACTCGCGATCCTCCTGCCTCATTATTTTTTATTTTGAGACAGAGTCTCACTAAGTTGCTTAGAGTCTCACTGAGTTACTGAGGCTGGCATTGCAATCCTCCTGCCTTAGCCTCTCGAGTGGCTGGGATTACAGGTGTGCACCCCAGCACCTGGCTAGCAGCTTGTGCCACTGATATGAGTTCTTTACCTTTTTCATTTAGCCCCCACTGTATTTAATGGGAAAACAAAATCGGGGGTAGGAGAGGAAAAAGAAAAATAGGGGAGACAAGCAAGATGGGTGGGCAGGGAGTGAAATGGGCACCTCTGTCACCCATGGCTCCTCCAGCTGCTGCCCAAGGAAACGATTTTATAAGTTGGACAGATGAAGAGAGGGAAGGATGGAACCACGTGTGACCCATGAGGAGGAGGAATGGGGTCCCCAACAGTAGGAAAGGGAGTCACTCAGGCCTCTTCCTTCACCTTCCGGGCAAAACCACTGTGAGCTCCCATCTTTTGTGTGCTTCTCCTTGCATGTCTAACCTAGGACGAGAATGCCGTGGATGCTTTAAAAACAGCTTGCCTGTAATCCCAGCAGCTCTGGAGGCTGAGGCAGGAGGATCATGAGTCCAAAGCCAGCCTCAGCAACTTAGCCAGGCCTTAAGCAACTTAGTAATACCCTGTCTCTAAGTCAAATGTAAAGAAGGGCTGGGGATGTGGACCGGTGGTTAAGCACCCCTGGGTTCAATTCCCAGTATATATATAAAGCCACCTACACCTACCCTAAGCCTGGAGAGTGACTTGGATCTGAGTCTGTGGGGACCCTCAGCTGAGACCCAAGTCCCAGCAGTCAGGCTGAGGGCCAGGGTTTAGGAATTTGGGCATCAGGCCTCTCTATGGCCTCCTCTGGGCCACCGTGAAGGAGGGCTGAGGACCCCTGCACTCCACGGAGGCTGCCCACCCGGAGCCCACTCCCGGCTCCCAGCCAGGACCAACAGGTGGCCTCTGTGGGGAAGAGGCAGGCGGCAGAGGTGTGGCCTCGAGTCTGTCCCCCACCCCCAGCCCCTCTTGTCTCCGCAGGTCCCTCTGAGCGTGGCCGTGTCGTGGATGGAGCTCTGACCCCAGTCATCTGAACAAGATGAAGCCCACCACCTAGAAGTGCCTTGGTGGCAGTGGACATGCTCACACGGCCCACAACAGCCGCGGGACCGGAAGGCCCACACACGCTGGTCCTGGAGGCACCCTGACTCAGCCGCAGCAGGGCACCTTCCACCCACTGTGCAGGCCCACACACCGAGCCCTCACGTGCCACCTTCTCGCACTGGAATCCTCTGCCACCCCTGTGTGCTGGGGTTGTTGGGTCCATTGTGCAGATGAGAAACTGAGGCCCAGAAAGTCCGAATAAGCTGCCTAATAAGGACAAGCTGGTTAGTGGCAGAGCTCAGATACACACAGGTGTGAAGTGGAGCCCATGGCTGCCCAGTGCGGCCCGCTGACTTCCTACGCTCTTTTTTGCCTTTGCTGCCCTCTGCCTCCTCTCCTTGGTTCACAGGAGGCATTGGGACACTGCGAGTGATTGTCCAGGTTGTGCACTGCACAACTCCAGGTGGTGGTGTTGTTTCACCGCTGGGGTCACCTCCCCCTCCACTGCAGCCTTGCTGTAGGTGCGGGTGCACCCCCTTTCACTTCCTAACAATGCCTTGTGGTGTAAAGAGGTTCTTATTTGTAATATAGTTTAATTAACTAGTTATTATTTTGTGCTGCGAGACCAATGCTTTCTGCCTCCTGTATAATAAGAAACCTTGAGCCAGGCATAGTGGGCCACAACTGTCATCCCAGAGACATGGGAGGCTGAAGCAAGAAGATGGAAGTTCAAGGCCAGCCTGGGTGACTCAGTGAGACCCTGTCTCAAAATAAAAATAAAAAGGGCTGGGCATGTAGCTCAGTGGTAGAGCACCCTTCAGTTCAATCCCTGGTACTGCGGGTTGGGGGCCGGGAGCCTTGGATCATTCTCCAAAGTCATAAAGATGTGCTCTCTTGTTTTCTTCTAAAAGTCTCATATTAGGTTCCATGTGCAGACCTGGAGGTATCTGGGGCTGATCCTGTGGGTATGGTGTGAGGCAGGGGTTGGGTGGAGAGCCGGTGGGGCCAGCAACGTGTATTAAAGGTACGTCAGCCCTCAATGACCTTGCTCAACACGTCACCTCCGTCACGCATCGAGTGACCATCTGCGGGCGCTGTGCCTCTGATCTTGTTATTCTCCTTCTGTCTGTCTGTCTTCCTTTCTACACATCAGTGTGGTCCTCTCTTGGGTCCCAGGACCCCCTGTGGACCCCCACACGTGCAGGTGGTTGGTGTCCTTGGACAGTCGCGCAGCGTTCACAGGTGACCTACATACATGCTCCTGTGTGCCTGGACCACCTCTGGATTTACTATGACGCCTGATACAATGGAAATGCCATGTAACCCATTGTCCCACAGTGTCCTTTAGGGTCTGGTGACAGGAAATGAGTCTAAGCATGCTGAGCACAGATGCAAGTTTCCCCAGATCCTCTCGATCTGCAGTTGGCGGGTCTGCGGTGTGCAGCGGGCAGACGCTGGAGGCCAGCCCCACTGCCTTCAGCTCTCAGGGTCGAGCAGGGCCTGGGGGCCGGCAGTTTGGTCTCCCACCTTGCTCCTCAGGAGGGCCATGGCTGCTGTGGGTGAGGGCCAGGCCTGGCAGGGACTCACAAAGCATGCTCTGGAGACCTAGTGGACATTAAGGAAGAGGCAGATTTGAGCGGATTAGCATGTGCACAGGCTGGCCTTGGTCACGGTGCAAAGAACACGGGTGGGTTAGAGGAGCTGAGAGGCCATCGTGACATTCCATGGCTGATGTGACCATTGTCAGGCAGAGCCAGTGCTCCCAGGAGCCGAGAGCGTCACCCCTATAGCACCCCAAGCTCCCTGGTCTCTGTCCCAGCTGCCCTTTCCCCTTCTCAGGCCCTCATTCCTCCCACACGTTCCTTCTTGCCACTGGGCCTTTGCATGTGCCGTTCACCTGTCTGGTTCTGTACCCTGCCCTTGGCCTAGTCCGCTGCTCTCACCCTCCACACTTTGGCCCAGATGGATTTTCTTTTGTGTGCTGGGAATCGAACCTGGGGCCTCACACCTGCTGGTGAGGCCCTCTACACTCAGCTCTATCCACAGCCCTTTTTATTTTGTTTTGAAACAGGGCCTCGCGAAGTTGCCCAGGCTGGCCTTGAACTTGCCCTCCTCCTGCTGCGGGCTCCTGAATAGCTAGGAGTGCAGGCGCGTGCCACTGCACCTGGCTCCAGACACTGTTCCACCAAAGCCTTCCTTGGGCCGGTGGGTACGATGACAATCACGGCAGGAGCAAACACAGCCAGTGTTCACCCACCACCACAGTGCCCGGTCTACCCCAGACGTGGGAACAGCACTCAGCAAGCCAGGGGGTCCTTGCTGAGCTGGGCACACACCCGTGGGAGGGAGCCCGCAGGGAGGAACGGACAATGCAGCGATGCCGGCGGGTCCTCGGAAGAGACCTTAACCCCACTGTCAGTGCCGCTGGGACTTGGAGCAAGTGACTTCACTTCTCTGAGGTGGGACTTCTTCCCTGCCTGTAACAGGTTCATTTGAAGCTGTCCCTCCCTCTTTTGACAAGACAGAAGCCCTTCCTAGGTCTAAGATGCTGCGGGAGGATGAAGTCCATTGCCACGTTCTGAGAAGGGGAAAGGAGCCCACCCCAGAGGTCGGGGAGACCTGGCCCCCCAGGGTTCCATCCCCCCCACTCTAACCCCTTTTCCTGCTGCACAAACTCTTCCCGCCCTGAAACCCTCAAAGAGAAAGCGTTGAGGTAATAAGGAGCCCCCGTCTTCCTCAGTGCCAGCTTTGAGTGAACCCCATCTCTTCCACCAACCGCGGTCCCGAGGTTTCAGTGGAGTAGTGAGAACGGGGACGTGTGATCCCGCGGCCTGTGACAGCTCGTGCTGGAGAAACGGGGAGCACATGTCCGCGTGTTTTAAAGAATCACGTGTGTGACTCAGGTGCCACTAGCTGAGCGCCAGCCTCCAGCTCCTCATCCCCTAGCTCCTAACTCGCTCCTCTTGCCACCCTGTCTGACTGGGGCGGGATGGGGGTGATGCTGTGGTCACGCCACTCCCCAGGACTCTGGGAACCGCGGCGCGCCGAGCAGACACAGCCCTGACCTCGCCATGCTCCGAGCTCACGGGCCACCTGGTGACCAGGATTTGATGCCAGCGTCCTCCCTGCAGGGACCTCGCTCAGCTCCCGTCAGACTGGGCCAGGGGAGAAGCGGGCCGCAGGCGCCTTTGCTTTCCTCCCAGAGACGGAACAGCTTGGCTGCTGAGCATGTGGCTTTATTATTCTGTTTTGTGCTGCCCTGGGTGTTTTAAGATGTTCTTTGAAGGGAAAAATAATTCTAAGAAAGAACTTTTTGGTATCGAAAACGCTAGGGTTTTCATCATGTGATGAAGCATGAAAACATAAAAGGAAAAAAAATCCTGATTTTTTGGTCTCCATTTTTAGTGTTTTCCGGCTTCTCCAAGGAGAGGCTGACAGCACATGTAGGCTCAGACGTAGATTTGCTGGTGCTCAGCCATGATCAGCAGCTGCGCCCACCGACAGCTTGATTCTTGGAAAAGCTCATCAGAAAGAGGCCGAGGCCGGGGCTGGGGTGCAGCTCAGGGTAGCGTGCTCGCCCAGCGGGAACGAGGTGCCGGCCCCTCCCCAGCACTGCAAACAAAGCAGGTGGTGGGCCCCCCCGCCAGATGCCAAGGGTAGGGGCTTCAGGAGAGCCCTTCCCGCAGGCCACCTCCCACTGCACGGTCCCCCCTCCCCTGCTGACCATCTGGGTCCTTCGGAACCTGGCCTCACCAAAGATCTGCAGCAAGTTGACTTCTGGGCCACCCTGGGAAAACAACCCCGTCCCTCAGAGCCCAGAGAGGAAGCTGTCATCTCCACCCTGCTGAGGGGGCAGGCAGGGCCGTGGTGGCCCATGTGACTGTCACTTGATTTAGTGATATCTTTCCTTGCTACATAACCCCCAAGAGAATAAACAAGCTCTTTTTCACAGCAGGCAGTTCTCCAGTGGACACCCGTTGGCTTAATTCCGTTCAGTTCTGACACTGTCCACCTGGAATTTGGAGTCAAGTCCCACAGGTGAAGAAGGGCGCAGTCCCAGCTCTCAGGAGAAGACTTACCTCAGACACAAACTGCGTCACCTGATGTGTCTGATGGGCCAGTGTACACCAGGTCCCCCCACTCCCTCCTTGAGTTTTCTGTAGCAGCTCACAGAACTAAGGAAATGCATTTACCAGTTTATCAGGAATGACATTACGGAGGACACAGTGAACACCAGACAGAGAGCAAGAGGGAGCATCCGTGTCCTGCTGGTTGGATCGTCCTCCCAGCCCTCAGCAACTGGAAGCTCCCAAGGCTGGTCAGAGTGACACAAAAGCTGACTAAAACACCAGCCTCATAAATCCCTGTTTATGATTACATAGAGTCCACCGGTCGTGTTCCTCTGGGGAACTCGGACTTATCCAACCCCAGCTTAGTGACCTGAGCACTTCAATGCACGTAAGGGTGGAACTGGCCTGGTAAAGTCCCCTGTGACGACCCAGCAGGACGGGGGACGCCAGTCTGCAGTCCCCCTGGAATGAGCTTGTTATAATGGAGGACGGAGCAAATTCCTGTAGAAAAGGAGAACTCTGTTATCAGGAAGTGGGGGATGCTTACAGGCCCACGGAATGGATTCTGTCTATTGTGGTGTCTTCCGTGGGCACTGTGAGCACAGCTGCCACAGGACCGTCACCAGAAGAGGACAATAGTGGATCCCAAGCAGGACACCAGAGAGCCCCCGGTAGAAGGCGCTGAGTCTCAGAGAGGCAGCAGTGGGCTGGGTCCTCACTGAGAAGGGCCCGAGGTCATTTTGATGCCCAGTTGCCTGGTGAGTGAAAACGGGCCACGCCCTCCACAGCGGAGATCAACCTCACGTTCTCCACCAGCAGCCCTGACGGGAGGGGCCTTGGGCTTACCAGAGGACATGGCTCAGCCCTCCACGAGAAATGCACATCTGTCAAACAAGTGGATTTTTATTCTGATTGAAAGGCCCAACTTTACCTTCTTACCTGACTCTGTGTTCCTTGGCATATGTGGCTCTGGGACCCTGGGCCGGCCATGTGCATGGTACAGTGACGTGTGACACATGGGTCTCTGCTCACAGTCCATGCCAAATGTGCTGGGAGAGGAGGCTGTGAACACTCGGCTGTGATGAGACCTTGGTCTTCATGCTGTGCTCTGTGGACCGCGGAGACCTCATGCCCCTGATGGGGTCTCCAGGGGGAGATGCAGGGCTCCCTGACCTGCAGCAGGGGCACGCCCCACCCCACACGTGCTCAGCAGCAGCCCAGGACACGCTTCGACATATTCACTGCCTGCCCCCAAAGATGGTCCTGGGCAAGTGACTTCTTGGGGAAGGACATGTGCCGAATGGCATCCTTCCTGTGGCTGGAAGCCGTAGCTCTCCCAACCTGTCACCAAAGGCCTGGACCAGACATCGCAAACTAGAATGGCAGATTCAAATACGTGCTGCCCATTGGCTTTTCATCTCGCTGTCTTCAATTTCCACAGTCAAAGCACTAGACACCTCATAGGCTGCAGACCATGGTGACTAATCACATCCCCAGAAAACCGCCTCAGGGAAGTGGGAAGAATGAAGGCGCCCCTCCCCTGTGCTGCGGGCTCTGGGACCCCGCCTTCGCTCCTCGCATCCTGTGACTCACGGGGACTTGCACTCCCAGGCACAAAGATCCCCCACAGGGAGCGCGTGTGGCCCGTGCCAGGCATTCTTCCCTGTCAGGAGACGGCTCCCCACACCTCCTTAAAAACACGCCGGGGCGAGCTCGGGAGATTTGCTCATCTCTGGACTTGAGAGTCTCAACAGATCCCTGAAAGGCCGCCCCAGCACCTGTCCTGAGCCCAAGCCACTCTGCAGAGTGGGTGACGTCTTCACAGCAGCCTCCCAGCCTCAGGCTTAGAGATTTCCAAGGGCTGGGGCTCTGGCTGCTGGAGGTCCTGGCCTCCCATTCTTGCCAAGGGCCCAGGAGCGGGTCTCTTGCCAGAGTCGCTGGGCGGAACCCCACACCCTCTGACCACACTGAAGCCGAGTTCCCTGGTTATCAGAGGGTTGCAGAGAGCCCAAGAGTTTGTATCTTTACACGAGTTAAATCAACACATCCTCTTCTCTCTTCTTCTTTTCCTATTTACATATTTTTCCATTAGGATCTAAGCTTTCTGAGAGCAAGCACACGGACCACCTCTCCCACCTCCAGGAGTGCAGCCTGGCACACGATAAAGATTCAGTACATACATGTTGTGTCGATTGACTTTTCAAAGTTGATTATTGAAATAGTCTGAGCTCAGAAATGCAATACAACTTCTCTGTTGCCTCCCCTTGCCTCAAATCACCATGCACTCCCTCTCTGACCAGGAAATGACAGTGCTTTTAATGGTGCCAGACCCAGGGTTAGGCGCGCTTATACCTTGAAGAATCTCATTTAACCCACTTAAACCTTATGGCATTGGCATTATTATTATTATCTGCATCTTTATAAGAAGACAATGAAACAAATCTTGAGAGGAAGTAGTTTTCCAGCTCTCCTGACTGTAAGTGGATGGGCAGGGATTTGAACCAGGTCCCGCTGGCTGCGCAGTCCATATCTATGCCCAGGTGTCTGTCAGCTGGTGAGATCTGCCACCCTATGGGATGACCCCAGAGACGCACCATTTCATTAAAATTCACGCTGGAATGAAAGCAGGGCTGGCACATCAAGGTCCCAGCACTTGGACAGCCCGAGGGGGGGTGACCAGCTCACAGCACACCGTGTCCATCATCTCACAGAGCGAACAGGACCTTGGCCAGGACTCCACGGGTACCATCATCCCAGGAGCACTCACCAGGGGGATCAGCAAAGCTGGGTCACTGGGGTGGCGTCATTGTCCCCAGACAGGAGTGCAGACCAGGACCTTCCCTCGTTGCCACAGCAACTGTCTCAGGAGCCACACAATTGTCCAGCCTCCCCAGACTGCACGGAGGAGGGGTCGATGTGCCCGCCCCCTCCCTGGACAGACACTCCAAACTCTTCAGGTCACCTGAACTAAGTAGGAGAGTCTCTTAGTTCAACTTAGGCAAGGATGACTTTCACATATATATTAGTTATAGATGGACTCAATATCTTTATTTTATTTATTTATTTTAAATATTTATTTATTTGCTTTTAGTTGTACACAATGGGTTTATTTTTACGTGGTACCCGGGCCGCGCACGTGCTAGGCAAGCGCTCTATAGCTGAGCCACAACCCCAGCCCCTCTTTATTTTATTTTTATGTGGTGCTGAGGATTGAACCCAGTGCCTCATGCATGCTAGGCAAGTGCTCTACCTCTGAGCCACAACCCCAGCCCCACAAGTTTGACTTTTTAAAAATGAATTTTATCATGGTGACACACACACACACACAGACACAGACAGACACACACACTGATCCCAAAGGTCTTCACCAAAATCACTAAAGACTGGCAGCATCTGGCCATAGTTTGCCCAGGCCGAGAACAAATGTCAGGCACTTAGATCAAAATTCTCTTCTTCAAACTTGACTTTGTTGAAGTGATGACTGACAGGTCCTCAGCAGGGATGTTTCCTTAGCTTTCAGAATTCTCACCTCAATGCAAAACTTCACCAGCTGCTCAGGTGTCTGCCAATGGGTCTGCCTTAGAAGTGTGATTCTGGTCAGTTTTGCAATGGCCACTCCTGGTGCTGACCCATTTGCCACCAGCAACCCTGGGGTGCTGGGTGGAGCTGCTGCCTCTGGAGCCAGGCCTGTGCTTACATTTGCAACAAGGGACTCTGGCCTCTGTTCTTAAAGTCTGCACTGCAAGTACCAATAACTACATGGCAAGCTGATGAACCCAATGTGCTAACTCTTAACAATGTGTTTTCATATGCTGTGTGTATTTTTTCATTATATGGTACAGATTCTAGAAAACTGAAGCATTTTCACTAGAAAACTGCCTGATGGTCACATTCTGATCTTTCTTTCCCTATGTGTATTCATTTTTTTTTTTAAAAAAAGTTTAATTTGTTTTAATTAGCTATGCATGATAGTAGGATGCATTTATACACTTTGATATATCACACATAAATGGGGCATAATTTCTCATTTTTATGATTGTATATGTTGTAGAATCACATCGGTCATGCAGTCATACATGGACATACGGTAATAAAGTCTGTTTCATCCTGCTATTCTTCCTATCTCCATCTCTTCCCCTTCACTGACTCTCCTCTAGCTAATCTACAGAAACTCTATTCTTCCCAAGTGCACCCACCCCTTATTGTGAATTAGCATCCAGATATCAGAGAAAACATTAGGCTTTTGGTTTTTTGGGGATTGGCTAATTTTGCTTAGCATGATATTCTCCAACTCCATCCATTTACCAGCAAATGCCATGATTTCATTCTTCTTTAAAGCTGAGTAATATTCCATTGAATATATATACCACATTTTCTTTATCCATTCATCTGCTAAAGGATGCCTCAGTTGTTTTCCTAGTTTAGCTATTGTGAATTGAGCTGCTATAAACACTGATGTGGCCACATCACTGTAATATGCTGATTTTAAGTCCTTTGGGTAAAATGTTTACCACATGCACCTCAGAAAAAGTATTCATCTCTAGGATGTACAAAGAACTCAAAAAACTTAACACTAAAAAAAAAAAAAAAAAACAATAAATAACCCAATGAATAAAAGGGCTAAGGAACTGAACACACATTTGACAGAAGAAGAAATACAATCGATCAACAAATATATGAAAGAGTATTAAACATCTCTATCAATTAGAGAAATGCAAATTGAAACTAGATTTCATCTCACTCCAGTCAGAATGGCAATCATCAAGAATACAGGCAACAATAAATGTTGGCGAGGATGTGGGGAGAAAGGCACACTCATACATTGCTGGTGGGACTGTAAGTTGGTGCAACCACTATGGAAAGCAGTATAGAGATTCCTCAGAAAACTTAGAATGGAACCACCATTGGACCCAGCTATACCACTCCTCAGTTTATTCCCTATGTGTATTCTGGAAGGTTCCGGGAAAGCATCATGGTCTCAAGTATGTTTCTACTGAGTTCCAAATAGAACCAAAATCCTGGTTGAGAGCTGGGCACAGTGGCGCACACCTGTAATCCCAGCACTTGGGAGGCAGAGGCAGGAGGATTGCGAGTTCAAAGCCAGCCTCCGCAATGGCGAGTCACTTCGCAACTCAGTGAGACCCTGTCTCTAATAAAATACAAAAAAGGGCTGGGGATGTGGCCCAGTGTTCGAGTGCCCTGAGTTCAATCCCTGGTACCAAAAAAAAAAAAAAAAAAAAAAAAAAAAAAAAAAAAAAATCCTGTTGTTTAGCTCCAAACAAACATTTTAACATAGAGATAAATTGCTTCTATGGTGATATAGATTTTAGTGTTTTAATAAACATCTCCTGTCTTCACTAAAATGCTAGAGAGAACCATGCAGCCCACAGGGGCCTGTACACTGTACACGTGACAATCATTTTTTGCGTGCTTAGAGTATAAGGCCATCTGTACCCTTTTTATTTAGCCAAGGGAACTCAATTTTTCCTTTAGTGACACTATGCAATGAAATTTGTCTGTATAGAAAATGGTAAACATGGACTACAAGTTCAATTATACGTCAGCTATTAATCATCTAATTAATTGGTGGAGGATTGACTGTTGCCTAGAATCATGCAAATTATCTTGACCAAACGGTATTTGCTTAATCAGATTTTGCAAATCAACTAATCAAAAAGTAAATAAGTATTCAAGACTGTATATTGGGCATCGACTGAGGGACTTTAGATGGCTAATACCTGTCCTTGTGCTGAAGATCTTATACTCTGGTTGATGATACAAGGTGGGGAGTGGTTTTGAGCAAGGTGGAGACCTCACTGGTGCCTGGGATTCCCTCCCCTGCCCATCATCTCGTTTAAACCAGAACATAAGCCACCTCCTATGTCTCTCTCTGTCCCTGTGCCCATAGGTACAACTACATCGAAAACCAGAATACAAAAATGTGTATTCCCACTGCAAAACATTAACCATACCTCATAGCCCAAGAGGGGCATTTGCACACAGCATGAAAAGGACTGGACAGACAGACCACTTACTGCTGAGAAACAGGTCCTGTTCTGAGAGAGGTACACCTGGAAAGGAAGCCCAGATGGATCCACAACCACCCTCACTTCAAAGCATGCTGTTGGGACGGGGTTGCAGGGAATCTGTAGGTCACTTTGGGTAGAATGTATGTTTTAGCATTAATTCTTCCAATCCATATACATGGAATATCTTTATTTGTTTATGTTTTCTTCAATTTCTTTCATCAATGTTTCACATTTTCCAGTGTTGAGTTCTTTCACCTTGGAGATTATATTTGTTTCCAGTGTTTTATTTTATTTTTAAAATAATATACAAGATCACGCTGTTTGCCGACAGGGACAAATTAATTTGCTCAAGACCCTGATTTGATTATTACCCAATGTGTTATGTATAATGGAATACATATTGCAATCTATAAATGTGTGCAATTATTGTGTGTCAATTAAAAACAAAATAGAAATATGTTTAGTGAAAAAAATAGACAAGGGGCCTGCAGGCTGCCCGAGTCCTCTGAAGCCTCTAACCTGGCTCTGCTTCCCATGCAGGGCAGAGGCCTGGAACCCCACAAAGGCATGGCGCTTGCTCCCGGTGGATTGGCATCCCAGGCCGAGGGCCAGGCACACGTGTGCATGGTGTGTGTGCATGTGCGTGTGCATGTGTGCGTGTGTGTGGTGGGGCGTGAGCACACCCTGGAGTCCCAACAGCACCTCTCTAGGGAACCTGGCTGGAGACCAGAATGAGAGGAAGCTCCTGGCACCCCTGGACTTGCCCCTCATCTTCCTCTCCAAGGCCAACTCAAGACCCAAGATCCTGGATCTCAAGCTAGTAATCTGCGGCCAGTGCTAGGTTGCTAACTCAAATACCACTGCCCAGTTCCATTTGCATTTCAGATAAATAACCAAAAAAATTTAAGTATGCCTCAAATGTTCCACAGGACATGCTTATACTAAAAAGTTCTGTTGATATGTGTAATTCACATTTTCATGGGGCATTCTGTACCTGTTTGTTTTTCCTAAGCACCCCACACCTGCATGACTACTAGGCCAGCTGCTCCAGTCTCAGCAGGACCTAGTGATTAATAGCACTGTCCTTGAGACAGGTGCCTAGTTTCTGACCCTGACTCCAACATTATAGGCTACAGGACCCTGGACAAGTCATTTAACCTCACTGGGCCTCAGTGTTCTCATCTGTCAAATAGACATGAGCTTTCATCTGCTTTCTGTTGCTATAAACTGAACACCTGACACTGAGTAATTTATAGAATAGAAGTTATTTCACTCATGTTTCTGAAGGCTACTAAGTCTTAGTGTCAGGAAACAGCACTTGGTCAGGCCTTGGGGCACCTGCAGAGTCCTGAGGTAGCACAGGGCATCACGTGACTACACAGACCAAGCTCTCTCCAGCTCATCTCTCTTAGGAAGCCACTAAGGTCATCATGGGGGGCCCCATGGTCATGACCTCATCTGATCCTTCTCACCTCCCAAAAGCCCCAGTAATGCCATTAAGAGATGACTTGGGGAATTTCCAGCATAAGAACCTTAGGGGTCAAGCTCAAACCACAGCAGGATTATGATAACATCCCTTGATAAATTTATTGATTCAAAGACCAGTAGCAGGAGAGGACATCCTCAGGTCAGTGGGGCTGGTGGTCATTTCAGTGAAGAATGAGAGCAGACACGTCCTGCAGGACCAAGGCCAGGGCCTGACTTTGCCCTGGCCTCTTCCCGGTGCAGAGTCATTTCCCAAGGCGTGCAAGGTAACGCAAGCTAGGGGGCTCAGCTGGGCTCTTTATTTTATTTTGAACACACAAAAGATGGAATTCACGTGTTACGATACAAACAGATAAAAATCTTGGACGAGTTGGCAGGATGGTACCCCAAACATAAAACGCTAATGGGAAAACAGCAGGTGTGTGCTCGCCACGTCACTTCCCGCTCCTGGTCCTGCTGGCTACTTGGCAGTCGCCCTGGGAATCGCAAAAATGACTGACACATCTATTTTCACGGGTTTGCCTGCCAAGACTGAGACTCGACTGGAACAATTGGATTTTCCCTCTGCAGTGTTTGCCTGCCAGTGTTTGGAAGGACGGGGAAAGCAGGGCTGGGTGAGGGCTCGTTCTTGTGCACCCCCGCCCCCTCTCTCCCCTGCCTGACCACCCCTCAGGGATGCAGGTTTCTATGTGAATTCACTACAGGTCTAGAAGCAGCGGGTCTGCAAATTCTACCGCCTATCTGTCACTGCTTCCTCGACACAGACGTGTGTGGAAAGACACTTTAGTGAGCGTGAAAGGCAAAGTGGTGCTGGAGACAGGGCTGCCCCTGCCCAGGCGATGCAGATGGAGCAGGGAGGGGCAACTCACATGTCTCTCCACGGAGCCTCCACCACGCTGGAACGATGGGTCAGGCGGGCAACACGGAGCGAACCAGGCCAGCACCCTGCCCTGGGAACGGGCGGTCACGTTGGTCAGAGAGAAATCCAGGCAAGAACCCAGGGAGAGGGCAGGGACAGTCACAGTTTCCTGGGGAGCCCTGTGTGGAGGAGCAGGGGCTGGGAGGTGAAGCGCTGCATCCCAGAAAAACCACAGAGAAGTTCCCCTGGGCTCAGTTCTCCACCAGGAGCCCCCGAGACTGACCAGGGCTCCTCAGAGGAGGGGCTGTAGCCGAGGGAGTGGAGCGTAACTCGTCGCTGGCAATTCATCAAATCAGCCTCAAGGGGCTGGAATTCACGTGTTACGTGAAAATACCCTCCAGGGGCATTTTCCAACCGACCACTAACACTCCGTATTCAACATCTGGGCTTCCCATCCACACCGTCATTCCTTGTTTTATATTTTAGTATTGAGGGATTTTTTTTTTTTTTTTTTGATAACTTAGTGAATGTTAGTTTGCTGGAATCTGGTTAAGAACATGAATCAGTCTTCCTAAAATTATTTCAGAGGAAAGCAAGCCCTCTGGGTCTTCCAGACCTACTGTTCTCTCTTTGATGGATTAGAGCTGAATGACCCTGGGCCCGCGAGTCCCATTCTTTCTTCAACTTACGAGAGCAGGCCTTCTGCTCCACGGGCATCAACTGACCCTCCCAGGGGTGGCTGCAGATCCCCCCAAGGTCTCTCATCAGAGGATCCGGGATCACGAATCTCTCCAGTTCCAGGAAGGCAGGCGAGGTGGGGGGTGGCCAGTCAGGGCTGGGAGAGGGGTCAGGAGCACACCCTCGTTGGGGGCCCCAGAGCTGCCTGTCATCAGAGGTGAAGGCGGGTGGAGAAGGGGTCCTGGGTGGGGCTTCCTGAGGGGCTGTAAATGCGTCACATCCTGGGCCTGCAGCAGGGCAGCTCCCATTTCTCTGGGATAATTTAAGGTTATTTCTGGGGTTTTCCCAGGACCCGTGGTTTTTCTCTTTCCTTCATGGGTTGCTGATCCTCGTGTCCCCTCTGCTACCCTGAGATGAAGCTGGAGTTGAGGTGAATCTGGTCACCAGCTGAATTAGGACCACCTTGGCCCAGTTGAACAAATGTCCCAATTCTGGAGTGGGGAGGACTTTCAGTGATTAGGACAGTTACCCAGTTGCTTGGGATGAGAGCAAATACTGACACAAAAACTGATGTGGTGATTTGGAGTCATTTATTTCCCTCATTACCACCTTTTTACAAAAGACAACATTTTAACTGTATTATACACAACTTTGAATATGCCATCAGAATCACATGTACGTCACTAGCTAGAGCCACCCACCGCAGATTTTGGGGCTTGGTCTCTTCTATCTCCCTCCATCTCCACTCTCTCTGAAGGACTGGATCGTGCTGTACGTATTGTCCTGTGGCTCTGGGCGCATACGTGACGGGGAGTTCCTCTGGGGGCGGTTTAATTAAATCTGCCACAGTGTTCTTGGCTACAGGCCAATTCTACTCAGCCTGAGACCAAAAGACGGGTTTGGGGGGACTTTGAGGCAGAGGCTGGGAGGACTCACAGGAAAGGCCAGGGGGCCCTAACCCTGACCCTCTGACAAGCCCTGTGCGTTTGTTGGTGTCTCTGAGGCCTCTGACCTCATAGGGGCATCACAGTTCCACTGCCACGTCCCTATGGGGACTCTTCTCCAACAGCATGGCCAGGAGGGGATGATGCCCAAAGACAGGTCTGGGATAACGAGACGCTTGTGTCTTCCCCTCTTTCACTTATTCAGAGGTTGAGGACTTGTCACCGACACCGTTGGTTAGAGCTGGCCGGGGACTCTGATCCGGGCTGCAGTGGGCTTTTCTGTTCATCCCCTGCCTGGCTCCAGCCCCCTGTGGTTGTGGCCCAGCCTCAGGAGGCACCACGTCGGGGGTGGGAGCCCTGCAACTTCATGGGGCAGCAGCCAGGCTCGGCCATCCTGGTCTGCATCAGAACAAGGAGCCTGAAAAATAGGAGCTGGCATAACGGGACCACGGGTGCCAATCTGAAGGGAGGGACGAACTCGCAACAGGCCTCTCGGAGCTTCCGGAGCCAACCTGCCCGGGGCTCCGGCCCCTGTCACTCTCCTTCCTTGTTGTCACGGGTGTCGCTCATTGCTGAGAACCTTCACCCACCAGGGCTCAGCCCTGCTCCCTGAATAGCCGCGGGATGAGTTGGCAACTGAACGCAGGCTGCTGAGTGACGGTGCTGTCATCTGGTGTCACGTTCTTACATCCCGCGCCGCTCCTGCCTCTAATCAGGCTGACAGCAAGAACCAGGACCTCAGGGGACAGCCTCGTGGAGGCTTCTGGACAGGGCACAGCGTGGCCCCGGCAGCTCTTATCCTGCCAAGCCAGAATCCTGTAAACGCCGAGGTCAAATCTGTTCTGCAATAAATGGTCGTCATCACATAGGATGAGCTATCTATGCTGCAGCCTGCTGTATGCACAGAGAGAACCATGCGAGCAGCTTGAGCCCGGTCCTAGCGCACAAGCCGGGGAACGCCGGGGTTCACAGCCCAGGGAAGGAGGGGAGTTCCTCAGAGCAGATGCCCGGGCACCTGGCACCAGCAGGGAAGCTTTGCTGACTTCAGACATGGGCGGTAAGGCAAGAGCCAGGTGCCCACGATGCCAGGGGAGCTGTTCTGCCAAGACGGGGTGCAGGGAGGCGGTGGACACAGGTGGTAGGGCCGGGATGTGGACAGACCTCTCAGCACCAGCTCCACACGCAGGACCTGGCGGTGAGCACTGGGCAGCACGACCCCGGCACCGCTGGAGCAGGTGTTCTGAATGCTGAGCGTGTGTCCTCCTAAAGCCTCGAGTGCGTCGTGAGACAGCCCGTCTTGCCCATCGAAGACCAGCCTGGGAAGTTCCCGTTAAAGGGGTGATCTGAAAAGAAAAAAAGGGGGGAAATAGGTATACCCCAAAATGCCCTTTTGTTTTTTATTTCATAGTGGAAAATTGGGGAAAATACAGAAGCACATAAAGAAGAAATATATAGCTAATAAACACGTACCAACCAAACGGTAACAATGGCTTCATATTTTCCAGTGGATCTGGTAAATCTTAACGCAGTTGCTGTCACACCGAAACTCCAGCTTAGATCTTGAACAATGGGCTTTACATTACCACACATGCGTTCTCCTTGGCCATTCAAAATGTCTTGAAAATGCAATTCTTAAAAGACTCTTCCACCTTGCTGGACACCGAACTGTCTGATTTGCTTACACATTGCCAAGCATTTATTTTAAATCACTCAGTATCTTCAGCAATTTGTCATGAACATATTCATGCATAAACTTAATCTACCATGAGCTGTGTTTCCTTAGGAAGAGTCTCAAGAAGAGTCACGCACTGTGAAGCATTCTGAGATTCTTCATCTGTGCTTCCATGAGGGTGCGGATCTCTTCCCAGCCATCCCTCCACTGTGGTGAAACATGGTGGACAGCTGCAGAGTCTCAAGGGGACAATCTACTGTTATATTCCCGCTTTGTTATTTTCTCATTGTTGGCTCGTGCCTTTCAGTCCCATGGTCTCAAAGTGGCTGCTGTGTCTTCCTAGACATGGTATCTACATCCTAGGGGCACACAGGACAGGACTGAGGGCAACAGTCTGCCTCACAGAAGGGGCCTCTGAGAGTATCAGCCACACGTGCACTTGTCCTGCGTTCAAACCACTAACATACATTTTCCAAAACCAGTTTAATTGAGAAAAAAATTTTTCTGTGGAAGTTCTGAACAATTGGTCTAACGACATGGGTGGTGATTGGCAGGGAGGAGTCAGCTGTGAGCAAGTCGAAGGCCAAGACGCTGAGAAACGTGAAAACAGCAGAGACAGAGAGGCAGGCGTGACGTTGGCCCTAGCCGGACCTGGAGTGGGCGCCCATGCAGGTCCCGCCAAGCTGCCTCTGCTGCCACTGGCTGTTCCTGTTCTCCAGGTGAGTGCGTCTACCGAGTTCTCCCTCCAGTTGCTTTCTCCAGATCAAGAGCTAGAACAAAACGCGTCTTGGTTACCTAGGTGATAGGAGAACTAGAGGGACGCCATCTTGTTCTTCAGCAGCCATCTTAGGAGTTCCGAGAAATAGTTCTGTTTCTCAGAAATAATAGAACATGGAAAGTCCTACCTCCGTACCCATTAAACCATTAAATGTTAAATTAATTAATCCATTAAATTAACCCAATAATTGTTACCTAGCATAAAAATAGCAATTCCTATACAATATAAAATTGTTCCCTTTGGTTTCCATTTTTCCTGGGCAACATACCTTGTCAGAGATTGATTGTCTAGACGTTAGTAACCATTCTCTGACATGTACTCAACTAGGGTCATCTTGACCCCATTCCCTTCTACTTGATTGTTGCTATATCAACCTGGAAAGTCCCGTGGGAAATATTATTGCACCCATTGCTTTGTCTTGCTAACTGCCTAGATTCAGCTTCTGTACCGTGGCTTGCTTGCATTGGCTGAAACCCTGCAATTGAATATTCTGCCCTCTGTGATTTTGCTCTTCATAAACCCTTGGAAAATCACTGCTGGTGCGCCATCTTGTCACACTGTGTGATGTGTGAGGATGGTGGCTGCTGATCAGCTTAATAAAGGCATTTTATGGCCTCAAGTGTGACGTGGCTTGGAGTTTTAATTGGCATTATGCTGGGTACAACATTTTTGGTACAACACCTAGACGTCGCTGTGATGTTAGAGCACAGTCTGCAAAGACCCTGTGCACCGTGTCCGGAGCGGTGGCCTCAGAGAGGTCTTAGGCTGCATTTTGGTAGAAACTGAAGAGGTTTGCCTCCCAGCCCTGGCTGCCTGCCTTGGTCTTATCTTTGTCTTAATCTCTACTGTTGATGACGTTCATTACTCAGAGCTAAAAAAATTAAGCCAGGCAGTGTGGACGGACACCACAGTAGGTCATTCTGTTTCTGGTAATTTTGTCAGAACCAGAAGTTAGATTTAAATATGCATTGGCCATGCCCCTCTCCTCTTGGCTGAAGTGACTTATAATGAAGTTTTGAGATCCTGTTGAGTGGTTAGGTAATGTTAACTTTAACACATAAAAAAAAAAAAAAAAAAAAATCAGCACTTGGGACTTTGGAGGCTCTCCACGGGGTGCTGGCTTCATTTAGCTGCTGGAACAAAGTCCTTGGTGAGTCACCCGTCAGACAGCGTCAGGGATCAGGAATGCTTTAGTATGCGTTGTCTTGCCACACAAATGGTGTGTTTGTGTGGCGAGACAGACATTGTCTCAGTCTCATCCTGAAGGTGTGGCTTTCTCAGGAAAACAGTAATTCCTTCTTCACGCCCCTGAGCCATGGCTACAAGGCATCCTGGGCACCAAATCCAGCACTGTCTTGGGAAAACCTCTAATAACCCCTGACGCTCTGGGGAAACCTGCGCACAGACCCGGGGGTCTTTTTCCTGGTTCTCCACTTCTCTTCAGTAGAACTCATTCCCCAAGGTGGTGAGAAAAGCTGGCAGGAGGCAGGAAGGGAGTGGGGAAGGCCTGGGCTGGTAGCGACCGGGGCTGACAAGAGCATCCTCGGCTGACATCCTCGAGGCCACCTCAGATGACATGCAGGTGACTGTTGCTATGGTCCTAACATAGCTTGTTCCCGGAGAAGCTCATGTTGAAATTTAATCCCCACTATGAGATATGAAGAGGTGGAGGCCTGGAGATGTGGCTCAGGGGTAGAAGTTCCACTTGGCACGCACGAGACCCGAGTTCCACACCCAGGACTACGTGAACACATGCACACACAAGTGCGCACATACATACAAGGCGGGGCCTTTTAAAGGGGACTGGGGCTCTGACCTCATGAATGAATTTATTTATGCCATCAGTAGATTAGTGAATTAATGGTGGAATGGGTCCTCCTAAGCGTGGGTCAGCCATGGAGGTCACTGAGCTGGAGGGCTCCTATGCACCCTGTCTCCAGTGCCACTCAGATCTGCCAGAGCCAGGGACATCACGAGAGGCTGCCCCGGAACCATGGTCTAAAGGGTGAGCCAAAATACCCCTCCTTTTAAAAGTAACTCACCTGTCGGCACTGTTGTGTCATTAACTACAGAAAATGGACCATGACAAGCAGGAATCCAAATTAATCACAAAACACTCTAAGGAACGAGCCTGTGAGTGAGGAGCAGCGGAAACAACAGACAGCAGAACTAGGCCCTCAGCCGCGGTTGTCTGGGACCCATCCTCCCCACACAGGCAATGACAGTTCTACCTGATGACACCAAAGAATAAAAAGGGCCAGAAACAAAGGTCGGGGAGAAGCGTGGCTTTTGGTCAAAGGGTACAAAGTTCCAGTGATAAGATGAAGAAATTCTGGAGATCTAATGTGCAGCTTGGCAATGATTGTTAATAAAGTACAGCCTCCTTGAAACTCGCCGAGGGAGTAGCCTCTCCACACACAGTGACAGGTGTGTTAAGGGTGGCGATCGTGTCACAATGGGCTTGTATAGCAGAGCATCACAGTGTACACCTTAATGTGTACTAAATAATAACAATGATCGAAAAGCAATCAGGAACAAGAGACAAAATTTTCAGAAATTAAAAAAATAATAATCACATTAAGTTCTGTAAGTGGAAATTATCATTAATGAAGTGGAAATATTTGACAGGTGGGTTACAAGTACATTAAATATAATTAAAGAGAGAACTGAAAAGCATATTTGAAGAAATTAGCTACCATTCAGCACAGAGAAATGAGAGAAAATATGAAAGAGAAGTAAAGTAAAATACAAAATAGGAAGCTTAAAAGTTTGACATGTGTCTGTCTAATCAGAACCCTAGAATGGAAAGAATGGGAAAGGAGAAACAATGGCAGAGATACAGGCTCAGAACGTTCTAGAACCAATGAGAACATGAATCCTCAGTTACAGAAAATATAATGAACAAAAAGCTGATTAATAAAAAGAATCTCACATCATGTTACATTACCATGAAATTACGGAAATCCCAATTAGAAAGAAAAGGTCTTAAAAACATCCAAAGAGAAGACACAGATTACATGCAAATGAAAATTAGACTTGCAGCAGACTTGGTGCCAGATGCTATGGAAGCCAGAGAGAGTAAAGCAACGTCTTGAAAGCACTGTCAGCCCAGAAAACCAAAAGCAATAAAATATTGAGGATAATTTTATGAACAACAGCAACTTTACCACCAAGAGGCTGTGTCTGAAAGGACTTGGAGGTGTGCCCCTAGGTAGAGGAAATGATTTCAGAAAGAAGTTCTGAGGTTAAGGACATAGAGTAGAATAGTTTTCAAATAAGTGGGTACATTTTTAGAATTCTATGTAAAATAATAATAATGATGATTCTGTTAATAATAAGTTCAAGAACCAAATGCCAGAAAGCACTGATAGGTAATTTGAGGGTGATAATTGTTCAGGAGTAGTCCAGGTAGTGATTAGAATTAGAGGTGAGGTTTGATAGCCTGAATTCCTGTTGTAATCACTTAAAAGTGAGCAGGAGAAAAAGGAAACTACCCAGTACAGAGTGACATTTTGAAACAAGAAGAGAGAAAAATTACAGGATAATAAGTAGAAAACAACAACCAATCAAGTCATTTAAACAGAAGGAAAAAATAGAGACTGCACAGGAAGAGTAGAGGCACAGAGTGTGCAAGAGGGAAAAGCAATCCTGGCATATCACTATCTCAACAAACAAAAGGGAACTGGGTTTCCATTCAAAGGGGAAAGAACCTACTGAGCCCTATTTAAATGAAGCACATCTAAAACATAGGAATACTGGAAGTTTTGATACAAAGAATTATGAAATTTAAGGAATACAAAGAATAAAGGGTATTAGGCAAATACTAAAGAAAGCTGAAGAAGCTATGAAAAATCAGACAAAATAAATCATGACGAGGGATAAGAACAGTCACTCCACGTGGTTGTAGAAATTCCAAATCTGCGTGATCTTAGTTTCCAAGTCTGTAAAGCACAAAGTGATAGAACCACAGGGAGAAGCTGGCAGGTTTTCACCAGCAGGGACGTGCCAGCCTCTCTCAGTTACCGAAGGACACACGCGCTTAGGTGAGGAAAACCTGTCCAAAACTAGCTAAGGAACTTCATTTACTAGACCTTGAGGTACACAGCATCCAACGATGGGAAAATGCACATTCTTCTTACACATAAATAGAATGTTCATAAAGACTGAACATACAGAGAAAGATCTCAAAACTTAAAAAAAATAAAACCCACAACTTATAGATCATGCTCTTTGGCGACAATGCAAATTAGTTAGAAATTAATTTTTACAATGTGTTTATCCAGTTCGAGTCCCATGCATTCCATAGACAATGTGCTCAAAAGACAAGAGTAACGGAAAGCACTGAGTTCAATGGCGCCAAACAACAAGTTGTGGGGGTAAAGGAGGAAAAAGAGGGGCTCGTTCCTGGAGGAGCCCATGCTGACATGGACCACGGACCCACAAGTGGAGGACTCCCGTGGTTTATGGGGTGTCGTGGCTTTGTTTTGCCACACGGGTCCTGTCCAGAGTAACTCACGGGACTGGCATGCTATGGAGCACACCGTGGGACACTGCTCCACCCCGACCCCGGGGGTACTTCCTATGAACCCCACAGACTCTATGGGTCTGGGTGCCCTGTCCCTAGCATGGGTTTCAAGAAAACCAGACAGGAAGGTCCTGATGCGCAGGCGAGAGGGACCGTACACCACACACTGCAGTGCACAGGGCGGGCTCAGTGCAGTGGGAAGAGGGCAAGGAGACAGGAGTGTTTGTGTTCTTAAATTATCTTCACGTTCCAAAAAACCACAAGCTACTCTTAATCCTTGTCAAAGCCGAGAGCTGCTGTCGAATTCCTTAAACTGAATTTCCAGCTTCTCAGGACAGCTGTGGTCCTCCTAGGGGGGACCCTTGTCCCAAGCCCTCACCTTCCAGGTAGTGGAGAGACCTGAATTTGATTTCAGATCTGAGGCGCGCAGGACCGTGTGGCTGCAGAGCTGGTCCAGAGCAGGGCCCCGCCTGTCCTTCCCCAGTCCTTCTCCCTCGGGCACTGAAACAGTTGTCAGGGTCACTGCACCATGTCAGTGAGCACCCAGGACAGATGGGGAAACGGAGGGGGGGGTGGAGCTCTGAGCAGTGGGTTTCTACAGCCAACTTTCATTTTAGGATAGGAAATTAGCACCCAACCTTCAGCTCACCTGATGGCACTTTCACACTCCTGAGAAAATACATGTTAATCCAGTGTGGTGGTTTCAAAGAGGTCCAAGAGTTCTTGACACACCTCCCTTTGAGAGACAGGGCTTGATCCTCCTTCCCTCGAGTGGGGTGGGCCTGGTAACCCCCTCTAAAGAGCCGAGTGCAGCAGAAGGCAGGGGATTCTGAGGTGAGGCTATCAAGATGAAGCTTGGCTTCCATCTTTCCATCTTGTATGTTCTCTCTCTCTCTCTCTCTCTCTCTCTCTCTCTCTCTCTCTCTCTCTCGGATCTCTACCACCCTGGGAAAAGCCATCATGGGAGCAGATCCTATGGAGAGGTCCATGTGGCAAGGACTTGAATCCTCCTGCTGCCACTGCACGAGTGAGCTTGGATGAGTCCCGGTCAGATCTTCAGAAGCAAGCGTTTACCTGCAACCTCACTGGAGACCCTGAGCCAGAACCACTGGCTGAGCTGATCCTACATTTCTGACCCTCAAACACTAGAATGGTCAAAGGGAAGGGAGGGGGAGGGAGGGAGCAAGCGGGGAGAGGGAGGGGGAAAAAAGAAAAGGCGGTTGAATGAGATGGATATCATTATCCTAAATGCATGATTGAAGACCTGAATGGTACGAATATACTTTGTATACAAACAGTTGTATGTAAAAAGATGCTATATATGGGCACCATGAATTGTAATACATACTACTATTATAAATTTCAAAAAAAGAATGGTAATTAAAAATAATTCTGACCCTCAGAAACTGTGTGACCTAGTAAGTGCTCATTATTTCATGGTGCTAAATTCTGGGGTAATTTGTTATGCATATTAGATGACTAATGCACCCATTAATCAAAACTGTTCAGGGTAGAGGGAAGCCACTGCAAGATCACTTCGGGGAATCATTTTCTACTCCATGTGCTTGGGCTGTAATGGGCTAGAAGTCTAAACCACGGGGGAGTGGGGGAAATAGAGCTCTGCTCTGGAATGAAAGTTGCCTAGAAAATCTGACCACTGCTTCAAATGTGCTGCAATACATCCACACAGTGGAGCCCACAGCAGTGGAAAGAAGAATGAAGAGAATCTCTATACGCTGGTGGGGAGTGTTTCCTGGGGTATATGGTTAAGGAACCAGCAAAGTGCAGAAGAGTCTCTATAAGATCCAATTTTTGTTTAAGAAAGGAATTTGAGAAATGCTTGTCTTTGTATATTTAGCACAGAAAGAATTCAGGAAGGACAAACTAGGGACTGGTGAGTCTGGGTACACACAGGGGGTGGGTTGGAACTGGGTATGAAGGAGGGGGATGGGAATGGGCCTGAGGGGACAGGGCGGAGTGTCACTTCTTTCTGAGTTCAGCTTTGTCTCTCATTTTGATGTTTAGAATCATGTTGTTTTTCTTATGCTAGAAATAAGTAAATAAAATCAGTAAGTTTGAGAATAAGGGGAAAGAGAAAATTTAATACAAGTAGGAAAAAAAAATAAACCTAATTGTATTTTAAATGAAAAGCATAATCACCTTGAAGTAGGGAGGAAAAACCTTAGTCCAAGAATTTCCATCATTTATTCTCAAGCTGAAGACCAAAATAACTACAAATACATTTTGTTCCCTGATTAATATATTTTTTTTTGGCATTGGCACAGACTAGCAATTCTGAAACCACTTAACATGTATTCTAAAACTGAGCAAATAAGCAAATATATTGTGAATAATAAGAGCCATGTGTCTCACAATCAGAGAAGCAACTAACAAATAGGTAAAGATGGAATTAATCTTGTATTTAGGCCTGGGAATAAACTCTTCATTATAGGTTCTTTAAAATGTGGATGTGTTCTCTCTCTCTCTCTCTCTCTCTCTCTCTCTTTCACACACACACACACACACACACACACACACACACACACACATACTTGTAAACATTTTAGCTCCACCCACTGAACCCTGGAAGCAGGGGCATCCCAGTCGCCGTGAGCACCCTCCAGCCTGGGTGTTGGCTTCTAGATACCATTGTGCACTAGCAGGAACCAGAGTTCCTTGGAGAGAGGGTTGATTCCAGGATTGGGGGTGGAAAAATACATGTGAGCCTGAAATGTCTAAGTGTGCCAGAAAGCAAGGGAGTGCTGGAGAATGGTTAGGGCGGGTCAAAGGGCACAGCAGAGTTCAAGGGCTCCTGCTCTCCAGGTCTGACACAACGTAAGTATCAAGTACTGGGTTCTGACTCCCAGCCGTCGGAGCAGGACTCCATACAGATATAGCTCACTCGTTCAGAGACGGAAAGGAAAAAGCACTTGCTTAGAACAGAACTTCAGCTAATAAATGAGGAAGAAATGATGGAATTATAAAATCACTGTTTGGCAAACTCCAGGGCAGCGATTGTTTCCGGTATGAATCATCAGTGGTCACCAAAACTCGTTGTGACAGGTGTGAGGAGGACAGGGTAGGTACAGGGTCTCAGGTCTCTCTCCACAATGCAGTATTCATTCCAAAGTGAAAACTCATGATTTTATAGTGGAGAAACCTGGCAGGAACGAGCTTAACTAAGTTACCATGATTCAACTTTGGTGGCGGGGGAGAGAGGGAGAGAGAGAGAGGACAATAAATAAAACCAAACATAATGAGGGTATGCATTAACTATTTGTACTAATTTTGCAACTTTTCTATCTTTAGTTTTTAAAAATTCAAAATAAAAAATACTTAAGAACCTGTCTAGCCGGGGCGCGGTGGCGCACGCCTGTAATCCCAGCACTTTGGGAGGCTGAGGCAGGAGGATTGCGAGTTCCCTCAGCAATGGCGAGGCACTTAGCAGCTCAGTGAGACCCTGTCTCTAAATAAAATACAAAAAAGGGCTGGGGATGTGGCCCAGTGGTCGAGTGCCCCTGAGTTCAATCCCTGGTACCACCAAAAAAAAAAAAAAAAAAAAAAAAGAACCTGTCTGTTGAGCGCTATGCATTTTGGGGAAGTCCCTTTCTGCCCACCGGGCCAGCTACTTAGCAGGAGGCTGGATGAGCACTTACCTGCAGGGTCTGTGAAAGCCAGTGGGTCTCATCCCTCCCTCTTCCTGCCTCCTGAGAATGCCACTTGAAGCTTCCTGATTGGGAATAGGAGGTGCCACGAAAACACACTGATTGTTTTTCTTGCTTCCTCTGGGAGCAGCAGAGAAAACTGTCGCCTGCAGCTTAGCTGTCTGCTGGAAGCATGGGGGAGGGACGGGTGACTCTGCAGAGGCAGCAGCTGTGGACTCCTCCAAAGCCTGGCTGTTGGTGGACAATGCCCAGCTGTGGGGTGAGGGTGTCAGCAACAGTGGTGTAGAAACAAGAGCCACACTGAGTGTGGGAAGAGGTTCCCCTTCAACGACTAGAGCTGCATTAGTGGTTTGAATGTCCACTGTGGGAGATCTCAATTTCTCTTGGCCACGGAGATGAGAGGTCACATTGGACATTTTGATTAAAATTAAAAAAATAAAGCTGGAGACACATCTACTTGTTTTGTTTTGGTTTTGCTTGGGTTTTGATACAGGGGATCGAACCCAGGGGCACACTACCACTGAGTTACTTGCCCAGTTTTTTTTTTTTTTTTTTTTTTTGAGACAGGATCTTGCTAAGTGGCCCAGGCTGGCCTTGAATTTGTGATCCTCCTGACTCAGCCTCCTGGGTAGCTGGGATGACAGGCATGTGCCGCCACGCCCAGCACACCTACCTTTTTTTTCACTTAGACTTGAAGATCATAGGGGGAGGAGGGCTTTCTTTCCCACTTCTCCAATGATTTATTTTGAGATTTAATGGATGAACACAACCCAAGAGTTAGATGATCAGCCTTAAAACATTTAAAGATTAATAACATTGTAATGACTTAGTGACACAAGTCTCCCCCCCACCCCCACCAATTCCTATTTCATGAAAGTTAATTCTAATGTGGTAATATCCTATGTATGCCTAAGTAAAAATTTCACATGAAAATGGTTTTCTGTTCCTGATAGGTTAACTTTTCAAGCTCTGTCAAGTTAATATAGCAACAATATTTTGCTGGGTTACCAAATCATTGTTTTGAAACTTATTTCAGAAATATTTTGCATTAATTTATTGAGTTTCACTAACAACCCAAACACAGAGTGATTTATTGTATAACATCAGAAGTAAAAGGGAAGGAGCAATTTCCTCTACTCTTCCAATACGTACTATTTGGATGCGTAAATCAGTGTACAAATCACAGAGAAGCAAGTTAATCACCTGAAACCCAAACAATTGTCCGGAGGAAGGCCAGCATCACAGGGATGAAGATGCTTCTGTTGCCGCTGAGGGTGAGGACTGACACCCATTCAGCCCTTTATGCCTAGACCAGTGCTCAGCATGGCTTGGGTACCATCGCCACAACAGCACTATGAAGTTGTTATAAGGAGCATCCTCATTTTGCAGAGGAGAAAAAGAAGCTCATTAAATTAAATTAACTTGCCCAAGGTCATACAGTGAAGGCTGCAGCCTATATTGACAAACAAAATCTGTCTGGTTCCAAAGGCTTGTGCTTTTAATTTCTACACCAGCAGGAGAACTAGAAGGGAGTTGCATACACCGAGAGAATATTATTAGATACACTAGATAAAATGTCATAATTAAAATCTGCACATGGAAGCAGTAAAGAGAAAAGTCGGCATCAGCGGGGTAGAAGAACCATCTTGGGCATTTTTCAGAATGCAAATGAAAAGAACAAAAGCCCAAGCACTGGGGAGTGGGGACTGCAGGGGCAGAGCAGGAAAAGCAATCATAGATGATGGGGTGCAGCGATTCAGGATCTTCAAAATAGAGCGCACCTGCCAATGATTAGGAGAGACACAAAACAGAAATAAAAATGCCATTCCTTATAGGCTGTGGGGCACCCACACACTCGGGACATGTGCCTACACAGAGGTCAGGGAGTGCAGGCAGGGAGAAAAAGAGCAAGGCACTGGTGAGCCCACACTTTTTATGGGTCCCGGTGTTACCCAAACAGGTTTCCCTTGGAGAGTTTTGATGGAGTGTTTAAAGCAAGCAGGCAGAGTTCCCGGAGTTCACGGTGACAGGGAGGTGGTCACTGTGGCGCCTGCACAGTCCATGCTGGGTGTGGCGGTTAGTGGGGTCAGTGAGGCAGGCTGTACCATGCTGTCCCACAGCAAGAATGTGCATCAGCCACGCCGAGGAGCTGGGAGGAGGCCTAGGACCTCGGGTGACTGATCCCTGCCTCTGGCCCAAGAAGGCCTGACTGTTATCCACAGAAATGGGTACTGAGGCAATGTACAATTATAAGATTTTGCTACATAAGTAAAAATTCCTGTCTTTAAGGAAAGCCGGATTCCTCAGCTTAAAGAGTCAGTAAGTACAGAGAAACATTACTGAAAAAATACAAATCGTCAATGTGTTCAGGGAAAGCATTTTTATTTTTAGTGAAATCCAAGTAGATGCACAAATCCTAAGTGTTTGGTTCTGAGGATGGACACAAACAAGATAGAAGATAACTCCCAGACTCTAGGAAGTTCCGCTGTGCCTCTCTAGCTAATCCCTACCCCAGAGACACCAGTTCTGCCCAGGGCCGGCTGCATGCCGGCAGCGCTGTGCTGCAGGCGGCTGGCTCTGGCTCACCACGTGTCTTGATGAGGCCCGTATTTCCTCTGTTGCTGAGGGCAGTTTATTGTACACATAAACAACAGCCTGCCATTGCTCTTGCTAATGAAGAGTTGGCATGTTCCCAGTTTTTGCCTATATATAAAATTGCTGTGAGCATTTTTGGACAAGGTTTCTTCCAGACATACATTTTTATTCCTTTTGTGTAAACACCTAGGGAAGGATTTGCTGAGATTAGGACAAGTTCATGTGCAATCTTATTAAAGAACTTCTGGCTCTGCCAGGTGGCTGTGTCCCTGGACACTGTCACCAGCAGCACGCCCAGGGCCACTCGATCCGGGTTTGGTCAATATTTCCTTGTCTGTAGCTCTACCTTCACTGAGGTGTGAAGTGGCATCTCCTGGTGGTTTCAGTGTTCATTTTCTCAGAGTCTAATCATGTCCAATGTCTCTTCGTGCACTTATGGGTCACCGTCTGTATTCTCTTAGGAAATGTCTCTTCAAGTCATTTGCCCAAGCCAGGTGAGAAATTCTGAAGGCCTGAACTAAGGTAATGACCACAGTGACAGAGAGCTGAGTGTATAGTTGAGAGATATTTAGAAGGTGAAACCAGCAGGATGGCCTGAGAGAGGACGTGGAGCCACTGACTGCAGGTTTCTGGCGTGAGTGGTTGATGATAGCCTCCGTGGGCTCATTCGTGGACAGACAGCCATGCTCCTAATCATTCCAACACTGCTGATGTGATTCAAAGAGCTCTTGGGGAGGCTTGCCTCTTTATACCTGGGCATCCCTCAACACCCGCTCCAGCCCCCGCGGTCAGCCACAGTCCACAGCAGGTCCTCCCCAAGAACACACCTCAGGCAAGCACAGCTGCATTAAGCCCTGAGCCTGCATGCGCAGCAGGGACACTGCTGTTCTTTTGGAATACCTCACTGGACCAGAAGGTTCCAAGAGGAGATTAGAACAGAAGTCACTAAGGGTTCAAAGTCCACAAAATATTAACCTAAAATATTGAGTGATGTTTATGCCCACTAGTGTGTTGAATTTGGCTTGATTTGTAAGAAAACTATATTGCCATCCAATCCCTAGATAACACTGCCCCCAGAAAACAGCTTCCTTGGGGCTGCCAGCCAGGAATCTTCTACTCTAAATAATCAAAAGATAGTCTTGTCTTGGAGTTTCTGCTGTGTGTGTGTGGTGGGGGGGTAGATAAATGATAGATAGTGTTGGTCACATGAATTTCACAAGGACCATCCACTTCTTAGTTGACCCAGAACTCTGAGATCAGTGTAAGTGTTCGTGCCTGGTGTAGAACAAGCTTAGTCACGGGATGACTGTATTCATGGAATCAACAAAAACACTCTCTTTAGAAACCTTGCTGACTCATTTCCAGGGAAGTCCCTTTGTCTTTATGGGTTTCCCATGTTCCCTGTTTCCTCTTTATTTGAGTGCGTATTTAGACACATGAGTTATTATACATGCTTTGGGGTAGGACTTGCCAATGTAGAGAGATAAAATGAGCTCAGTCAGCTTCATTATATATATCCTTGTTTTAACTCAGCTATAAATGCGCAAATCATGAATTTTTGGATGCAGCCCATATTGGTTACATAAGCTAAATAAGATTTTATAGGACAGAACGAATGAATCTGAAGTGAATCTTTAGTAGTACACAAGGGCAGGCAGAACCGTGGGTTTTAGATTGGTGCACGTACACCATGCATTTGTGGGTTGTGACCTTGGGTGCTTTTTGTTCTTATGACATCTCCTTTCACCTTGCCTTGGGAAGTATGGGGATGGCAGGAGTTATACATTATATATAGAAAAACACTGTATTAGAAAATTTCCCTTGAAAAACCATGAGTAGGACAATGGAACCAAGAGACCAACTCTACATAGGAGAGGAGTTTGTGGAAACAGCGGCTGTTGCAGAGGAAGTAGAAGCAGTGAGACAGAAAGGACACAGCAAAATGCCCCCTGGATGGACACAGATGAAGCCCCCAAAGCAAAAGGCCCTCCAGTGCCAATAAGGTGACTGGAAGGAGAGTCGTCATCAGAGACGATGCTTTTTAAGGATAAAGGAAGTCGCTGTGTAGCATTTTAAAAAAGCATGTTAGAGGATGCTTCAAAAGAAGAGCACGTAGTCAGGTTGGGTCAGACCTAGCTCCTGCAGCACAGAGTGCCGGGCATCAGCAGGTGGCTGTGTCTACCATAAGACATACACAGGGATGCGGGTCCGTAAGTCCTCAGGCAATCATTTAGTGTGAGAATGACCGGATCACTCGCAGACACAGAAGACGTCAGACAGAACACTGCTCTGGCTCCCTGTTAGGCTGTAGAACAAGTTACCGTGCCCGGATTCAGACTCGCTCTTCTACGCTTCTGGAGGTCAGAGGTCCTAAAGTCAAGGTGTCAGCAGCCCTGCACGGCTCCCGGGAGCTCTCAGGGACAACGCGTCCTAGAGCTCAGCCGCACTTCTTGGCATGGGACCCCCTCCCTGCCTCCCCTGAACTGGCGAGGCGGCATCTTCCGGTCTGTCTCCCATCAGCGCCCCTCATGCACACTCCTGTGCTGAGCCTCTCCTTCCACTTGGCAGGAGCCCGGGATGACACTCGGCCCACCCAGGTAATCAAGGACATTGAGAGTAACTTTAAATCCACCAGCAACGTCCATCTGAAGTTCCCTTTTGGGCTCCTGGAGGCCGCCTGCATTCCTTGGCTCGTGCCCCATCACCCATCTTCAGGCACGCGGGCGTCTGCCAGTCTCTCCCTCTGACTCTGCCCGCGTCCTGCTCCTCTCCCAGGATTACACTGACCCCCTCCACCTCACCCAGGGTGCTCTCCCACCTCCAGATTCTCCACATGATCCCATGATAAGGTGCCTTTTGCCATCTATGGGAACATGGTTGCAGGTCCTGGGGGCTAGGGCATACATAGGAACCTTTTTTGTTTTTACGGTGAAAGGCATTATTATAACCACCATGTGTGCCAAATTGAGCCCTTCTTGAAAAGAAGAACATACAAATTTAACACTCAACTGGAAGAAAACAGAATAGTCTGCAGCAATTTTTAAATAGAAATGTAGTGACTGGAAAATGCACTGATAATTTGCTAAAAAAAAAAAAAAAAAGTTGTAGAGCTATTAATATCACACAGAGAGACAAGTAGAAAGTTTACCCATGGGTCCAAACATACACATGAATTTAAACCAATGCGAACATGAGAAAGAAATCTAGTCTGCATTGTTAGGAAAACTGACAGACCATTTGAGAGAGAAAAAAAGAAATGTTTGGATCCTAAACTCATATTCATGCCCACAGCCTGTGAAGATTTATATATATATATATTTTAAAATGAAACCAGGAAAGCATTGGGAAGGATGTAAGCAAATAATTTTGTAGTTTTAGAGTGAAGATGAATTTCTAAGCATAAGTCCCAGTCAATAACCATTTAAATAATAAATAATTTCCAAATGATCAAATTTCTCAAAGCAAATCATTGATAGGTCAATAATTTATTTACACCATAAATGGCAAAAGTGAATATCCTTCTTATACAAAGAACACTTAAAATAAAAAATTATTGCCAGCTAGCCAGGCTGGAGACCTGAGCTGGGTTCGATGGCTCTCGACCTTAAGGGTCCTTTGGAGAGGGAGGGAGGGGGAGGGAGGGAGGAGGGAGGGAGGGAGGGAGAGAGAACACCTGAGACCCTATTTATTAAGGGGAAAGATATTTGAGAAAGTTCAACCCAAATAAGGCAAGGGATTGGGTTTCAGGGAGTTGCTTGGTGGTGTCTTGCGGTCAGCAGAATTGACTGACATCTTGGAAGGTCACACCCATCTCAGGTACTGTGTGGGATCAAAGGCAGAGCGAGAGAAAAGGACAGGAACTTTGCACAGCCCAGTCAGTCCAGTCCCCTCAGGTGCTCCAATGCTCATAGCTCACTCACACAGCCCACGGCTGGCTCACGACAGATAATGAAGAGATAATCACCCTGAGAGGAGAATGGACAAAGGACACGGACGTTTCAGAAAAGATCAGAATTAGTAGGCATGAAAAGGGCATTATCTATCAAATTAATCAATGATTTTTTTAAAAAATGATAATATCTGGTTTGGACATAAGGGGTTTTAATTGGTTCAGATTTTGAGCAAGGCCACTGGCCATACACCCTCACCTTGATGTTCGTTGTGCCAGGAGGTAGGGCAGGAGTAATGCTTGGGCTGTATGGGGTGATTAGCAGCTCCCCAGAGGTGGTGGCATGTGACCTTGTATTCACTGTGGTACCCTCACCTCTTCCCTTTCCACCCATCACATGCACTGGCCCAGCTGAGCCCTTTAATTCATGCCCAACTATTGCAAATTTGGGGGCTGGAGTGGGCAGTCATGGCCCTGTCAGGGCAGCATGAATGCAGGCTGGTGACACGTGACCACTCCTATGCCCTTGTCCCTGGTAGACTGTCTGTGCCTACCTGAGACTCTCCATTCCTGTGTAAGCTACCCACTGTAGTCACATCCCCAAACACAACCTGAACTCCTTCTCTGAATTTGAAAGATACCGGGCAAGAAAGTTCCCCTGTTCTCTCTCCTCTTCTCTCTCCTTCTCTGGAATCTTTGGGATGTTCTTGCTCTCCGGCCATCAATAGAAAATACTGGAGGGGCGGGAGTGAATTCTTTAGTTAAACTTGGAATGCAAAACAAATACTTTCTGATAAGCTCTAAATCATCATGGCATTCAATATTCCAACTGCCTGTGGTTTTTATCTCTGTAGTTAAAAGTTTACACCTTTGAAGAGCAGGCAAGTGGCTTCCCTGGGGAAACGAAGCCTTGGCATCTTATGGAATGAATTAGCTGCTGCTCAGCCAGCACAGCCATGGGCAGAGAATATGCTTGAAATAAATTAATCCTTTACATAACTAAAAGATGAATGCAAACTCCGGGGCATGCACCCACACCCACACACCGTCACATCCACATGCACGGTCTCCTCCCAAAATGAGGCGACATTTTCCACTGACAACATTTTAACTTCAAAGGAACACAGCAGGCCCGTATTTACAGACCCAAAGTAGAAAAATGTGAGAAGAGTCTCAGCCAAGGTCTGCTGGCCGGGTATTGCCCACTTGTCAGACCTGCACCCTTTCCTCCCACCCAGCTGCCACTTCAACCAAAACTGTGCATTTATTTTTTTTTTTAAATTATTTAATTGTGATTTTTTTTTTTTTTTTTTTTTTTTTTTTTGGTACAAGGGATTAAACCCAGGGCACTGAACCTCTAAGCCACATCCTTAGGTCTTTTTGTATTTTATTTAGAGAAAGTGTCTCACTGAGTTGCTGAGAGCCTCACTAAGTTGCTAAGGCTGGCTTTGAACTCTAATCCTCCTGCCTCAGCCTCTGGAGCTACTGGGATTACAGGCTTGCATCACCATGCCTGGCTTTATTGTGATTTTTAAAAAATATTTATTTATTTGCTTTAGTTATACACAATGTGTTTATTTTTATGTGGTGCTGAGGATCGAACCTGGGCTGCACACGTGCTAGGCGAGCACTCTACCGCTGAGCCACAATCCCAACCCCAATTGTGATTTATTTGAACTACAAAAATAATATCATTTTTTGGAAGAAAATTCTAAAAGGCCAACGTAAGTCATCAAAATCTTTCAGACTCCTCCAAGCTCAAGTGCTATTAGCATTTTAGATTGAATATTGTACCCATCCTTGATGGAGGTAATTTTTTTTTTTTTTTTTCAAAAACAGTATCACACTGTTGGAAACCTATTTTCCACTGATTATTTTATGAATATTTTCCATGATATCATGTGTTTTACATTGTTTTTTAGTGGTGCATTTGTTCCATTATTTGGGTTACTGTAATGGATGTAACATAGCCCTACCTGTGAAATGTTTTGTGGGTTTTTTCCCCTATTTTTCACTGTTTTGCTCAGCCCAGCTAAACCTTTATATAGATGCGTGCTTACTCACCCAGCATAAATTTGCAGGAGTGAAAAATTTTAAACTTTATGTATTCACATTTGTTTACTATTATTATTTATCATTAGGAAAACTGTCCTCAAAGATCTGTCCTAATGTGTGAAATGTGCCTGCTTCCCTGCATCCTTACCCAGCCTGAGGACTCGGTTTGGAGTCTGACCTAATTAGACCATCAATGTCAAAAGCATTTTGCTGATGGGTTGGCTCTTTAGGAACACTGTTTCAAATTAAAGATACAAATTTTACATACATTATACATTTATCAAAGACAAGTAAAATAAAACCGAGTTATGGACAGAAAGGCAAGAATGCATAGCCCACTTTTATTTTTTAATATTTATTTATTTGCTTTAGCTGTACACCATGGGTTTATTTGTACGTGGTGCTGAGGATCGAACCCAGGCCGCGCACATGCCAGGCGAGCGCTCTACCGCTGAGCCACAACCCCAGCCCAGCCCACTTTTTTTGCTGACCTCAATTTTATGTCTTCTCATGGCAATGACCATGAAGCAGTGACCACGTGGCTGTCCACCTGACTGTTTTTGAACATGATGGGGAAAGGATGCAGGCACGACTCTACGTGTAACACCAACCCTTCAAGGACATGTAGCAGTAGGGGCGGGCGGTGCAGTTGCCCAGTGTCAGGTGACATTGACGTCACTGACTATAGATGGCCAGCTCCTGGCACGAGGACGTCACTATCCACATAGTCACTTCTGTGGAAAGAGCACATAAGAGTCAGTGTCCCCTGACAGGAGCACCTGTTATCAGTGTTTAGACACTGAGGATCTGGGGAGGGAAGGGTCATGGAAAAAGAGGCCATGGCCTTCCTAAGGAGAATGTGAGGTTCTGAGTGCCTTACAGACCCCCATGATCCAACTTAAAAATATTTAAATGATCAAATATTTCTCAATCATTTAGTCACTTGACAACTTTTTATTCAAGGTTTGCTATGTGCCAGGCTCTCTGAACAACCCTGTCTCTGAAGAACACAAGACCCTGTGTAGCAAATGTGCAATTCGGGTGACGAAGAAGGGGGTCTTCGTGTGACAGCTCTGGGAGGCTATCTGAAGGAGGCAGAAGGAGACCCCGGGCAGAACAGGACAGCGGGCATGTGCTCACTTACCCTGGATGCTGCAGGTGTCCAGGGGCCTGCTGAAGAGCAGGGACAGTGGCTGGGGTCAGCTGGTAGAAGCTGGTCTTGGTCAGACACTCTAAGCTGCCGGGTTCATCTGGCTCTGTTCCTCCTTGGGCCACCAGCCTCGTGAGGGTGTTCACCTCCTAGCACAAGGGACAGATGCAGTCACATGAGACCTCTTCAGACCTAAGCTTGGCCCTGGAGTATCAATCTGGCTTCAGCTGTTGCTGCGGGGGAAGGAGGAAGGAGACCAGGGGTCAGCAGGTGTTCTCTGTCCCCTCACTGTTGCCACCTGCAGCTGCCGCTTACAGCAACGGTGCCGTGGGAGAAAATTCGGAGCAGGATGGAAATGAAAAAGTTCTTTTATTCTTCTCTCTCCGGCTCCAACAACCTCTCCAACTCCAACCACCAACAAACCAACCCTCACCCGGTTAAATACTTTTTGCTTTAACAAGGACACGTGCTAACAGCTCGAGCTTACAGGTGCGTCATGCAGTGTTCATGGGCATAAAAAGATTCTTAGATAAATGCATGAATATCAGGTGAAAACACTTGAACACCTTTATGGCTCTCAGCTAGCCGCCATCTTAGCTATCTCCTCAATTAGGGCTCTTACACCTCACCGGTCCTTTGAGCTTCTCCAACCTTCCACAAGATGCTCAGCAAATGGAAGCAAATCTTTGTTTAAAGTGTTAGAGCTCTGCTCCAACTTCCCTTATCTGGTTCCGGCCACTTGAGTTTGGTCAGTCTCCTCCTGGTTTACTACACCTGACTTCATACTTAACCCTTGCCTGCACGTAATTCAGATACTAGGATGTCATGCAGTTCATACATGAAATACTCCTTCCTACCTGTCCCCTCTAGACAAGAAGGGGACTCATTATGAAAATGTGGAATGACACCTTCACATCCCTGGACAACACTGAACTGGTTCCCTGCATTAAAAGGAAAAGTCAAGGACGTCAGGTGCATGCCCTGTCCTGTATTATGTTGCAACAGGCAAAGTTAGTACAGAAAAGTGAACACTCATTCCTATAGCGGGCCACCTAAGAGGACAGCTGTCCACACTCTAGGGTAGACATGTGGATTGATGTTAGCCTTCATAATGCTGAGTAAGCGTAGTAGAACCTCCAGAATGTTCTTCCGCTATCCCTCAAACGCTCGATAAGTTAGCCCCTGTGGCTCATCTGAAGAGGGTCCAGGCAGCCGATGAGCTCATTTGGACTGTCCCTGGTGGGACCCGCCTGTCACCTGTGGCTGTGGCTCCCCCTCCTCCTCAGGCTTCTGTCTTCCCTGTTCCTGAGGGTAGATCCCCCCTTTCGGCCTGAAAACAGCCACGGGAAGGGGAACCCACGAGCCTATTCCAGGACAGCCAGAGCTGCCCCGACCCTCGCATGCAGCAGGAAGGCTTCAGGCTATTTCATGTAACTCCCCCCAGAGAAGCATCTCAGCATCTCTGCACACTTGTCTAGAATTGATCTAACTCTGCCTCATTAGAATAAAATTGCCCTGTTTCTCATTGGGCTAAGCCGCCATCTCTGCTTTCTATTGCGAAGGGGTGGGAAGACTTGATTACTTGCTTCCATGCAAGATGTCATTTTCCTAAAAAGGCTCCTTACACGGGCACATTTTCAATCAGGGCTCCAGAGCCACACACACCAACCAAAAAAAAAAAAAAAAAAAAAAAAAAAAAAAGCTTGACTCATATTCCACCCAGGGTTCCAACATACAGTCCTGTGTCGAAAGGCTTCCAGGTAAATCCACTGAGAGGATCCAGCCCTGGTGGAGAAGATCATAGCACCCAGCCAGTGCTGATGCAGCTGGTGCCAAACAAAGACCCTGGTGCTTTGGGTACAGGAGGCAGGAGCTGGTGTTACTGAGAAAGGGTCTCGCATGTAGCTCATTGTCCAGGACGCACTGATGATTCAATCAGGGACAAATTACTCAGTGTTGTGGCTGATGGAATCCATGGCACCTGGGAGGAAAATCAATGCCAAGAGATGGATTCTATGACGCCATACTCCTGTTGTCCTGCCATCATCATAAACCTCTCATGTTTTTTCAGTGAGCCCAGGGATCGGTTGAGCGCTTACTCCCCGCTAGACAAATAGCTATTATTTGGCAAGTGGCTATTAACAAAGCCCATTTCCCTTCTTTTGGAGATGCCAACAGACCCCCTTTCTGGCCTCTCTTTGCCGACTGGTCTTTGCCTGGGTTCCAGCCGATGGGAAGTGAAGTCAGGTGGCGTCTTTCCTTAAGTCTGGCTCGGCAGGTCTCCCCCAGTCTCCCTCCCTCCCAGTTGGCCAGGATGGGAGCAGCCACGGTGGCTTTGGAAGCCACATGTTGAGGATGGCGGTGGGTACATCAACCTGCATCCCCAAAGGACCCCACCAACGTGAACACCTGCCTAGGGCTCTTGGGTGAGCCAGAACAGAGTTCCCGTGGGCTAAGCCCAGCCCCTCTCCTCAGGGAGCGCCAACCCCAGCATGGGTCAGTGGCTCTTCACACTCCAGCGAGGAGGGCCTTGCAGGGAGAGCACCTGCTTCCCACACCTGCTCTCAGCGGTGGAGAGAGAGCAGATGACAAACGAGGACCGAGCAGCAGGTCCTTCAGAAGCCCTCAGGAGAAGGCCGTGCTCGGACACCATCGTTAATATACAGCCAAGACAGTGTTCTCAGGGACGGAGAGACTGCTGTGACTGGCCACGTGCAGAAGGGAGCATCGAAAGAAGGGTTCCAGGAGGAGGGGCTGATGACTCAGATTCTTCAGTCCCAATTAGTGTGCTTGTGGAAGAGGACCCTCACCCACAGGAGCAATCTCGTTCCAGAATACAAGGAAGGCTGTTTGCCACTAAGCAGCCCGTCCCCAGTGGATTCTTTTAAGGGGCCTTGGTATCTTCACACTGTAAGGAACTTTTGTGGGTATTTCTCACTTAACCTTCAAATGGTCTTGCTGACCAGTGAGGCTGCCTGGTCCAAGCCATGCGGCTGCAGTTCATGTCAGGAACCAAGACACTCTTTCTTCACATGGCCCCTGGTGGTTCTTAAGTCCTTCTGCCAATCAGCGGACTGGCAGCAGAGCTGAGCTCCACCTGAGGGCCGGGAGCAGCCCTGAGTGGCCAGCTCTGCTCCACGCTGACCACCCAGCACCCTGGAGGTAGCATGGCCACTATGCAGAGCATGGAGAAGCTGTTGGAGGGTCAAGACTGAAGTGCCAGCTATCAATCTGGGTTTCACACTCAGTTTTCCAGACAGAACAGAAACGCACAGAGCCTGCAGGAGATGGAGAGGCTCACGGAGCTGCAGGCTGTGATGGCCAGGCTGGTGCTGGGTCTGGGGCTGAGCTAGTGTGTTTGAGTCTCAGTTTCTGTAGGAGTGAGTGTTGTGGCATTTTCTATAAATCCCTCTCCTTTTTCATGAAAGATATCATGTTATTGAAAGAGTTAACTTTGACTTCTACTTGCTGTTCAGTTCTTTAGTCACATATATGGCCACCAGGTATCCCTATTTCAATTATTTAGATCCAGACTAACTCTGTACATTTATCTTTTCTTGAAAAGAGTAACACAAATCTTTTTCTATAAGTACTTAATTTCTAGTTAATAAGCTTTAAGAGTCTTTTTGTGATTAAAAATAAATTTATGTTACTTTTAAAGTAGATATAAATCCCTTAGAGCAAAAAGTCCTTCAGCCTTGCCGCCCTCTTTTCCCTGCTTCTAGGTTTTATAAACAACTGCTATAAAAGAAAAACAATAGTGCTTTGGAATCCCAGACAGAGAAAGTTGACTTTTATCAGACAGTCCAAATAGTGTGCAGAGAAAACAGATTCAGAGAATCTGTGAGAGAGAAATTCTCACCCAAACTAATTAGATTAATAATAATGAAATTATAATATGCCCAGGCAGTCATGTGCAGGGCCTTGAAAAGGTGTAAGTGACCTCAAAACCTTGAAATATATATATAATAAGAAAATTAATATGTCTAAAATGTAATCTAAAAGTTAAGTCATGTCTGTAATAAAATCACCGAAGAAAGTGTAAACATTCTGTGCTGCCAAAAATATACTTAAAACTTACAACAAAGTGAAAGTAAAGAGAGAGGATTCCACAGCCTGACTCGTGTGTCAGTGTGTTATTTTCCCCATCGCTGCTTCTCTGCCTTCATACTTCGCTGAGTGCTCGCGTTGTACCCCCTGACTGGGGCTGGCCCCCAGCAAGTGAGGGCTTGGGGTGGCCCATTTGCCTCCTCTCTACACCCCCCCACTCCCTGCACCTTCTTTATTTCAATTCAACATGAGTCTACTACGCACCTAAGGGAGAGACTTGCTAACATCCTTCCACTGCCTGTCTCCTTGATGGCACGAATTTTTCGATTGAAAAATGTGTAACAATCCTACAACTGCAAGATTGAACTGCATCCCTGCCCAGGGACCTCCAGTCTAAAATGAGAAAACTTGTTTCTTCTCACCTTCAACTATGAATAATTTAAGATTCAATCAGTTAAACTCAGCTTGCCTGTTTTCTCCTTAATCTTTGCAATGATTGTGAAAGCAAAGTAAAATAGTCCAACTGTGGGACTGTCAGAGGCAGAGGCACAGTTTCTGTGGCTGGTGTGTTATTCTACAGGATCCCTGCAAGTCAAGTTTCAGGAGATGAATTTGAGGCAGAAGGAGAAGGAAGAATTTTAAAATGTTGCTCTTTGGGTAATTAATTACATGTAGTTTTATGAAATAAGACCATATGAGTCAAAATTATTTAACTTGAATCATTTCATTATTTAAAAAGTGAAATATCACAAAGCTCTTGAGAGCTCAGAATTGTAGCATAGCTTTGCAGGAGTGTGGTTGCAGCAAGTCTGGATTATGATACAATGTGTTGCTACATGGGGTGACATGGGTGGAGAAGACTGCCTGGAAACCAACTGGAGACCCAGCCCGGGAACCTTGGATTTCTCTCGGTCATTGGCACTTTGCTTTTTTTTTGGCACTAGAGATTGAACTCAGGGGCACTCAATCACCGAGCCACATCCCCAGCCCAATTTTGTATTTTATTTAGAAACAGGGTCTCACTGAGTTGCTTAGTACCCTGCTGTTGCTGAGGCTGACTTTAAACTCGCAATCCTCCTGTCTCAGCCTCCCGAGCCTCTGGGATTACAGGCGTGCGCCACCGTGCCCAGGGGCACTTCGCATTTCTGTACTTCACTTTTTTGAAAAAATAAATTTTATTTTTACAACAATTTATAGAAATTTGTAGAGAATTAGAAATTCAATTTATAGAAAAATTGAAAGATACTGCAGGGAGTTATATCCTCCTGAGGTTTCCCCTGTTATGAACATCTTGCATTAGTACGACACATTTGTCACAACTCATGACTCAGGGTTGGTACATTGTTACTAACAAAGTCCACTTAATTCAGATTTCTTTAGTTTTTCCCTGACCACCTTTTTTGGTCCCGGGTCCCACCCAGGACACCTCCCTGAGCTCAGGGGTCACGTCTCCTCAGCTCCTCTTGCCTGCGAATTTCTCAGACTTTCCATGGCTTTGTGACTTGGGGTTTGAGGAACTGGCCAGGGATTTCAGAGGACATCCCTCGGTTGAGGTCTGTCTGGTGTTTTTCCTATAATCAAACCATTTTTGGTCCCTTCACTTTTTGTATTTGTTTATTATACAAATACAAAAAGTAGAGGGAGTCATAAGGTCCTCCTTGAAGCCCAAGGGGAATTGCCGAGTGGAGGGGTTGTGGGGCAGCGGAGGTGACAGGGACTGTCCTGAGCACATCGTGGGGGAGGGGCTCCGTCTCTAAAGTGGTTTCATTGTGAAAACTCCTTGACCCTGTTCAGGTGCATAGAACTGAACTAAGCTTAGGAAACATTTAATATGGCTCCTTATAAGAGCATGCACATTGAAGAGACACCTGTAGGTGATTGCAAAGGGCTTTGAAAGCTGATTCTGGGGCTTGCTTTTCTCCATCACGGGGAGGGCCTTCCTCATGCGCTCGTGCAGGGAGTGCTGATCCCATCTCCTGGGCTGAGTGGGGCGACTCCAGGCCGAGCGGGGCTGCCAAACAGCACGCAGGCCCTGAGAATGTGATACTGGGAAAACTCGCTCCAAATGCCAACAGACCCTCCTCCCCAAAGGCAGCAAAACCAGCTCCCTCTGTACCCCCTTTCTCCTAATATCTTGGAAACTGGGGACAAAATAAGACTGACCAGTGCCTCCAAGAACACGGCTGCGGAGGGCAGGCTTGTTGGTGAGATTGGCATGGCTTTAGCACATCCCTCAGGGAAGGGGCTTGGCGTGTGTGAGAAAGCAGACCAGGGCGTTTCAGAGCTACAGGAAGACCTTCTAGCAGGAAGGGAGGCAGCTCCCCTAACTTAATCCTAAGGCAAAACTAGGATGCCTCTATTCCACTGCTGCTCCCCACATCTGAACCCTTAGCAAGTCCCACACCATCCGCCTGGTACAGTACAGACCCAGCCCATCTACTGCCACGGCTGCTCCAGGGCCACCCTCGTCAGTGCTGCCAATCTCCCTCCCTGCATGGCTTTCAGAGACTCTTAACTGGTCTTGTTCTTCCTAGTCTGGTCTCACTCAACCCACTCCCATCTAGCAGCCAAAGTTGTGCTGTCAAAGTGAAAATTGGAGCAGCTTACCCTCCTACTTAAAACGACTGACAGCTGCCCATTGAGACAGAAATGGAACTACTCTTCCCAACATGTTCTGGGAGGCCCTGTAAGGCCTGGTCCTTGACACCATCTCCTTCCTCCCTGGTCTATAATCTTCTTGCTCCAACCATTGTTCCACATCCCAAGCTGTCCCTGCCCCAGAGCTTTTGCACCAACTAGTTTTTGATTCACATTCACTTTTTGGTTTTAGCATCACCTTCCCTGATGATTCAATCCAACACGACCCCTCCACCACTCCTCTTTAAAAGAGTTTTCTACACATTGCAAGCAGACCTCTCTCTTGTTAAATGTCTGTTTCACCCACTCAAACTGAGAACAGAGATCGTGCTTGTTGTAACATCCCAGCACCTACATTGGAGCTCAGTACAGCAGATGACAGGTGATCAGTGAATATTTGCAGAATGCATGAGTGCCCGTCAGGGCTTCCCCACGCTCTGCAGTAAAAGGCTGCTTTCATTGACAAGAACATTTTCTTCCCTCAGGAGAGAGCCTACTCAGTTTCTTCAGTAAGTCCTGGGAGAGGCATTCCAAAAGGTCCAGAGTTTGCAGGGAGAGGTGACAGTGGAAGAGGCTTCGAGGTGGCTGAGACAGGACACCAGCACAATGTAAAGCTTCCGCTAGCAAACACTGTTAAGAATAGGAAAAGACAAGCCACCAACAGGGACATACATGTGTCCACCAGACAACGTGCATGCAGAATTTGTAAAGGACTCCTAAAAATTAATTTAAAAATAAATTAATGAACCACGGGCAAATGGCTTCAATCGAAGTATCGCAGAAAAAGATATGCAAATAACCAGTAAGGACATGAATAGGCGTTCAACATCATTAGCCATCAGGAAAATTCAAACCTCAATGAGATTCAACCTCACACCCAGGAGAATGTCTCAGATTGAAAGACGGACATCCCCAAGCGCAGTAAGGGCGTGACAGCTGGGACTCTCAGGTGTCTCTGTGGAGGGGAAATGCTACACCCACCCTGGAAAAACCATTGGTGGATTTGTTTTTGGTTCTGGGGATTAACTCAGGGACACTCCACCACTGGGCCACATCTCCAGCCCTTTTTCATATTTTATTAGAGACAGGGTCTCCCTGAGTTGCTAAGTGCCTCGCCATTGCTGAGGCTGGCTTTGAACTTGTGATCCTCCTGCCTCAGCCTCCCAAGTGCTGGGATGACAGGTGTGCGCCACCGTGCCCGGCCCATTGGTGGATTCTTAAAAGTTTAGAAACACATAACGAAACCCTACACCTCTGTATTCACGGGAGACACACGACAGCATATGTTAATGGTAGATTTGTGCAGAACTGTTTATATAAGATTTTATTTGTAATGAACAAAAACTCGAAAACCCCCAAATGTCCATCCACTAGGGCTCTTAGCAAAAACAAACAAACAAAACAAAAGCTGCTGGCTCACGCATCAACATGGATGCCTTAAGAACCTTTTATCGCACAGAAGAAGCCCAGCATGATGAGCACGTGCCATTGACTCCATTTTTGCGGCAGTCGTGAGCGGACAGAACTGACCTATGGTGAGAAACTGTGCTGCCCTGGGCAGACACTGGTGGTGATGTGAGGTGGACACAAAGGAACTTTCTTGGGTGATGGACGTGTTCTATATTTTGTTTATATGTTGGTATCCTGAGAGAAAACTGTGAAAACTCACCAAGCACACCTGAGGCCTGTGCCCTTCACCACACACGCATGTTACCCAAAAAAGTCCAATATGGAAGCTACCTGTGGAAAGCTAACTGTGCGAATGGATTGTCCTGAGTCCCGAGCTCTGCTGGCGCCCTTTCCCTTAATGTCCAGATGAAGCCACTGGAGCGTCCACCCTGGAACTGGGGAAGTCTAGCCCTCTACCTGAGATTTGAGGGTTGGTGGAAAATCAGGAGCAAGGGTCTTGGTACAACCCACTGTAAATCAAGCCCAGAAGACCCCCACCCTCCAGCTGCTCTGTGCTAACACCTCGTGTATTTATTCCACAGGTGTCCACTGAGTTCTTACTAGTCCTGGGCCACACTCTGCAAGGGGACTGAGGCTGAGGCACTGAGATAAGGTGCCTTATAATCCAAGGGAGAGACTCGGCCAATTAGCCAATGTAACGTCACTCAGAATGTGGGTCCAGGCTCCTCTTTATTTCTCCAAGTTTTACCAGTGCACAGATGTGCACAAGCTGGTCAATGAACGTTTAGGGGGATGGATGGGGGTTATAGGTTGGAATTAGGGAGTCCTTCAAATTTAATGGCCGACGTCACCATTCCCAGAAATCCTCTTGTCACTCTCCACCGTAGGCCTTGCCTTTGCTCTCCTGAAACCCCAACCTCTGTCCCTCCACCTCAGCATTTTCTCCTCTTGCCCCTTGTTAGGGGTTGAACTGCAGATTTTGTTCCCCCCCAAAAAAAAACACACGTTGGAATTCTGCTCTCCTGTGCCTCTGAATGTGGCTTGTTCAGAAATAGGCTCTACAGAAGAAGTCAAGTTAAGTGAGGCCAGTTGTGTGGACGCTAGCTCAGCACCCCTGGTGTCCTTCCAGAAGGGGGGAGTTGGGGTTCGGAGACAGACACAGGCAGACAGAGGACCAAGCACATACGTGGTTATTTTCCAAATCTGAGGGGGAGAGAAGCACCGATCTCCTCAAAAGTTTATTTCTCTTTTGCAAAAATAAAATACAAGTCTTGATTTCTGAATTAGTCACTGAATAGAATATTTTTAAGGTAGAAAAACAGCAGGCATTTTAGAAAAGTCTCAAAGACTAATAAGCCAGCCACAACATCGATCTGCAAGGCCCAACACAGGTCAGTGACAGTTCAGTTAAAGGTCATTAACAAACACAAATTGTGATCAATTATTTAAATATAATTTAAGACAAACGTAGTGCAAAGCCTCCCCAAACCAGACACAATCGATTTACTGAAAATAATGTTGTACATCCAAGAGGCCAGCCAGGACCAAATCAATAAAATTACCCCTCACCATAAACCTTTTATCCAAGGCCAATTTATCATCATCAGTACCTTTTAACAAAACAAGCATTTGATGTGCCGCTAAGAGAATCCTTAGTGGATATTTTCCTGAAAAAGCTCATAAGCAAAGAGAGTTATTTTTCCCTCAGTTCACACACACCATCTCCTCAGGATGAAGGTCTGGTTCAAAGTGATCGAAACTAATCCATTTTGTTATCTCTAAGCCTCTGTTCTGCACAGAAAGGGCATGATTCAGTGTTCAGTTCCACCCGGTGAGGGCTGATCGAGTCTCAGCAATGGGGTCTTGACCTTTCTATTCTCCGCTGAGAGACAAATGACAGAGGGTGCTCACGTGGACAAAACTTCCCCTGCATGACCCAGGAAGAGCCCGGATTCCACCCTTCCTCTCCTACTTAGCAAAGTGCACCAGAATGCCAAAGGGCAGCTGTGGCCTCATTGCAAGGAGCATCTTTTTTTTTTTTTTTTTTGGTACTGGGGATTGAACTCAGGGGCACTCGACCACTGGGCCACATCCCCAGCCCTTTTTTGTATTTTATTAGAGACAGGGTCTCACTGAATTGCTAAGTGCCTCGCCACGGCTGAGGCTGGCTTTGAACTCACGATCCTCCTGCCTCAGCCTCCCAAGTGCTGGGATTACAGGCGTGCGCCACCGCACCCGGCACAAGGAGCATCTTAAGTCCACTCTAACTCTCACAAATGAGAAGGAAAAACTCCAACTTTGGTGCCTAAACTACTATCAGCACTACTTTAACAACACATGACTGGTTGAAGATCACAGTGCAGAAGTTGCTGGTGGCTTGCACAAGATATTATGTTAATGACTTCTAAAAGGGATACACAGCCGTGCGGAAGAAAGAGAGGTGACCTTCAAAGCTGCTCATTAGATGAGTAAATGCCTGGTTCTTCCATTAGCGGCTCAAACTCACTCTACCCTGGCAGAGAGGTTCAGCAAATCTCTGTTGAGATCATGCAGCTCATTCAACTCTGTGAGGCAAGTCTGATTTCTCTAACTGTCAAGTCCTCAGGAGGGAGCACCCAGTTACCCGGATGTTCCCATCACTCTGGGAGGAGAAGAGGCGAGAAGCAGGGGCTGGAGGCGGGAGGTTAGGAAGAGGCAGAGGAGACTAAAGGGGACTTGTTTATAACAAGTGGAGACTTTTCTGAAGGATTCCGTACGCCTTCCCTCACAGCGGCAGGAGCATGTGCCAATCAGACAGATTTAGTGCAAGGGAAAGGGTGTCACTAACCTCCACTGACCCCTTTATATCCCGTGTCCTGAACCAGGTGGCTAGGAGACGGGAGCTCCAGCATTACCACGGCCAGTGCCCACTGGGGCTGGGCCTTGAGGTCCAGGCATTGGGCTTGCAACCCTTTGCTGCCGAATAAGCAGGCGCTCACCTGGTCAGCGGTACACCAGTCACCCAGGGAACTTGGTCCTCAGGGGCAGGCCCTGGCTGACCACACCCCCTCTGCAGGTGGATAGGCTCAAGAGGGGACGCTGAAGAGCGGCTGAAAGGCCAGATCACGCTCTGGTGTCACCATGAGCACCAGTTCCTTTTCCTCCTGGGGGAGGACTGAGGGTGGCTGAGGAGCTAGGCTCACCCCACCTGCCCAGTCAGCAGGGATGGCCAACACTACCCTGGAGATTCAGGTTGGACGGGTGGAAAGTGGTCACCGGCTTCTGAAGCTCCCTGGGTGAGTGACGTGCAGCCAGCACTTTGACAGTGCCACTCAAGCTGAGGCCCACGCAGGCAGAAGCCCCAGGTGCAGGGACTCCGCGACAGCATGAAGGGGAGATGCAGGACATAGTCCCCAGGAGGACCCGTGGAAGACATGCTACCCAGTGGTCCTAGGGAAGATGTAGGGCTGCCATTGTTGATTTTCCCACGCTTAGCCCAGGAGCCAGCCAGGGCCAGCCACGTTCCGAGCCTTCTGTGAGACAGGGAGCCCTAACCACTGCTCCAAGCCCCTGGTTCCCAGCAAGCCCGGAGGATGGAGGTATGCAGGGACAGGAGGTGCAAACAGGCCACCTGGAGCACACACCCCGCTCCAATGCACCCGGGCCCAGCTGGAGGGTTCTCTGCAAGACCGACTCCCGACACTGACAGGACGGACAGGCTGAGTGAGGAGGAACAGGGTCCTCACTCCACGAGGAGGGTCTTCTTAGGAGGGCCTCCCAGGCTCTCAGTCAGCAGAGCCTCCAGGAACTGGCTCACAGAAGTCTCTATTCATAAAATAGACTAAACTTCAAGGGAGGCGGGTGCGGGAACCTCCCTGTTTGACAAGATGTGGGGTGTGAATGATCGGTGCTGCTCCCTGCAAGGGAAGTGGCGATGACTTGAGGACTCAGCCGTGGCAAGGACGCTTCTCACTGAGCAGCTAACAGGCATCTAGACCCTGGTCCACATCAGGGTTCATGAAGTTGTGGATCCAGGGTCACAGTTACTCACTTTGCTTGGATGTGCACTTACCCAACATGTCATGTTCTGTCCTGTCCCCCTCTGCAAGGAGATCCCGCCACAGGGCCTGATGTGGGCAGGACAGAGGGTGGGGACCAGTCGTGTATGCTGCCTAATGAAGGATAGCCATGGCCCATTTTCAGTGGTTCTGGACCGTCTTTTAGCAAGATGGCGTGTGGGCAGAGAAGGCAGTGGCCTTGACTTCACGGCACCTTGGTGGAGACGCTCTTGGACCCAGATGGTGGCCCTGCTGTCTCTAAGCAGGCCGAGGTCTCTCGCCCCCCAGATTCACTCTCATTCTGACCTGTGTGGCCATGTCCACTGGTCTCCTTGCCCTGTGGCTACTGACTGGGTTCATCCCATGGGGGCCCGGGCAGGACACTAAAGGGAGGGAAGAGCAAGGCCAGGGCTTTGGTCTTCCTAGCTTCTCCCTGAGAGCCACTGGGGCCATGGGACCTTGATCAAGGACTCAGCTCCCTGGCGGTCCCCTCTGAAGCAGCCCTCCCCGCGTCAGGCTTCAGTGACCACCTGCTGCTCCGTAGGATACTGCACTGTCCCTGTGGTCCCCTGACCCAGGTGCACCTTCGCAAATGGTCCCAGTGCCATTTCCAGACTCCCAACCTGAATGTCCCTCCCATCCCAGACAGAATTCCAACTGAGGCTCCGGGACTCTGGATGACACTCGGGTTCCGCTTGCGCCTGTCTGGCCCTGCCGCTAACACCTGAGCTATGGAAATGGCAGGGGCTTCCTCGGCACGTCCAGGTGCCCCGTGAGCCCCACGTTGGTTCCCACTGGAGCTGCGGGTCCTCAGGTCTCAGCCACAGCCAGCAGCCTTAGCCATGGGGTCAGCCACAGGCCTGGGACGGGCCTGACCTCCTGGAACTCCTAGCCTCCTCTGGATCCCTCCAGACCCTGGTGCACAGTCACTGCCAGGCAGGGCAGGGCGCCCCCTGCAGGCTCTCACTGGCACAGGCAGCTGATCTCGGCCCCAGGTGGGAAACAACCAGCTTCTACCTTTCCTTCCTGTTTTTCCCCTTCAAGGTCTCGATCCCTTTCCTGCCTCCAAGAAAGCTCACCCCAAGGGGAAGTCCAGGACTCCGGCTTTCCGCCTTCTACCCTCCTGTCTTCCCTCCCCTCCTCAGGCAGGCAAGGTTTCTCCTCTCCTTTTGCCCCCTGGGGACCTCCTCTAAGTCAAATGCGCCCCCTTCCCTACCCTATTACCCTTTGCTCTAGGGGGCACACCATCTTCTCTGGGGCACGAAGCCCTGTGGCTAAGTCTTAGGGCAGATGAGATGCATGAGAGGAGCCCACAAGCTCCCACTCGCTGGCCTCGTCTGAGCGCTCCGGAGCTGGCACTGGGACATGCAGTCCTGAGCTGTAAGAGCCTTTGATGAGGAAGTAGCTCTAAGATGGTGGCTGGCTGAGAGCCAAGAGGTGGCGCTTACTTGTTTGTTAAAAGCAAGGCTTTGTTGACTACAACTTACACCTGACTTTTGTAGTAGCTCGTGGGCACTGCGTGCTGCACCTGTAGGTCGGGCTTGTGAGACACGTGTATGCTTATTAGGAGAACTAATGCATCTGTGATGGGTAAAGAGTATTTAACCAGACGGTAGAGAGGAACGGGGGGGGGGGGGGGGGGCGGAATCAAAGAGAAGATAGAGAAAGAAGAAGAAGAAGGAGGAACAATAAAGGAACCACTCATTCCCAGTCTGCCTCCGATTTCTTTCCCGCGGTATTGTTGCTGCAGGCAGCAACACTGAGGAAGGGAGCTACCACCAGAGTTCTCCAGAGAGGCAGGACCAAAAGCACGCCAACAGGGATTTGTCAGGGGAACTGGCTCACACAGAGGGTGAGAGGTCCTGTGGTGGGCGCTGTGCAGGCTCGGGAACCAGGGGAGTTGGCCACCCGCCTCGGCCCAAGCCCAGAAGCCACAGAACCCAAGAAGTGGGTGGTCCTTCCACCACAGAGACTGAAGGCTCCAGAGGCCCCAGGGGCTGCTGGTGCCAGTTCCTGAATCCAAAGCCAGAGAACCTGGACTATGAGGCCCAAGGGCAGGAGGAGGGGCCAGAGACAGAAAGAATCCCCACTTCCGCCATCTTCGCCCAGGCCTCCTGCTTACTAGATGGTGCTGGCCCACCTCAGGGGTGGATCTTCCCCCCAGTCCACAGACTGGAAATAGCCTCACAGCCACACCCCGAAACCCTGCGTCACCTGCCATGTAGGTACCCCTCAATCCTGCCAGGTTGATGCCTAACATTAGCCACCATGAAGCTCTCTTGAAAATAACGTGGGGCAGCACAGAAAGGTCACCCCGGGCAGTGCAGGACTTCTCAGAACATTTATCACACTGCTGTGCTTCAAGAGTCTCTGAGGAGACACGCAGCAGGTGGTATCTGACCACCGATCTCTCTCTTTTTTTATTCCTACAGAAAATCTCACAGGATGAGCGTTCTGCCAAACATATTCTGAAAAGCACGGCTCTAATGGGATTAAATTTAGAACATCAATGTTCGAAACCGTTTCAGAAGATAAGAGCATATTCTCTAAGGCAAAGGGCAGACAAGAAAGGAGCCACCAACAGCATCAAAGATGAGAGCGCAGACAACAAGAGTGCAGCAAGACAACAGAGGGATTAACCCTGCTTACTAGAGATCCAAGATTCAGCTTGATACGTTACTTACAAACCTGTAATCAAAGGGGGGATACTGAAAGGACAGACAGCTGGACAACTATCCCAGGCAACGGTCAGCACACACAGGGAAGAAATAAAAATAGAATCACAGAGAAACTGACTTCCAATGCCATTTAAGGGGGCAAGTAGCACCTCCTTTAATGGACACAAAACCCAATCCAATGTGAGACGATATTGGTGCTGGAACTTTGAATGAGAGATCATAACAGGTCAAGCAAAAATGATTATAACTACAAAGGACACTTTGAAGCAATGGAAGGATTTTAAAATAATATTGTTAGTCTTAGAGGATAAAGCACACAAACTAAATACACAGGAAATTTGATCAGTGTGATTAAGGAGAAACCTATAGATATGTCACAATTTTATAAAGTCAAAAAGTTTTCTTTCATATTTTGTGTCTATGAAAATTTAGAATACTGCAGATCTACAGATCTCTTTATTCCCCAAAGTAAAAATTGCACAACACACATTTTTGAATACAGTGTATAGTAAATCAAAATTTTACACTATGGGTTTAAAAGAGAGTATGAAAATCACTTGGAAATTTTAAATAAAAGTGAAAAACATTTGTCTAAAAACCAGTGGAGTTAAGTAGTAAATAAAAATAGTTGGTGAAGGGTTATTAGGTAGGGGTGAGAATGAGAAGGTCCGTTTTAAAATCCATATGCCACAGTCAGGGGTTACCAGGGACAGGAGTGATTTTAAGAAGGGTAGAGCGGGCTGTGAATACACTCAGTATTTACCTCAGAGGTTTCTGTTGTTTAAAAACAACAAAATAATACTAGGTGAGGAGGAGTAGAAGAATACAGCAGAAATTAATTCATTGGAAAAAAGGAATCCCTAAGTAGGCTTAAGAGCTGCTTTTAAAAATAAAATTAGTAAAATAGATAAGTCTTTGTTAGATTTTTAAAAATCAAAATACAACAAAATAAAATTAGAAATTTGTAAGCTGCTATAAGAAAAAATATGATACTGTTTCTTAAATATATTGGTTTTCTTAGCAAAATCATGCAGTAATAAACTTTAAAAAATCAAGAAACAGAAATGTTTTGTGGGATTTTCTAAAGTAATAGAAAATTTTAAACATTTGGATCAATAACCATACAAGTTTTGAAATAATTGTTCCTTAAAGACTCTGACATCAGGTATCTCTTTAAGCAAATTGCATTGATAATCTAACAGAAAATGTGCCTTTGAAAGGCCAACAAGGACCCGATGTCCTCGGGGACTGCAGCACAGACCCGATACAGTGAGGAAGGGAGGTGGGGCCCGGCCTCACTTGCAGGTCCCCCTCAGCACCTTCCACAGCCTCCTGCGCAGAGGCAGAACCCTCACACAGGACCTACCCCAGGACCGGAAAGATGGCATACAATTTAAATACTGCACTACTCTGATCTGTGAAAAAGAAAAAGATATATCAACATCCTGAAAGATGTAGAAAATGCATTGAATAATTTTTTCCAGTGCCCTTTTCAGAAAACTCTTGGGAAAACAGGGCTGAACATATTCTTGCTTAACAGATTGAGAAATAGCATCTTAAAACAGAGGTCGTCACCAGAGTCAGGCATTGAGGGCAGCCTGTGGAATCAGGAGAAAATGAGAATGTGAGTGTGGCTGTGGAAGTGCTCATTCATGTAGCAAACACCCCCTGCACACGGAGCAGGGTCTAGGTGCTGCCGGTGTCCAAGGCACCTCGGTGAGAGTCACGCCAGGCCAGGTCCTGCTACTGCTGTAACTGTTAAGCTATGATGATGAGCTGTATTTTAGTCACTTTCCTGTTGATACATGCCTGAAGTATTGAAGTGTGCTGCAATACTTCACACTTCAGGGAGAAGTCTCCAAAAAATGTGCCCAAGATGATGCCCAAAAGACCCTTCCTACACCCCCAGGTCCACGGTTAAAAGGTGGTGGAAAAGAATGCTGTCCCCTATAGCAGGTATCTCTTTAAACAAATTGCATTGATAATTTAACAGAAAATGTGCCTTTGAGAGGCCAAAGACAAAAAGTAAATAAGAAATGTGATCACATTGACAGATACCTAGGATCAGGAGACTCCTGCATACGTTGATGAGGGTGTTTCCAGAAATAATTGGCATGTGGGACAACACACTGGGGCGGGGGTGGCCAGACCTGAGTAGGCCGGGGCCTGGGTGGAGGAAGGAGGGGCAGGGCTGACACAGTGCCGCTCTTCCTGAGCAGGTGCTTCCACTGCTGCTCTCGTCCCCCTGCAGACACAAGCCTCTGGCTCCTTGGCTCTTCAAAGCTGACTCTGACCAGTGCTTCTCCCGGGGAGTTTCCCGGGATGGGGCTGTGCCATTGGTCCCTCTTGTTCTGAACCTCCAGCTTCTTGGACTGAGCAGCGCCAGGTCCCCCCAGCCCTCCAGCCTGCAGAGGGCCATTGTGGGACTATCGGCTTCTGGTCATGTGAGCCAATCTGACCAGTCTCCTCTGACAGTCATTCATCTGTGTATCCGGTGGTTCCGTTCCTCCAGAGAACCCAGGCTAGCACAGGCCTGAGCAGAGCTACGACTTGAACGTGTCCCTTCCTAGACCAGGTGGTACCAATGTAGCCTTGTAGGGGGACCCTCAAGAGGAGATGAGGGCATGTGCTCCCCCTCACTCATGGTGTAGAGGCTCTTGTCAAGGAGGCTTCACCCACATTTGGCCAGCTCTCTCTCTCCCTCCACCTTCACCGACGTGAGGACACAGCCAAAAGGCCCTCCCTGACCAGATGCCAGCCCCAGACCTTGGGCTGTGAGAAGTAAATGTTTTTTTGTTTGTTTGTTTTGGTACTGGGGATTGAACTCAGGGGCACTCAACCACAGGGCCACATCCCCAGTACCTTTTTTGCATTTTATTAGAGACAGGGTCTCACTGAGTTGCTAAGTGCCCTGCTGTTGCTGAGGCTGGCTTTGAACTCGCAATCCTCTTGCCTCAGCCTCCCAAGTGCTGGGATTACAGGCGTGCGCCACCGCGCCTGGCTGTGAGAAGTAAATGTTTGTTCATTACAAATTACCCAGTCTCTGGCATTCTGTTGTAGCAAAGGGGAAGGAACTAAGACTATTTCAATAACCCAAATAGAGGTTTTTTATACTTTCTACAATATGATCCGTCTATATTTTTCAAACAATGTTATCATGAAAAAAAAGAGAAAAGCTAAAAACCTATTTCAGATTTAAGAAAACTAAAGAGATGTACAACCAATGGGCCATGTGAGAGCCCACATCAGGGAAAGACACCATTCATTATGGAGACAACTGGCGGTAGCCATGGGACAACTGGCCAATTTTACGTTGTATGTCACATTAACGTAAAGTGTTCGACTGCTTGAATTTGATATTGCAGTTCAGACAAAAACATTCCTGTGTTAGAGTTATCCCTGCTTAAGTATTTGGAGAGATGAAGAGATAATAGTGCCTGCAATTTAGGCTCAATGATGATTCACAAAAAAGTTGATAGAGAGGTAAGAATGTGGTTAAGTGTGACAACCGATAAATCCAGATGAAGAACTAGGTGGGTATTCACCAGGCAATGCTTGCAGCCTTTCCTATGAATTAAAATATTTTCAAAGTAAAAAATTATTGAAAGACAAACTACTTAACTAGATAGAAACCCAAAGAAAGATACCATTAGAAAAATGGGCCCAAATGTTAGGATAAATGACCAACCAAGATTTGAAAGTGAGCATCCACGTCATTGGTCACTGGGGAGAGAACTAACAGCACACACACACACACACACACACACACACACACACACACACACAAACGAATTGTATCTTGTTATGGAATGAAACCAGCAATGAAAATAACAGGTAGTTGCTACATATAACAATAGGGTGAAACTCACAAACCTGGCAATCAAGAGAAAAGCAAAACAGCAGACAAAGGAGTCCCTCATTCCAACAACCTAAAACCTCCAGGTTGGGCACAACCCATCCGTGGAGCTGGAGAGCCAGGTGCCCAGGGGCTGCTGGGCACTGCTGCTGTTCTGTCTGTGCTCACACCAGTGGGTGACACTGGAAAAGCCACTCAGCCACACGCTTCTTACTTACATTTGCTTACTTACATGTTGGACTGTAAGACAAAGTTAAATAAATAAATAAAAGAAGAAAAAGGGGGACAAAAGTCCTATACAGGAAGAAGAGCCCTCAGAGAGAAGGGAGCAACAGCCTGCCCGCCTGTGCACGCTCATTTCCTGAAGCACCAAGTGGATAATCCCTGTGATTAGCTCTGGAGCGGGAAAAGATGAGTCACCCTGATGCAGTGGCGGAGCTTCAAGAGAGCTCTGCGCAGTCCCCACATGAATAGGAACCTGGAATTAGTCACCGACTATTAAAGCGTGTCAGTGTTTGAATTAGTAGCCAACAAAATCAAACAAGCCCCATTAAAACATGTTTTGAAAGGGAATTTGTACTTGTGATTTGTGTCCCAGGCCAAACATGTGTGTCATCTGCTGTGTGGAGGTGGGGGCAGGGAGCAGGCTCTGGGCGCTGCGGCTGCTGCGGCTGAATGGACAGCCCAGCTGCCACCTGCCTGAGTCCCAGGACCGTGGCCCTGAGACAAGCACTGCAATGCCACAGGTGTGCTTTACAACCTGTATTAGGGTCCTCCAGTCTGCCATGTACCCTCAGCACTGGTAGCTAGTGACAGGGAAAGTCGTCATTAGTATGTCACAAAAGCGTGGTGCTGTTAGCCAGGAAAGAAATCACAGTGGAATTAGGAGCACCCCCCCCCCCCCCCGCCAAGACCAGCCCTCCTGCCCAGTCTGGCCTTGGCCTTCTGCAGCCAGAGGACACAAAGGCTTAAGTGTCAGCCAGGAAGGCCACCCCAAAGGCTTGCTGAGCAGCAGCACTTGGCCAGACCCTGTAATTTGAGGTCCACTCACTGTCCAGAACCCTGACGGGTCCACCTGCCTGAAGCTGCCCAGTCCCCTCCTCTGCAAGTTCAGCAAAGCCTGGAGCCTACTCCAGAATTCCAGCCTATGAACACACAGGGCCTGGAATGAACCTTGTGAGGCTGAGGCTGAGCAGGTTCGTGGTCATCTCATCAACAAGTGTACCCTCAGACGTTGGTGGGTGGGAACCTAGTCCCAGCATTCCAAAGTTAGTGGCTTTGGGGAGGCGGTTGGGTTATGTGAGGTCATGAGAGGAGGCCCCCATGATGCCATTGGTGGCTTCCTAAGAAGAGCGAGGAGCTGAGCTCCTGCATTTGCTCAGTCTCGCCTGTGACGCAGGCGCCATGTGGTGACGCAGCGGCAGGAAGCCCTCACCGGACGCCTCCCCTGGTGTTGAGCTTCTCGCCCCCCAGAACCATGGGCCGACGCACCCCTGTTGCCTTACATCGACCCAGCCTGTGGCTGCTGCTCCAACCACAGAAAACAGACAAGACAACGTTCTGGAGGGCTAAAATCAAAGCCACCCCAGCCAGCAGAGCAGGGTTTGGACACGGGCAGTGTGGGTCCTGCCCGGTAAAGAGGGAAAACTTCAGAGGAGAGGTTTGGATCTCGGTTCTGGTGGTTTCTGGTTGAGTCAGTCCCTGGTCTGTCAAACGTAGATGTGCACCTACCCCCAGGAGGCAGTGGGGATGGAGGGCGGCGTCGCAGTGCTGCCTACGTGTACAGTGCGACTGCTCTCAGTGTGGCCTGACACTTCTCACCTGCAAGCCGAGGCCCACAGGGGCCAGTGCCCATCCTCAGTGGGGCACGTGCTGTCCCACAGGTGGCATGACCTGGGGTGGTGTTCTCTGGTGGACAGGATTCCCTCGGGGTGGCAGGCTCTCCCCCAGGGCCCTCTGTGCTAATGACTGGCTCCCCCTGACTGCTGGTCTGCACCTCAGCTTCTCTGTCAGGATGGCTTCTCTGATCCCCATTCCACTGGGCTGCACCCTGACCGGGGTCTGCTTGGAACTGACCAGTTCCCTCTTCCTTGGGTCCCACTGAGCTGTCTTTCTTTCACCCCAAGTTATGTCTGAGCTTCTCCCAGTGGTGGAACTCTGGCAGTTGAGGCCAGCGTTAGCCCTTCCAAGCCCCGGTTGGCTGTATATGAGAAACACGTGGCCTTGATTCTCAACTACCCACCACAGCATGTAACCACAGACAGGGATGCACCCTGGGTCTGCGGGTTGGCTGGGTCAGCTTGCCAGGTGGCTCTGCTCTGTGCATCTCTCTCCTCCTCCTTGGGACCAGCTTGCTCATGCCTTGCCCCCAAGCCGGGCCTCTCTGTGTCTCCTGCATTGAGTCTGCCAGGAACCCCTGGGCCAAAGCAAGTCACACTGTCCAGCTCATCATCACACTTTGTGGGGGTGGCCCTGCCCATGGACAGGGTCACAGAGAAGTCACAATGCCCAGGGCACATCACTGGGAACCACGCTGCTGTCTGATTCATTCTCATCTTTCTCAGTGGGTGGCTCAAGTGTCCTGCCACCCGCAAAGGCCCCCTTGTTGTTCTGGGCCGTTGGCAGGTCATTTCTACTTTTGCTCACATCTCTCCTTCCCAGAGAAGACTTCTTTTACCCCCAAAGTAAGTGGGGCTCCCCACTTCTTTCTCTCATGGTTCTCTGAAATGTTTTCTCTTAAAGCTTATTTCTAGGGTAAAAGCAAGTTAAGTCTTGTCATCATAAATACCGAGAGCTTCCCAGGGCCTGAGGAGTCTCTGGTTCAAGTTTCTTGTTTTAGTAATGAATAATCTGAGGCCCTGGTTGCAAATCATGCTAACCTGGCTGGTCTCAGTGGTCAGGAAGAAAACTTCTTGGATAAAGGCCTTGGTAGAAAAATGGACAGATGTCCTGAGCACACAAGTAAAATAATATTGTACAAGTAACCAAAGAAATAAAAGTAAAATGTGTGTGTGTTTAATATCATTGGCTATGACTGTTATAGACACTTACTAAACATTCAACACATTTGGAATTTCATACAAAATGTGAAACAATACCGGTGACTGCTGTGTGTGAATCAGTAGTGCAACTAGCGTAGTCCAATGCCATGTTCATCTGACTAGCTTCTTTTCTGGGAGGGGGAGTTTCAGCTCATCAGTAAGGTTTCTTGCCAATGATGAATTTGGAAAGGATGGAGCTGAGAGCCACACACGCGTCAATTGACAGAAGACCGAGCAGACAATCAGGTTGCTAGGAAACCCCATCCTTGAAGAGTGGCCACTTACACCCCCGAAAGCCTGCTGCAGTGTTCCCCAGGAGCCCCCATGAGGGCCTGTCCCCGGGCAAAGGCGCCTGTGGGGAGTGGTGAGCTGGGGTGTGAGATCCAGGGAAACCCCGAGTAGAACTCCAGCTTGGCACGCTCTGAGTTACGAGCTTTCATCACACAATTTTAGGAATGATGTAGCTGAGCCACGTTTCCTATTAGGTTGGCTATAGAGATCACCTGTGATGCACGGTCACTATGGTAACCGTCATTTAAGTTGTTTTTCAGGACCTTGGAGGCCATGTTTATCTATCTCAATCTGGTTGAGACCACTGACCCTTCATCTGGGCCTGTGTAAGTGTCCTGCAAGTGACCTTTTGATGTGAGAGGGCCAAAACTCCATCCTCAGAGCATGCGAACACCACCATCTTTTGAACATAGTTCCTATGAAGATCTGTGAGGTTTGACCACCACGCACGTGAAGACCACGGATTGCTTCACTTTTCCTAACCTCCAGTCACCTCTCCCTGTGCCTCAGACCACCCTGCTTTTTGATCCCATGAATACCTCTATCCCTTATCCTCTGGGGGTTGAATTTGAAATCTGGGGCTTCTGCCTCCTCCTGATTGGCACCTCATGAATTAACTCCCTCTTCTGCAGAACTGGTAGTTGTGGTTATCAGTATCCTGTGCAGTGGGCACCACAGGCCTTGCTTGTTACCAAACCCAGATACAGCTGGAGGCGGGAAGCTGAGATTCTGCAGCAACAGGTGTATGAGGAACCCAGCACCTAATCCACCTGTGGAAACCTGTAGAATAAAATCAGTGTAAATTCATAGGAAAGATGAAGCTGCCTGCCATCACCAAGCCAGGCTAACTAGAGACACCGCGGGTACCAGGTGGCTGCAGCCTTGGCACTGACACAATTAAGCGGTAATTATCTGTCAACCCTGGAGGACGGGGCTGGCTGCATAGATGGATAGGGAGTCGTGGCAGGGGGTGTTTTCATCAGACACCTTGCAGGAGGTGATGCCATCCCTCCAGGAAAAGACCTTCCTGTCCCACAGGAATGCGCGAGCTGGCCAAGGGGCTCAGCTACAGGGCCTTGGGTCAGAGGCCGAGAGGTGAGGGGCCCTGCGGTTCACATCATGAGATGTCCAGAGACTTGAGACTCTTCTTATGTTTGAACCAGTAAAGATTCAGGTCTCAAAGCCTGAGCTTTGGACAAGAGCAAAGAAGAAACAAGGTTTAGCAGGAAAAAATCAGACATCTCAGCCGGAAGGAATCATGCATTCTCACACTGAAGGGTACCGGAGTGGTGTCTCCCCGCAGGAGGGAGTGCAGAGCCCAGACCTGAGGAAGGTGGCCCCCGGCCGAGCTCTCAGCCACACTGGTGCCACACACCAGCCCCGCTCTCGGTGCAGAGTTGCCCGTGCCACTCTCACGCCATGGGTTGGGACATGTCCTTGCCCATTCCAGGGGGCTGTCGTGCCAGCACGGGCTACACTGTTCTCTGAAATGTCTGAATTTTATGAAGATGTCCAAAGAGATTTTTGTTCATTTGCTTTCAGTTCTTAGGTGGTTTTATTCGTGGCTGGCGGATTGTGTAGACCCACTTCCCAGCTGTCACCTCCACTTTCTGACACCCCAGTGTGCAAATCCGGGAAATAGCCTGCCTGTTGTCATAAGGGAAGGGAGAGAGAAAGAGAGGGAGGAGAGATGAGCCTGAACTGTCGGCTGGCTGACTTTCAAAAGCTGAGTGTGGGCATTGGGCTTCTGTCTTCATAAATATCAACAGGGTGTCTCTGGGGTCCTTTCCTGACCACCGGACAAATTCATGCTAGGAAACAGCTTAGGGCAGAGCAGATCTGGAGGCCCACCAAAGACCTACAGCCTTCTAGTCTTATCTATAGGATGCACCTGCCACGGTACAGTTTTTCCTGGCGTCTGAGTAGATAACACCCTTGACAATCCTCTCCAAAATTCTGGCTTCGTGCACTTGGAAAGCTAGATTCTCTGATGAGAAGCCACTGTTGCAGAGAGGCTCTGTGTGTGTGTGTGTGTGTGTGTGTGTGTGTGTGTGCCCGCGCACGCGCTTGTGCCTGGTTCATGTTTCAGGGTCCCCCACGTTCCATGTCCTTCTCCCCCTGTGGGTTTAGGCCTGAGAACTGGCCCCTGCCCTGTTCCTCTGCCCTGCCCTCCTCCCGGCCCCCCCTGCTCCCCCCTGCTGTGCATGGTGCTACCTGAGCTTCCGTGGCATTTCTTGGGTCCCTTGTGTCCCATGCGCTCTGGGCACACCCAAGACTGCCGGAACCACAGTGACTCTCAGATCTGTATTTTAACCTCCCGTTTTTTATCTGCTCTTATATTTTAACCTCTTATTTTTCTTCTAGCCCCCTCCTAGTACAGCCAGCGACCCACCTGCTCATCCCCAGACCACCTCACCTGTGAAGGACTCTCCCCGACTCCAAAGGGGAAGCCAGGTGTGCCGCCTCCTGAAACCGCTTCCATCTCAGTCTCCTGCCTTGGTCAAGGGCGCCCGGGTGACGTGCTCTGGAAACTGGGGAGTCCTGCCAGAATCCTCGCTCTCCCTCACCTCCCCAAAACCTCATTAGTGCCATCTCCGAATCCCTTTAATCTGTCCCCTGCACACCTCCCTTGCCTGGATGGACTGAGTGACATTCGAGATCCCACAACCCTGAGTCCTTTTCCCCTTGGACCCATCCCCACCGCTCTCCAGAAAACGTTTCTTGAATTCTTGTTTTCATTTTAGAAACTTGCTCGACATGCTCCCCACCGCCCAGGGCCCGAGTCCTGGTTGCCTCTTTCCTCCTGTCTGTGTGGCTGTGTAGACCCCCCTCCTGCTCCCAGGCCACCTGACATGTAAGTGACTCCTCCCTGCAAGCTTCCCTCCTGCCCCCGTGCCCTGTCCTGAACTGGCCCCGCTGCCCAACACCCCTCCACCCGCTGCCAGTCCTGCTTCGCCCTCTCGGAGCCCCACCTTGGTGCTTTGCTTCTGATTGGCCACCTAGGGCCCTCGTGTTAGCATTTACTTCAGCTGATGATGACTTTTGTTTGCGTGCTGGTGTGAATGCCTCCATTTCCTCATCACACCATCCTCCCTGGTGGCATCTGCCTAGGAAAGGATTGAGAGTGTGCCTGGAGGTTGCTGATGGGAGCTACTAGCCACGGTTTCCTGGGGAAAGCCACCGAGGCACATTCCTAGTCATTTAGACGACGCCCAAAGTCGACCTAATGCAAAATCAAGCCAACCAAGTGCAGCTGTGCTGGGTTTGGTAATGTCCTCCCTGCCCCCAGATTCCTGTCCTCTCAAAACCTCAGAATGTGGCCTTGTTTGGAAATCGGTTTGCTGTAGGTGTGAGCGTTGGAGATGAGGTCTCGTGGGAGGTGGGAGAGGCAGGACGGGTGGTGTTGTCGGAAGAGGAGAAGAGAGGTGGGGACAGTACCCACAGGGCGAACGCCACGTGTCAACAGGGCAGAGGGTGCCGGGATGTGTCTGCAAACTGAGGAATGCCAGGGCTGCTGTGACACGGAAAGCAAGAGACAGGCGTGGAGCAGACTGCCACCGAGGGCCTTGGAGAGAGCACGGCCTGCTGGGGCCCTCCCGCCAGGCTCTCAGCCCACAGATCTGCGGGGAGCAGAGCTCCACTGTGCTAAGCTGCCCAGCTCGCGGCACCTCATTTTTGCAGCCTCAGGAAACTGGCACCCCCGGTAGGATGAGTCAAGTAACCCCTGTGGAGTAGGGGAGCAGCGGGGCCAGGGAACGACTGCGTCCTTCTGCACCTGGGAAAGGGGGTTCACCACTGTGGCACGTGGCACGGCCGCTGTCTTAAGCCCCCCTCCTCCCAGCCGCAAATGCACTCCACCTAGCAATGCTGAGGGGACACCTAGTGGGGAGCCACTGGTGAACACAGAGCAACCAGACCCTGAGCCAGGCTCAGGTATGCCTCTGTCTCCCTCATCCCCTGATCCCTCCAGCAACCGTCCTTCACACGGCCATGAGATTCTAGAGGATGTATGGGGACATTTAGGGCTGAATTCAGTCATTCTCAGAAAAGGGACAGGTCAGAGGGAGGGAGGGCTGGAGGAGAGAGGGTGGGGAAGGGAAGCAGCCAGGGGCGCTGGGAGCAGAGTCAGCAGATGGCGGGCTTTCAGGGCGCCAGAGCCCCCTTGCTTCACCATGACTGCTTGCCACTCCCCCCCCCCACACCCAGGTGAGGCCCACAGCCCAGCCACGGTGCTGCTTTGGGGAGAAAACTGATTTACATATTTCTTTCTTGGATACTAAATCCTCCTATTGCACTTCCGGCTTGTCTCCCTTCAGTGGCCTCTCTCCTTTCACATCTCCTTTTTCACCACCTTCACAGTTAGAGCGTGCAGGGCTCAATTTCCCTTGGCCTCAGTTTCCTCATCTGTAAACTTCATGTCACAGGGCTGTTACCAGGACCCAATGCAACATGTAACGCACTGTGTCTGGTACACAGTAAGCACAAAATAAATGTTGCCAAAAATCTACATCAAAGCCGGGGCGCGGTGGCGCACGCCTGTAATCCCAGCACTTTGGGAGGCTGAGGCAGGAGGATTGCGAGTTCAAAGCCAGCCTCAGCCATGGCGAGGCACTTAGCAACTCAGTGAGTCCCTGTCTCTAAATAAAATACAAAAAAAAAAAAAGGGGGGGGGGGGCTGGGGATGTGACCCAGTGGTTGAGTGCCCCTGAGTTCAATCCCCAGTACCACAAAACAAAAAAAAAAAAATCTACATCAAGTAGCACACAACTCCATTTTGGTTCACTGCCTGTCTCTTTGTTCCCACACCTGCTCCGAGTAATATCCTCATTCATATATCTGGGAAGTTCCAACAACCTTGGGACAGAAGGTTTTGTTTTAAATACAAGGACTCGTTTCAGTATCAGGAGCCCCAAGAGCATCTGTGCTCTGTAGTAAGGCTCAGCCCTATAGGCTTACGGATCTTTGGGAGGCTGCACTGTAGGAGTAGATAGCAAAACATCTCAAGCCCGACTTGAAGAAGCAAGTTTTGGCATGCTTTTATGTAAATGACGCCTCCCTCCACAGGACATGGTTGGGCTCCAAGCTTGCCAGTTTAGACTCGGAAGACCGAGTCTCACTGCAGTGCTAATTTTTTGGCTATCTAAAGACCAATGGTTGTGAGCATTGCTTTGGATTCTTCTCTGTTTCTTGGATCTCTAACTTGCCAGTTTGGAATTGCCCTTGGCCCCTTTCTTCTACCAGGATGCTGCTGCTGCTTCCTTAGAATTTTGCAGGAGTTTGAAAGACTACAGGTTGGTAGGTATGGCAAGAATCAACCCCTCTTCTGTTATCTGTGCATGATTTTGCTCTCCGATGAACTGAAATCATCGTGAAATTAGTCGCACTTCACCTTATGGCCTCACTTCTGAGGTTTTACTGATTCCACTGGCAAAGACCCAATGAGCCCCTTTAGATTTGGAGTGTTAATTATTTATACTGTGAGCAGAAAACAGCAACAACAACAACAACAAAACATCAGTTGAGGTGCAGTGTCCTGCACACACCTAAAAGGATGACATCTGAGCAAGAGGCCAGTGGCTGCAGTGAAGCTGCGTGACACCTGGGTGTCCAGGAGGCAGGCCAGGCTGCAGTGGGTGGTTATGGCAGGAGCCCTGCCCCTTGGAGGAACCCAGGAGATGAGGAGAAACTGTCTCTGGACAGCCTCCAGGAGGGGCAGGGGCCCTGGACAGCCTCCTGGTGGGGGCAGGGGCCCTGGACAGGGCTCGCCTGGCTGCTCCTCTGGGGTCTCGCAGCTGCTGTGGTCTGGGAGGACCACAAGGCCAGGACTCCGTTCAACTGCACGCTCAAGCCTGTGCCTGTGTGGCCAGTGAGGACCTGCCTGTTTGTCCTGGCGGGGCGGGGTGTTGACATCTCAGCCATTTTGACACTGTTGAGGTGATTCTGTGATTTTCCTCTGTGAGTTTATGAGTGTGGCGAATGACACTGATGCTTCTTCTGATTTGAAGCGTCCTTGCACCCAGACCCAAGCCTTTCGCAGGCTGAGGGGGGCTGGCCCTTCCCGTGGGGTTTTGTGCCTCCTCTCACAAGAAGATGGCCTGCGGAGCTCAGTTCCAGTGTCATTCTTGCCTCCTTCAGCATCAACTTACAGATGACTTAAAAATGGGTGAAGCCTGTTCCTTGTACTTCCCAGAACGCCCTACTACATAGAAACCATTTCTTGAAAATCTAGTAGAACTTGCCCACGAAACCTTCTGAGTTTGATTTTTTTTTTTTTGGAGACAGGATCTCTCTGAGCTGCTGAGGTTGGCCTCAAATTTATAATCCTCCTGCCTCAGCCTCCGGAGTAGCTGGGATCACAGCCATGTGCCACCATGCCCAGCTTTTATCTTGTTCAGTGGATTTACTCTTTTGGTCTTTTTTTTTTTTTTTTTTTTTTTTTTTTTTTCACTTCTTGAGTTGAAAACACCATCAATCTATTTTTGACTTCCTTGCTTCCTGATAAACATACTTAAAGTGATGAATGTGTCTTTCGATGCTGTTCTCAATGTGTCTTAAAAATTGGACACGAATCACTCTCGTTGTCACTCAGTTTTAAATGCCTTAATTTGCTTTGATTTCCTTCTGAACCCATAGGCTCTTAAAAAATATGCTACATATTTTCCAAAGAGCGTGGGGTTTTTAGAGGTAGCCTTTGCTGAATGCCTGGTTGTGCAGCACGGTGGCAGGAGAACAGGAGGTGTGACTACTACTCCCCTAGGACCCCGTCGTGTTGAACAGGTGCAGGCCTTTTCTGAGTGTCGATGTGGTTGAAAAGAACATGCATCCTTCATTTGTGAGGTATTGAGTTCTACTTTTACCTATCAGTTCAAGCTCATTAAAGATGCTGTGAAGATCCTGATAACCCATTATTTTTAAAATGCTACCTGATTATCAGTTTCAGGGAAGAGTGTGTTAATCTCTCCAATCCTGTCGATTTGCCCGTTTCTCCATCTCTCCATCCACTGGTATGTCTTAGAGCTTAAGTTGGTCTTGATCGATGCATCTAGGTTTATTCTATTGTGCAAAATGCAGATATTAAAGTCTACAACACCCTTTTTGGCTCCTTGTGTTATCTTTTGCCTTAATTCTATTTCACTGGATATTAGAGTTTCTAGCTCAGCTTTTCCCGGGCTCACACTGAACAGTGAACTTATTCCCACCCTCTCACCTTCACGCTTTTGTGTCCCCTAGTATCAACAGTCTCCTGTAGGTGGCACGCTGTTGTAAATGCCAGAGGCCATGCATGGGGGCCTGGTCCTCTTCCTGGTGGAGAGTCCCCAGCCCTGCAGGCCCTGACAGCCCTCCTACTGCCATCACAGGGCGCTGGCCTGCACCCTGGCCTCTGGCCCTGTAGACAGCAGGAAGAAGCAGCCCTGGGGCTGCAGCATTGGCCCCATGCCTGGAGGAGGATGTGGAGACGGTGCTCAGGGGGTGCTGGGCAGGTGCCTCTCCCATCAGGTCCATCAGGCTTCCGCCTTGCCCTGAGGTGGTGCCTGTTGTTCCGTAGATGGGCCCCCATGCTCTGGGTGCGCTGACCCCTAGGCTGAGACATGTTTGCTTAAAAACCTGATGGTGCTGGCTTCACATTTGCCGAATATTTGAAAACATCCCCCCAAACCACACTTTTAGCCATTTGGAAGCTTCCACCTTTGCATATCCCAGGGACCCCCGTGGGCAGCTGTCACTTAATGATAAAACGGGGCCCAGAGCCACACAGCCTTGAAGAGCTCCTTGACCAGGGACTCTGCTGCGTGGCCCAGCGCCATCACTTAGGCACCAGAGCCCCGTCTTCAGACCCCTTCTTTTCCCGGGGGTTCCCTCGTCCTCCTCCCATCTGAGCAGCAACCTCACCAAGTCCCTCCAGGAGGAGCTTCCCTCTCGGGGAAACTTGGCAAAGCACTGCCAGACCGGGCTGTGCACCCCTCACATGCGGTAGGTCCCCTCCCTCGGTCAGCACACACCTTGAGTCCCTGCCCTGGTCCACGCCGGAACCAGGGCTCCAGGCAGTGGCTTCCAGTTTATTCAGGACAGTGAGAGGTCACAACAGTGGCAAGAGAGCGCAGGCAGGGTTTAGGTCCCTAAGCCGTCCTCCTCTGCTGTCTCTTCCCACGCCCGCCCCAGGCTGAGGTGCCCCTAGTCCCCAGGAGAGTTCCGGGCTGCACTCGCCCCTCCCCCAGCCTCTCTTGGTTTCATCATTGGTGGTAAAAACATGGTTTGTTTCTTTGCTTGCTCTCGTGCTTTACCTGTTAAATTACATTGTTCCATTATCAAAATATGCTCAGATGATTTTTTTCTCGAAGTTTGGAAACTGAAAAAAAAAAAAAAGTGGGAAAAAATCAAAATATTTTCATCATGCAAAACAGGCATCATCCGGGTGATCAGTTGGCTGCATTTCCTTTGAATCCTTTCTCTCTTCATTTTTTGTTTTAAAGTTATTATAATCATGTGGTACATTCAAAATTGTGCATAATGGCATTTAAGCCTATTTTTTCCTGCTTATAAAGGAACTGCATGCTCATCACAGAGCGGCTGCCTCTGGGTAATGTATTGACTGTTCTCATCTAGAAAATATCCAAAGATTCAGGCCCATCATTAGGAGTTCTGAAGACACAGAAAACCAGCCCCCTAGATTTTGGCAATGAAAATGGTCATTATGTTGTTCTCTGCATCCATGCTTCTCGTGGAAAGACAAGGAAAATAAAACATCTTGTGCTTTATCTCTTCTCACATCACAGCCGCATATAGCTTGGTCCTCATTAGCAAGTTCCAGAACAGGACAGTCATGATTTCAAGTAGACGTCAAGACTGGTGAGAGGGTCCAGCTGAAGTGAGAGGACCCACAGAAGACGTGGGGCCTGTGCTCGCTCCCATGGACCAAGGACCAGGGCACCTTCCCCTCACTGCATCTGGGCTCGGTGTGACCTCCTTGGGAAAGGAGAGGAATGATTGACACTTCTCTCTGGAAGGAGGGTCATAGCCTCGTAGCTGCTGCAAGCCCATAACCCCCTGGAGTCCTGAGCTCATGAGACCCAGGCGTCCTGTGCCCAGCCAGGAGACTGGAGTGCCCTGTGCAGATGTGTGCCACAGCCGTGTGCAGATCTTCCTGCTCCACACCAGAAAACTGGCAGCTGGGAGTGGGTAGCGTTTACACCACAGAAATTGGCAAATGCTACAGGCTAAGTTTTTTTTTTTTTTTTCTTCCCCATTTCAAAAAGCCAGTTGTTAACAGTTTATGTGCACAGTGCTGCCTTTGATCTTCTGAAAGGAAAGGAAGGAAAAGCTCACTTGTAGAGAAAATAGTGCCCAATTATTTTGTCAGTAGACAGTGTTGCTTTCTTTCTTTTCTGCACTTGCACGCTTGTGTTTCTGTTCTTTCTTTCTCCCTCCCCCCTCCTGTTTTTTTATCAACTCAAATATTAAACATTTTTGGCCCCTACCAGGTTCCAAACCCTGGTCTCTGTACCTGGGATGCTGCAGTGGACCAGACAGACAGTGTCTCTGTGTCTTCCTATAGCTCATGTCTCACAGGAACAAGTCACACACACACAGGCAAATAAATATACAGAAAAACAAATGGTAACATAACAGTGTTCTACTAAAAATAAAACCAAGAGTGAGAAAGGGAGGCGGTTGGCTTAGAATGGCTCAGAATCAGGGAGACAGAGACAGCAACACGTCCAAAGTAAGGACCACCAACACCTGCTGCTCCTGTAATCAGAAAAATAGCAGAAGTGGACTTGTTTTTAGATAGGAGAGTCTCCTACTTAAAACAAGGAGTGTGAGTAGGCCAAGAGCACTTAGATGAACTACTGAAAGGCAATGGAGACCTTCTGAATCGACTAGGAATACTACTGGGAAAGAAGATGTTTGTAGGAGCGCCATGTCTGGGGTTCTTGTGTCATCCAGACCACCAGCCTGTGTGGCTGAAACGAGTCAGCCACGCCACCTGCTCACACCGGGCCACCCCTTCCTCCTGTGTGTCCCCTCTGTAGCCCAGCTTATTCTCCCCACTGCTTGTCGGGTGCAGGTGATGTGGCCCTCCCCGGCTCTGTCCTTCCGGGTCACGCTCCCTGGCCTGGGCATGGGTGGCACCCACACTCTCCTCAGCAGTCAACACCACATCTGTTGGTGCAGTGCAGGGTCCGTGCTGTCGCCTGCTATCTGTAAACGCTGTGAGGACGGGACTTGCCCTCACTCTCCTTCAATCCCAGTGGCTGTTGCAGAACCTGCCAAGCGACAGGGACTCTGGGTGCATTTTGAGACTGAGTGGCAATTGTAGAGTACTGAAGTCACATTCGTAAAATTTCCTGCCAGACAGACTATTAAAGACAATGAACAATGGCAAGTTTTTTAAAAGCGTGATTTAATTTGTTCATCAAACAATGATGCTCTGAGCACCTACTGTGTGCTGGGCAGGGCTGGGTGTGGACGCACCGAAGCAACCACCACCACAGCGCTGCCCCTTCTTCCTGGAGCCAGGGTGGCTCCCCTTGTAGGAAACTTTCTTCTCAGCAGTATCCCAGGAATGAGTGATAACCGGCCCATGCCTTCCTGGCCACAACACATCCAAAGATCTGGTTAGAATTCCTCTGCCCAAGTTTATTATTAATTCTCTGTGTGTAACAATCCGTGTCCTCCCGCTTGGTCGGACAGAGCAAGCGCTAGCCACATGGTCTCTGCAGTCAAGTGGAGCAGAAACCCTTGCTTAATTCACATTGTCTTTCATTCAGATCAACCCTTTGCTATGACTCTTTCCCCCATACAGCCACCAGAAGGTTTCTACTGAAGGGCAAAAATGACACCGGAGACAACCGTGCAGCCAAGAGATTTATTCACCAGCCTTTATGGCTGGTCGGAGATAGAAAAAGTATGAGGAGAGAGGAGTCAGGGAGAGGGGAGTGTGCAAGCTCTGAACAGAAGGTGGGTGCCTGGTTGTGCCAGCTGTGGTCTCTGGAGCTGTCATCTGGGGCAGCTGCCGTCGGGCTGGAGATGGTGAGTCTGGAGCTGCTGCAGTGGCTGCTTCCTCTCAGCAGGGAGGAGCTGTTGTGTCTGAGCTCCGGGCAGACAGGGACTTAAGTAGGGATTTCTGGTGGGGGCGTGTACCAGAGCAACCTTTAACACTGTTGGCTCTTTGCCCAGGGAACAGGGCAACCTTTAAGCCAATTGACTCCTGCCTGGGGAACAGAGCAACCTTTAAGCTGATTGGCTCCTGCCTGGGGAAAATGAAACCAGGTTGCTTCTCATGGAAATTTCCATGGGGGAGGTGGCCCATCAGCCCAAGCCTATCTATCACCTACAGCCCTTGCTTCATTGTGTGAGTCTAAATATCACATGTGCATCTACATGGAACTCTGTTGAAACTTATGTTTATGCTCCAGTGAAAATCAGTTGAGAAAGATTTATGTTTCTTTGTAAAATATGTTAAGTCTGCAATTTACCTCTGGCCATGGTGAACTTCTGTAAAGAGCTGACAAACTTCACATTAGCGTAACACTAAAATACCTGTTTGTTAAAAACTTTGAAGAAAGTTTTTTTTTTTTTTGGGGGGGGGGGTTGGTTTTGTATCGAACCCTAGGGTACTTTCTCACTGGGCTGCATTCCTGGCCCTTTTTAATTTTTTTTTCTTTTTTTGTTTTGAGACAAGATCTTGTTAAATTGCCTAGGGCCTCACTAAGTTGCTGAAGCTGGCCTTGAATTTGCCATCCTCCTGCCTCAGCCTCCCGAGTCTCTGGGATTACAGGAGTGCACCACCAGTCCCAGCCACAATGTTTTATTATATTGCTGCTCATGACTTAAATTGGATTTCCTTAAGGGAAGGGTGCCTAACTTTATATTCTAATCTAACAAAGGGTTCTGAAGCCGTGGCATAGACCAGAACAGCACCCACAGCCATTTTAGTATCAATCAACGAGACCCTCAGGTGCAATGAGTTCCTTGTCCGTCTCTCAGTTCTCTCTCTGACAATGCCACCCCCCATCTCTTCTTCCACAGCCAGCCTCTCACTTTCTCACATGCTCACATGACCACACACGCAGAGACACACAGACACACTTCGCCAGCTCAAGCGGGAAGGGATCCATCCCACAAGCATTTCAGCAGAAATTTTCCATCTTCATTTTCTTCTAATTTAGTGCACTTCTCTGAAGCAAAAGACTCACAGAGTCAGGGATGACAGGTTCCAAATCTGCTGCCAGCACCACCCCTTCCCCAGTCTAAAAACTACCACCAGAATACGTAAATAGGACAAATCTGCATGCTTGTTGGAAATCAAGAATAAGTGCCTCTAAATGCTGGAAAACCAGAGGGATTTGTGCAAACTCAGCACTGCTCATCAGACTGAAGCCCGAGTTCCTCACCAAGGGCTGCCACAAAGAAGCACCTCAGACCAGGGGGCTCAACACCAATACGTCCTCTCTCTCAGCTCTGGGCCATGAGGGACGGCCAGCAAAACGCCTCTCTCCCAGCCTCTGGGGGTCGCTGATAGGCCGTGGTGTTCCTTGGCCTGTAGCTGTGTCTGTCACTGCAAGCTCTGCTTGGGCTATAACTCAGTGGTAGAGCATCCCTGGGTACAATTTCTAGTACCACAAACCACCCCCACCAAAACAAAAATGAAGCTGGACATGGTGGCACTGTCTCTAGTCCCAGCACTTGGAAGGTTGAAGAAGGAGGATCACTCAAGTCCAGCAACATAGAAATATCCTATCTCAAAAAAATAAAAAACAAAATAAAAAATATATATATATATATATTGTATATATGTATGTATGAATGAATACACACACACACACACACACACACACTCAGCTTACACTGGTTCAAAAGAGTTGAGTAAAGTAATCACTGCACATGTAAATCCAACAATAAATTTCCCATACAGGTTGAGCATCTCTAACTGAAAATATGAAACCCAAATGCTCCCAGATCTGAAGCTTTTTGTGTACCAACATGACATCCAAAAAGTTCCCAAGGTCTTACCATGTGATGCCCAGCACTTCTCTGAGACTCCGCAGTGTCCCCACTAGAAACAAGGCACTGAACAGAGGCAGTTCCTAGACCTTGGACTTCTTAGACTCCAAAACTATAAACACAAGTTACTTTATTTACAAAATTACTCAGTCTCAGCAATTCAGTTATACAAACAGAAAACAGACAAAGAAAGTTGGATATAGAAGAAGTAAAGTACATGGCCAAAGACAAAAGGCAACTGATATCCTATATATCAGTAATAAAAAATACATACCATTTACCATAGCACCTCCAAAACTGAAGAACTTAAGCACAAAACTAATAATTTATGCATTCAGAAAACTTTGAACATGATTGAAAGAAATCACAAGGAACATTAAAAAAAAAGTTTCAAAGGGAACTGGGGTGTATAATTCATTGGTAGACCCTAGAATGCATTAGGACCTGCCTTCCAACCCAGCATCACAAAAAAGTTTCAAATTTTGGAGCATTTAGGATACTTAACCAATATAGTCTATGTAAATATTACAAAATCTGAAAAACTGAAATATGAAACACTCTTGGTCCCAAGCATTTCAGGTAAGAGACACTCAACCTGCACCACCAGTACCCTTTCACTTCTCAGCCACTTCTGGTACAGTTCATAGCCACAGTCACCTTCTGTGGCATCCCTTGAAGGACACTGATCTTTTCTCAGTCAGGGCTGGATAGTACTCCTTAATACCCTGGACTGCTCTTCTAGAAAACTACCAAGAAGACTGTTAAATGCAACTTTGAATATACCTGCTCCAGGAATAGCAGTGGTATCACAGGCTAGAAATCATACAAGAGCTATGTAGGAGGGCAGGAGTGGAAGAGAACAGACTCCACCATTGGGAAGCCTGTTTTCTTTTTCTTTGGTACCAGGGATTGAACCCAGGGGTACTTAACCACCGAGCAACATCCCCAGCCCATTTTTGTATTTTATTAGAGACAGGGTCTATATGAGTTGCTTAGGGCCTCACTAAGTTGCTGAACCTGGGTTTGAACTTGTGACCTCTTGCCTCAGCCTCCAGAGTTGCTGAGATTAAAGGGATGTGCTAATTCGCCCAGCTGGGAAGCCTGTTTTCTGAAGTTTATGTGTTGTTTAGATTCTACACCGATTCAATACTTCACATCACTATGTCAGAAACCGGACTTGGAAGACACTCACTTACCTCTGGCCTGGGTACCCCTCACAGAGTATTTGTTATTTAAGCAAGAGCCTAGGACCTCTAAAACGGCTCGGCTGGCAAAATTCTCCGAGGCGATCAGCTCCAATCCAACCCTCTGCAGATTACTTTCCTTCTTAATGATGTTGTTGTAAACCTTATGAAAAGAAACAGATTCTGGAGACTCGGACATTTTGGTTTAAAATTTGCTCCAATCAAAGCCCTAATCTCCTAAAGAGAAAAGACACTATTACAGATTCATATTTGCTCTCAAGAGTTGACTGTAACCCAAATAAGCAAATTATGAAGACTCTCGTAACACTTAAGGGATATAACAAATCTTCCTTAAAGACTTTAAGCATCTGGGAAAGAATTAATAATAAAATGATGTAGAAAAACAAAATGATTTAGGAGAAAATTATTTTTTTTTTTTTTTTTTTTTTTTTTTTTGGTACCAGAGATTGAACTCAGGCCACTTGACCACTGAGCTACATCTCCAGCCCTATTTTATTTTATTTATAAACAGGGTCTCAACTGAGTTGCTTAGCACATCACTTTTGCTGAGGCTGGCTTTGAACTTGTGATCCTCCTGCCTAATCTCCCAAACCACTGGGATTACAGGAATGAACAACTGCATTAGCAAGAAAATTTTCTTTACATATCCCACCTAATTTTTAATTCTACACCATCCTGTTATTTATTTATTTTTAAAATTTTTTTTAGATGCTGATGGACCTTTATTTTATTCATTTATTTATATGTGGTCCTGAGAATCGAACCCAGGGCCTCATACATGCTAGGCAAGTGCTCTTACCACTGAGTCACAACTACAGCCCCCCATCCCTACATTTCACCAAGTTTCTCCCTCCCTGAACTTCATTCCTGCTCCTCATCCTTAAAAGACAAGATGCTTAGCCGGGCGTGGTGGCGCACACCTGTAATCCCAGCACTTGGGAGGCTGAGGCAGGAGAATCCAGAGTTCAAAGCCAGCCTCAGCAATGGTGAGGCACTTAGCAACTCAGTGAGACCCTGTCTCTAATAAAATACAAAAAAAAAAAAAAAAAAAAAAAAAAAAGGCTGGGGATGTGGCCCAGTGGTCGAGTGCCCCGAGTTCAATCCCTGGTACCAAAAAAAAAAAAAAAAAAAAAAAAACCCCCAAGATGCTTCAGCAAATCCAGAGAGGCAGAAAATAGATTAATGCTTGTCCAGAGCTGGCAACTTTGAGGAGGACTAGGGTGATGGCTAATGGGTTCTTTTGGGGGCAAAAATTGCAAATACAGATGTTCCCTGACTTAAGATATTTTTGACTTTATGATGATGGGAAAATGATATGCATTCAATAGAAGCCATACTTCAAAATTTGAATTGGGGGCTGGGCACAGTGGTGCACACTTGTAATCCCAGCTACATGAGAGGCTAAGGCAAGAGGATTCCAGCCTTGGTAACCCTGTCCCAAAATTAAAAAAGAAAAAAAGGTTGAGAACATAGCACATGTAGAGTGCTTCCTAGCATGAGGAAGCTCAAGCTCCGATCCCCAGTATCACAATAAGCAAACAAACATTGTTATGAAAATAAAACAAAGATGCTTCCAGATATCTAAGTAGATATGCTCGCTGTGCACTGTAGAGAAAGGGTCAGTCTCTGTAATCTCTCCCCACCTTCCTCCAGAACATCTAGCATGATGCTCTATACTTTCTTTTTTGTGTGTGACTGGGGATTGAACTCAGAGACACTGGACCACTGGCCCATATCCCTAGCCCTCTTCTGTATTTTATTAGAGAGAGGGTCTCACTGAGTTGCTAAGTGCCTTGCCATTGTTGAGGCTGGCTTTGAACTTGTGATCCTCCTGCCTCAGCCTCCCAATGCTGGAATTACAGGCGTGCGCCACTGCGCCCGGCTACACTTTCCAGAGACTCAGAAACAGCTAAATTTAGCCTCAAAGGACTTTTAGCCTTTCTCAAGCCACTCAATTTCAATTTCGCAGTCTTTTATGTGTGTGGTGCTGGGATCAAATCCAAGGCCTAGCACAAATGCTCTACCACTAGCAAATGTTCTACTGCTGAACTATACTCCCAGCCCCACAATCTAACACTCTTAAAATATTTGCAAGGCTGTCCATAATAAAGTTAATTCATGACTAGAACCAGAGATTTAGGGGCTGGGCCTAGAATGTGTTAAGGTCAGTCCACATCATGGGGGTTAGAGGGGTAGGGAGAGGAAATGAACTAGAGATTTAAACAAAGGCATCTGATGTAAAAATATGGTGAAGATCTCACAAATCTCACCTCAATGTCGCTGTCTTTAAGGGGCTGCACCAGCATCTTATCATGGGAAGACCACACAGCAGCATTCCAGTGGGTCCCGTTGACTGGAGTTGCCATTGTACTGGTTCAAAGTTGCCTAAAAAAAAAAAAAAAAAAAAAAAAACAGGAAAAGGGCTGGGGTTGTGGCTCAGTGGTAGAGCTCATCTAGCACGTGCGCGGCCTGGGTTCGATCCTCAGCACCATGTAAAAACGCATTGTGTACAACTAAAAGCAAATAAATAAATATTTTAAAAAAACAGGAAAAGTGTATGTGACTTTAAATATTAAACTGAGGCAAAGCTCATCACAATCTGTAAGTTCCCTCCAGTTGCTAAAGTGCTGACATACTTTTTTAGCCTCAGAATTGCTTGGTAAACACAAGCACAATCTACTGCAAAACCACGGTGTGGAACTTCTGGTTCCTTTTTTTTTTTTTTTTTTTTTTTTGTAAGTTGGACACGATATTTTGATTTCTTTATTTTTTTTAATTTAAAAAAATATTTATTTATTTAATTTAGTTGTACACAATGTGTTTATTTTTATGTGGTGCTAAGGATCGAACCTGGGCCGCGCATGTGATAGGTGGCTCTACCGCTGAGCCACAACCCCAGCCCCATTGATTTGTTTATTTTTATGTGATGCTGAGGATCGAATCCAGTGCCTCCAAGGGGCTCTACTGCTGAGCCACAATCCCAGCCCTGCTGGTTCCTTTTAACTGTGGACCAGACCCTCCTCTCTCCAACTCCGCCCACCCTAAACCCTCTTCCTGGGAGGCCTTCACCTACAGTGAACCAGCCTGGCTCCCTCACTACTCATTCTGGTACAGTTTACCCCTGACTAAACCAAGTTCCTTTAAGTCAAAGACTGAGTGAGTGCTCTGTGTTTTTCTTTTTAAATCTCCCACAGCCCAGCACAGCTATGCATAAAGAAGTAATATTTGGGTTGGGGATGTAGCTCAGAGGTAGAGTCCTTGCTTGGCATATACAAGGTCCTAGGTTTAATCCCCAGAATTGAAAAAAAGAAAGAAAGAGAAAATATTTACCAAATGATCAAACAAATGAATTGTTGATTTAAAATATTTCACTGGAAAGGAATTAGTAGGTTGAAGGAGCCCTAATTAGGAAGGGCTGTTGCAGCTAGCTGGAAGCCATAAGTTCCACCTGATATGTATGTGACGCACCTGTAGGCACCCGAAAAGCTGAAGGTATATAACCGGGTGAAAGCGGTCCGAGTTAGGAGAACGGAGAATTCAGTCAGCCGGGCAGTCACTCGGTCGGTCAGAAGAATCAGAGCGGCCAGAACGTAGGCAGAGCGGTTACAGAAGAGAAACCAGATAGAAGAAGTAATGACTGGTCAGAGTTAGGCCGAGGCTCCTGAGGAAGACAGAAGACAGAAGAAAGAAGAAGGAAGAAAGAAGAGAGAAGAAAGAAGCTCTAATCTTTCTTTTCTCTAAGCTAAGCTCTATCTTTCTATCTTTCTAACTAAGACTCTAAGCTAAGAAGACAAGAGGAAAAGCTCGCTTTAATCTTTCTCTCTAAAAATCTTTCTTTCCCTCTCTAAGCTCTAAGCTCTAAGAAAGTAGAAGTAAAAGTAGTAAAAGCTTAACTCTGCCTCCGAGAGATTTCCTCCCGATTTTCGGTACCACAGGCAGCTTACAGTAGGTTATCCTAAAATAGTAAAAATTACAAGGAGATTTTTCTAGGTGGATACACAAATTAACAGAGACTGAAATGCAGGCAACTGGGATACTCTTCCCAGGATGTACAGTGGCAGCATTTTATAATGTAAATAGAGAAGACAGAAACTCTTCAATCTGAAAACATTTCTCCCAGACTCCAAAAAAGTATAAATAGGAATTTTAATGGAAGGAAAGCTTCTAGTAAGCACTATCAATTGTCTCATTGTGATCTCATCATAAATTTAATGTGTTCATCCCCCCCATTCCCGTAATGAAAATGAAGCTCAGAAAAGTAAAGCATCACCAGTTATAGTAGCACACACTATCCCAGAGCCTTTGGAGGCTGAGGCAGGAGAGCTGCAAGTTCAAAGCCAGCCTCAGCAACCTTAGTAAGGCCCTAAGCAACTTGGTGATATGCTGTTTCAAAAATAAAAATAAACAGTGCTGCAGATGTTAAGAACCTCTGGGTTCAATTTTGGTACCAAGGGGAAAAAGTACAGACAAGTAAAGTATCTTAGAATCTATTTTAAAAAAAAATATTTATTCAATTTTATTTGTACACATGCCTTTATTTTTACGTGGTGCTGAGGATGGAACCCGGGTCGCGCACATGCTAGGTGTTTTTTTTTTTTTTTTTTTTTTTGGTACCGAGGATTGAACTCAGGGGCACTGGACCACTGGGCCACATCCCCAGCCCTTTTTTGTATTTTATTAGAGACAGGGTCTCACTGAGTTGCTAAGTGCCTCGCCATTGCTGAGGCTGGCTTTGAACTCGCGATCCTCCTGCCTCAGCCTCCCAAGTGCTGGGATTACAGGCGTGCGCCACCACATCCGGCTATCTTAGAATCTTAAAGTATCCAGTCAGCTGGTCACCGGGGCAGAACTCAGAACCCCAAAGCATGTGCTCCGTGTATCAAGTTAAAACACACACTTGCTGGAAAAGAAATCTTTGTGGGGCACGTCTGTAATCCCAGTGGCTCTGGGAGGAAGAGGCAGGAAGATTGCGAGTTCAAAGCCAGCTTCAGAAAAGCAAGGTGCTAAGTAACTCAGTGCGACCTTGTCTCTAAATAAAATCCAAAATAGGGCTGGGGATATGTCTCAGTGGACGAGTGCCCCTGATTTCAACCTCTGGTACCAACCACCCAAAAAATGAAAGAAAGAAAGAAATCTTCTGTAAGAATTATAAATCAGGCCAGGCAAGGCGGCACATGCCACCTTGTAACCCCAGCAACTGTCTCACTGTAATCTCAGCATCAATTTAATGAATTTTAAAGATTCATAGATCAAATTTATTTGTTTACATTTTTATTAGAAAATCACAGCCCATAAAAATATAGCTGTGTAGAAAATACTTATATCTTAAGATATTTTTCTACAAAGAGCTAAAATTTTGTGATCAGAGGTATTTTTCCTAGAGTGAAAGTTTAAACATTTACAGGAACAGTCCTCCCTTAATCAACAGTTGTCAGTTTTTCTGTACTTTTCAACCAATTTCATTAAGCTATCATGTAAATTTCATTACTTTGACAAGTGCCTAGAGTACACACAGTATAATTTGCTAGACAAATAAATTACTAAACAAACAGCCAAAAGTCCAGAATCATAGTGATTCTTCCTTCTCTGACAAAGCAATTACTGTCAATCACCTCTAACTAGAAATTCATAATTGGGGCTTTCAAAGCAGTCATTATAACACAAGCATGACACCTAAATTAGACAAAGATCCACAGCCCAAACACAGAGGGGCAGTCAAAGCCTTTGGATTCAAACACTAGGAAAGGCTTCTGTGGTCCCAGCAGCAGCACCTCAGGAAGGCAGTGATAGAGCAATCTAAGTGCTTTGGGCACCAGGCCCCAGAGCATCTTTCTCTCCACTCTGCTCTACTCTTAAGCATGCCAATGCCACCCAAGCACTTCTATGTGACTAATACACACCCTCAGCAGGTGAGAAACCACAAACTGGCACAAAAGCCAAACTAGGCCTTCTGGTCATTTCATTTCATTATTTCATCATTTCATTTTTCATTTCATTTCATTTCATTTTTCATTTCATTTCATTTCATCATTCATTTCATTCATTTCATTATTTCTTTCATTTCATTTATTTCATTTCATTTCATTTCTTCATTTCATTTCATTTCATTTTTCATTTCATCATTTCATTTCATTTCATCATTTCATTTCATTCCTTCATTTCATTTCATTTCATCATTTCATTTCTTCATTTCATCATTTCATTTCATTATTTCATTTCATTTCACTATTTCATTTCATTTCATTTATTTCATTCATCATTTCATCATTTCATTTCATTTCATTTCATTTCATTTCATTTCATTTCATTTCATTCATTTCATTTTTCATTTCATTTCATTTCATCATTTCATTTCATTTCATTTCATTCATTTCATTTATTTCATTTCATCATTTCATTTCATTTCATTTCATTTCATTTTTCATTTCATTCATTTCATCATTTTCATTTCATTTCATTTTCATTTCATTTCATTTCATTTCATTCATTTCATTTCATTATTTCATTTCATCATTTCATTTCATCATTTCATTATTTCATTTTTCATTTCATTTCATTTCATTTCATTTCATTATTTCATTTCATTTCATTTCATTCATTTCATTTCATTTCATTTCATTTCATTTCATTTCATTCATTTCATTTCATTCATTTCATTTCATTTCATTTCATTCATTTCATTTCTTCATTTCATTTCATTTCATTTCATTTCATTTCATTTCATTTCATTTCATTTCATTCATTTCATTTCATTCATTTCATTTCATTTCATTTCATTTCATTTCATTCATTTCATTTTCATTTCATTTCATTTCATTTCATTTCATTTCATTTCATTTTTCATTTCATTTCATTTCATTATTTCATTTCATTTATTTCATTTTCATTTCATTTCATTCATTTCATTTTCATTTCATTTTCATTTCATTTCATTTCATTTCATTTCATTTCATTTCATTATTTCATTTCATTTCATTTCATTTCATTTCATTTCATTTCATTTCATTTCATTTCATTTCATTTCATTTTTCATTTCATTTCATTTCATTTCATTTCATTTCATTCATTTCATTTCATTTCATTATTTCATTTTTCATTTCATTTCATTTCATTTCATTTCATTTCATTTCATTTCATTCATTTCATTTCATTTCATTATTTCATTTCATTTCATTCATTTCATTTCATTTCATTTCATTTCATTTTCATTTCATTTCATTTCATTTCATTTCATTTCATTTCTTCATTTCATTTATCATTCATCATTTCATCATTTCATTTCATTTCATCATTTCATTTCATTTCATTTCATTTCATTTCATTTCATTTCATTTCATCATTTCATTTTTCATTTCATTTTCATTTCATTTCATTTCATTTTCATTTCATTTCATTTCATTTCATTTTTATTTCATTTCATCATTTCATTTCATTTCATTTCATTTCATTTCATTTCATCATTTCATTTCATTTCATTTTCATTTCATTTCATTTCATTTTCATTTCATTTCATTTCATTTCATTTCATTCATTTCATTTCATTTCATTTCATTTCATTTCATTTCATCATTTCATTTCATTTCATTTCATTTCATTTCATCATTTCATTTCATTTCATTTCATTTCATTTCATTTCATTTCATTTCATTTCATTTCATTTCATTTCATTTCATTTCATTTCATCATTTTTTTTCATTTCATCATTTCATTTCATTTCATTTCATTTCATTCATTTCATTTCATTTCATTTCATTTCATTTCATTTCATTTCATTTTCATTTCATTTCATTTCATTTCATTCATTTCATTTCATCATTTCATTTCATTTCATCATTTCATTTCATTTCATTTCATTTCATTTCATTTCATTCATTTCATCATTTCATTTCATTTCATTTCATCATTTCATTTCATTCATTTCATTTCATTTCATTTTCATTTCATTTCATTCATTTCATCATTTCATCATTTCATTTCATCATTTCATTTCATTTCATTTCATTTCATTTCATTTCATTTCATTTCATTTCATTTCATTTCATTTCATTTCATTTCATTCATTTCATTTCATTTCATTTCATTTCATTTCATTTCATTTCATTTCATTTCATTTCATTTCATTTCATTTCATTCATTTTCATTTCATTTCATCATTTCATTTCATTTCATTTCATTTTCATTTCATTTCATTATTTCATTTCATTTCATTTCATTTCATTTCATTTCATTTCATTTCATTTCATTTCATTTCATTTCATTTCATTTCATTTTCATTTCATTTTCATTTCATTTCATTTTCATTTCATTTCATTTCATTTCATTTCATTTCATTTTTCATTTCATTTCATTTCATTTCATTTCATTTCATTTCATTTCATTTCATCATTTCATTTCATTTCATTTCATTTCATTTCATCATTTCATTTCATTTCATTTCATTTCATTTCATTTCATTTCATTTCATTTCATCATTTCATCATTTCATTTCATTTCATTTCATCATTTCATTTCATTTCATTCATTTCATTTCATCATTTCATTTCATTTCATTTCATTTCATTTCATTCATTTCATTTCATTTCATTTCATTTTTCATTTCATTTCATTTCATTTCATTTCATTTCATTTCATCATTCATTTCATTTCATCATTTCATTTCATTTTCATTTCATTTCATTTTCATTTCATTTTTCATTTCATTTCATTTTTCATTTCATTTCTTCATTTCATTTCATTTCATTTCATTTTTCATTTCATTTCATTTCATTTCATTTCATTTCATTTTCATTTCATTTTTCATTTCATTTCATTTTCATTTCATTTCATTTCATTTCATTTCATTTCATTTCATTTCATTTCATTTCATTTCATTTCATTTCATTTCATTTCATCATTTCATTTCATTTCATTTTTTCATTTCATCATTTCATTTCATTTCATTTCATTTCATTTCATTTCATTTCATTTCATTTCATTTCATTTCATTTCATTTCATTTCATTTCATTTCATTTCATTTCATTTCATTTCATCAATTTCATTTCATTTCATTTCATTTCATTTTTCATTTCATTTCATTTCATTTCATTTCATTTCATTTCATTTCATTTCATTTCATTTCATTTCATTTCATTTCATTTCATTTTCATTTCATTTCATTTCATTTCATTTCATTTCATTTCATTTCATTTCATTTCATTTCATTTCATTTCATTTCATTTCATTTCATCATTTCATTTCATTTCATTATTTCATTTCATTTCATTTCATTCATTTCATTTCATTTTCATTTCATTTCATTTCATTTCATTTTTCATCATTTCATTTCATTTCATTTCATTTCATTTCATTTCATTTCATTCATTTCATTTTTCATTTCTTCATTTCATTTTCATTTCATTTCATTTCATTTCATTTCATTTCATTTCATTCATTTCATTTTTCATTTCATTTCATTCATTTCATTTCATTTCATTTCATTTCATTTTCATTTCTTCATTTCATTTCATTTCATTTTCATTTCATTTCATTCATTTCATTTCATTTTCATTTCATTCATTTCATTTTTCATTTCTTCATTTCATTTCATTTTCATTCATTTCATTCATCATTTTCATTTCATTTCATTTCATTTCATTTCATTTTCATTCATTTTTCATTTTTCATTTCATTTCATTCATTTCATTTCATTTCATCATTTCATTTCATTTCATTTCATTTCATTTCATTTCATTTCATTTCATTTCATTTTATTTCATTTCATTTTCATTTCATTTCATTTCATCATTTCATTTCATCATTTCATCATTTCATTTTTCATTTCATTTCATTTCATTTCATTTCATTTTCATTTTCATTTCATTTCATTTTCATTTCATTTCATTTCATCATTTCATTTCATTTCATTTCATTATTTCATTTCATTTCATTTCATTTCATTCATTTCATTTCATTTCATTTCATTTCATTTCATTTCATTTCATTTTTCATTTCATTTCATTTCTTCATTTCATTTCATTTCATTTCATTTCATTTCATTTTTCATCATTTTCATTTCATTTCATTTCATTTCATTTCATTTCATCATTTCATCATTTCATCATTCATTTCATTTCATTTCATTTTCATTTCATTTTTCATTTCATTTCATTTCATTTCATTTCATTTCATTTCATCATTTCATTTCATTTCATCATTTTCATTTCATCATTTCATTTCATTTCATTTCATTTCATTTCATTTCATTTCATCATTTCATTTCATTTCATTTCATTTTTCATTTCATTTCATTATTTCATTTCATCATTTCATTTCATTTATTTCTTCATTTCATTATTTAATTTAATTTCATTATTTATTTCATTTCATTTCATTTCATTTCATTTCATTTCATCATTTCATTTCATTTCATTTCATTTCATTTCATTATTTCATTTTATTTCTTCATTTCATTATTTCATTTCATTCATTTCTTCATTTCATTTCATTTCTTCATTTCATTTCATTATTTCATCATTCCATTTCATCATTTCATTTCATTTCATCATTTCATCATTTCATTTCATTATTTCATTTCATCATTTCATTTCATTTCATTTCATCATTTCATTTCTTCTTTTCATTTCATTTCTTCATATCATTTCATTTCATTTCATCATTTCATTTCATTTCATTATTTCATTTCATTTCATTATTTCATTTCATTTCTTGATTTCATTTCATTTCATTTCATGGTACCGGGGATTGAACTCAGGGCACTCGACCACTGGGTCACATCCCCAGCCCTTTTTTTTGTATTAGACAGGGTCTCACTTAGTTGCTAAGTGCCTAGCCACTGCTGAGGCTGGCTTTGAACTCACGATCCTCCTGTCTCAGCCTCCCAAAGTGCTGGGATTACAGACGTGTGTCACCAGGCACAGTGAACAAAACTTCTTTTAAATATTAACTACTCAAAATTAAAAAGGATTCAAAGGTGGCCAGCAACACAGGATATTTCTTAACCTCCAAAGAACTAAAGTACATTTGGAAACCTCCTTTCCAGAGGGTCAGATCTGTAATCATTTGGGGAAAGACCTGGGGCAAACACCAGGCTCAATCGACCTTCACTCATAGACTCCCAGATTCTACCTCAGCACAACAACTTGTTGCCATTTTGCCCACACACAAACCATCTATTTTCTGATCTAAGATAGTAATTCTGAACCACTTACTTCCTAATCTGGGTGAGAGCTGTAGTGTGCCTCCACACTAGTCTGCTCTGCTCTCATTATCCTCCCACCTGGAGTTTTCTAGCTTGTTCTCATTACCATGTGGGATCAAATACCCACTCCCACCATTCCAAGCAGCATTAGTATTAGTACACATCCCTTTTAGACTTATACTATTTCCTTGAGTCCTAAATAAGCTTTTTTCTGAACTATGTAAGAGGTCTGAATTTTTTTTTTTTTTTTTTTTTTTTTTGTACCAGGGATTGAACTCAGGGGCTCTCGACCCCTGGGCCACATCCCCAGCCCTTTTTTGTATTTTTATTAGAGACAGGGTCTCACTGAGTTGCTAAGTGCCTCGCCATTGCTAAGGCTGGCTTTGAACTCATGATCCTCCTGCCTCAGCCTCCCAAGTACTGGGATTACAGGCATGCGCCACCACGCCCAGCTTGAATTTTTTATTCAAACATGGTTCAAGATTTTTGGTCTCATTTCAGTTAAATAATTATATCCTGAAGCATTGTTTTTTTTTTAATAGCTTTTATCTTTTAAAAGTTAATATGTGCATTAACAGAAAAAGTAAAAATACAACCAAGAACAAAGTCATCCAGTCACAAGCAGCTTATTTGGATGTATGCCTTCAGATTGTGCATACACATACACAACAACCCGCTTTTTTTATTTTTTACTTTTTTTAAAAAATTAATTTATTGGGGCTGGGGTTGTGGCTCAGCAGTAGAGCGCTCGCCTAGCACGTGTGCGGCCTGGTTCCACCCTCAGCACCAGGTAAAAATAAATGCATTGTGTACAACTAAAACAAATAAATAGTTTTTAAAAAAATAATTTATTTATTTTAATTAGGTAGATGTGACAGCAGAATGCATTTAAAAAAATTTTTTTTAGTTGATAGGTTTTTTTTTAACATGCAGTGCTAAGAATCGAACCCTGTGCCTCACACATGAAAGCAAGTGCGCTACCGCTGAGCCATAGCCACAGCCCCTAGCAGAATGCATTCTGAATCATTGTACACAATTGCAGCACAACTTTACATTTATATGGTTGTGTACCACAACATCCCATTTTGTGTGATTAAGACTGTAGTGTGTATCATGCTTTTCCACACATCATGAATATTCACCAATTCAAAATCCCAAAGCTACAGAAGTATTTTTGATAACCAAGAATATACTACACCAACTCAATCTATTATCCTTTCTTGGGGATTATCCTGGGGCATTCTTAATTACAGTAAGAAAGAGACAGGTCCTGAAACTACATACTTTTTAAGATGTAGAATGGAAAACTCATTTTTAGTTAATACTATATTTAGGGAAGATACAAACAGTATCTTTTCTTAAGATCTGAAGGTTGGCTGAAAACACTTTTTTTGGCATTAAAATGTAAAATTTATCATTTTAACCATTTTTAAGTGTAGAGTTGGTGGCATTAAGTACATTCACATTGTTGTATAGTCTTCACCACCACCCACCTCCAGAACTTTCTTTTCCCAAGCTGAAACTCTATACACACTAAACATTAACAACCCTTTCCCTCCTCTCCCCTGGCAACCATCAGACTGTCTCTATGAAATCTGATTATCCTAGGTGCCTCACAACAGTGGAATCATTTGGGATTTAGCCTTTTGTGTCCAGCTTACGTCACTTTGCATAATGTCTTCAAGATTTGCCCATCTTCACTCTGGCTTACCTTTAGTTCCAAAGCCTTTTCCCAGAACACTGCACTAGATAAAAACACAATCACTCACAAGTCCTTACAAGTTCCCTCAAGGAAGAAATCCAAAATTTGATTCCATAAGGACCTAGTGTTTCCCGTCCAGTAAATGGCCTGACGGAAGGCTACAAGTGTGCTAGCTTCAACCGCCCAGGGTCACTTAACTTTCAGATCCCTTAAGTACAGGCACGGGACCAAGAATCCTACAGTGCAACGTCTGCCTCCTAGGACAGGGGGTGGCAGGCTGCAGGCGACAGGGATCTGGGAGCACGCCAAAAGTGGACAGCAGTTAGGAACGCAGCTTTGCACACCAACCCGGGCTGGATTCTGGGCTCTGCCATTTTAGCCGGCTCCTCTCCCCCAGACTCACCTTCCTCATCCGCAAAACGGGGAAATGCTAGCACTGGACTCGCGGCTTCGTTGTGAGGACGAGGTGAAGAGTTGTCTTCAAAACGAGAACACTCACGAGACGAGCGCTCAGCACCGGGCTGCTGCTTGCCCACGCAACAAGCCTCCGTGACGCCACTGGCCACCCCGCGCGCTTCCCCGAGGCGCGCAGGACCCAGACGCTGCGGCTGACCGCCGCTGGACCCCTCCGCCAGGCGCTCACCTGCGGCCCTCCTGGTTATTCCGGTTTCCCCAGGCTGGGGACGCGCCACGGGAAAGCTGGGGCAGC